>OY744482.1:40955959-41388459 GCA_963556165.1 Tipula helvola
AAACGTGATATATTTTGGTAAGGACGGATCTGATACAATGTGAAAATGTCAATTCCAGGTGTGGTAACCTCTTAGGAAAATCGAAAGTAAACCGATGAAAATTTGTATATGTGGTTAAATTACGCCTAACAACTTTTGAATGTTAAGCGCACACTTCCCCTAGATTTTCCGGAAAAGTGATATATTTTGGTAAGGACGGATCCGATACAATGTGAAAATGTCAATTCCAGGTGTGGTAACCTCTTAGGAAAATCGAAAGTAAACCGATGAAAATTTGTATATGTGGTTAAATTACGCCTAACAACTTTTGAATGCTAAGCGCACACTTCCACTAGATTTTCCGGAAACGTGATATATTTTGGTAAGGACGGATCCGATACAATGTGAAAATGTCAATTCCAGGTGTGGTAACGTCTTAGAAAAATCGAAAGTAAACCGATGAAAATTTGTGTATGTGGTTAAATTACGCCTAACAACTTTTGAATATTAAGCGCACACTTCCCCTAGATTTTCCGAAAACGTGATATATTTTGGTAAGGACGGATCCGATACAATGTGAAAATGTCAATTCCAGGTGTGGTAACGTCTTAGAAAAATCGAAAGTAAACCGATGAAAATTTGTATATGTGGTTAAATTACGCCTAACAACTTTTGAATGCTAAGCGCACACTTCCACTAGATTTTCCGGAAACGTGATATATTTTGGTAAGGACGGATCCGATACAATGTGAAAATGTCAATTCCAGGTGTGGTAACGTCTTAGAAAAATCGAAAGTAAACCGATGAAAATTTGTGTATGTGGTTAAATTACGCCTAACAACTTTTGAATATTAAGCGCACACTTCCCCTAGATTTTCCGAAAACGTGATATATTTTGGTAAGGACGGATCCGATACAATGTGAAAATGTCAATTCCAGGTGTGGTAACCTCTTAGGAAAATCGAAAGTAAACCGATGAAAATTTGTATATGTGGTTAAATTACGCCTAACAACTTTTGAATGCTAAGCGCACACTTCCACTAGATTTTCCGGAAACGTGATATATTTTGGTAAGGACGGATCCGATACAATGTGAAAATGTCAATTCCAGGTGTGGTAACGTCTTAAAAAAATCGAAAGTAAACCGATGAAAATTTGTGTATGTGGTTAAATTACGCCTAACAACTTTTGAATATTAAGCGCACACTTCCCCTAGATTTTCCGAAAACGTGATATATTTTGGTAAGGACGGATCTGATACAATGTGAAAATGTCAATTCCAGGTGTGGTAACCTCTTAGGAAAATCGAAAGTAAACCGATGAAAATTTGTATATGTGGTTAAATTACGCCTAACAACTTTTGAATGCTAAGCGCACACTTCCACTAGATTTTCCGGAAACGTGATATATTTTGGTAAGGACGGATCCGATACAATGTGAAAATGTCAATTCCAGGTGTGGTAACGTCTTAGAAAAATCGAAAGTAAACCGATGAAAATTTGTATATGTGGTTAAATTACGCGTAACAACTTTTGAATACTAAGCGCACACTTCCCCTAGATTTTCCGGAAAAGTGATATATTTTGGTAAGGACGGATCCGATACAATGTGAAAATGTCAATTCCAGGTGTGGTAACCTCTTAGGAAAATCGAAAGTAAACCGATGAAAATTTGTATATGTGGTTAAATTACGCCTAACAACTTTTGAATGTTAAGCGCACACTTCCCCTAGATTTTCCGGAAAAGTGATATATTTTGGTAAGGACGGATCCGATACAATGTGAAAATGTCAATTCCAGGTGTGGTAACCTCTTAGGAATATCGAAAGTAAACCGATGAAAATTTGTATATGTGGTTAAATTACGCCTAACAACTTTTGAATGCTAAGCGCACACTTCCACTAGATTTTCCGGAAACGTGATATATTTTGGTAAGGACGGATCCGATACAATGTGAAAATGTCAATTCCAGGTGTGGTAACGTCTTAGAAAAATCGAAAGTAAACCGATGAAAATTTGTGTATGTGGTTAAATTACGCCTAACAACTTTTGAATATTAAGCGCACACTTCCCCTAGATTTTCCGGAAACGTGATATATTTTGGTAAGGACGGATCTGATACAATGTGAAAATGTCAATTCCAGGTGTGGTAACCTCTTAGGAAAATCGAAAGTAAACCGATGAAAATTTGTATATGTGTTAAATTACGCGTAACAACTTTTGAATACTAAGCGCACACTTCCCCTAGATTTTCCGGAAAAGTGATATATTTTGGTAAGGACAGATCCGATACAATGTGAAAATGTCAATTCCAGGTGTGGTAACCTCTTAGGAAAATCGAAAGTAAACCGATGAAAATTTGTATATGTGGTTAAATTACGCGTAACAACTTAGAATACAAAGCGCACACTTCCCCTAGATTTTCCAAAAAGGTGATATATTTTGGTAAGGACGGATCCGATACAATGTGAAAATGTCAATTCCAGGTGTGGTAACCTCTTAGGAATATCGAAAGTAAACCGATGAAACTTTGTATATGTAGTTAAATTACGCCTAACAACTTTTGAATATTAAGCGCACACTTCCCCTAGATTTTCCGGAAACGTGATATATTTTGGTAAGGACGGATCCGATACAATGTGAAAATGTCAATTCCAGGTGTGGTAACCTCTTAGAAAAATCGAAAGTAAACCGATGAAAATTTGTATATGTGGTTAAATTACGCGTAACAACTTTTGAATACTAAGCGCACACTTCCCCTAGATTTTCCGGAAAAGTGATATATTTTGGTAAGGACGGATCCGATACAATGTGAAAATGTCAATTCCAGGTGTGGTAACCTCTTAGGAAAATCGAAAGTAAACCGATGAAAATTTGTATATGTGGTTAAATTACGCCTAACAACTTTTGAATGTTAAGCGCACACTTCTCCTAGATTTTCCGGAAAAGTGATATATTTTGGTAAGGACGGATCCGATACAATGTGAAAATGTCAATTCCAGGTGTGGTAACCTCTTAGGTAAACCGATGAAACTTTGTATATGTGGTTAAATTACGCCTAACAACTTTTGAATATTAAGCGCACACTTCCCCTAGATTTTCCGGAAACGTGATATATTTTGGTAAGGACGGATCCGATACAATGTGAAAATGTCAATTCCAGGTGTGGTAACCTCTTAGGAAAATCGAAAGTAAACCGATGAAAATTTGTATATGTGGTAAAATTACGCCTAACAACTTTTGAATGTTAAGCGCACACTTCCCCTAGATTTTCCGGAAAAGTGATATATTTTGGTAATGACGGATCCGATACAATGTGAAAATGTCAATTCCAGGTGTGGTAACCTCTTAGGAATATCGAAAGTAAACCGATGGAACTTTGTATATGTTGTTAAATTACGCCTAACAACTTTTGAATATTAAGCGCACACTTCCCCTAGATTTTCCGGAAACGTGATATATTTTGGTAAGGGCGGATCTGATACAATGTGAAAATGTCAATTCCAGGTGTGGTAACCTCTTAGGAAAATCGAAAGTAAACCGATGAAAATTTGTATATGTGGTTAAATTACGCGTAACAACTTTTGAATACAAAGCGCACACTTCCCCTAGATTTTCCGAGAAAGTGATATATTTTGGTAAGGACGGATCTGATACAATGTGAAAATGTCAATTCCAGGTGTGGTAACCTCCTAGGAAAATTAAATATCTAAACCCATTTAAATTTTGTTTCTTGCATTATTACATGATGTTATTTTATTATTTTATTTCGATTATTTTGAGTTCAATTCATGTTTGTTAAGCATTTTTTAAAGTTTTTTGGCTTAATAAAGTAAAAGCACATACCAACTTAGATTTATAAATATTCATTTATATTAATTTTAATATTTAACAATTTTTATTTTCGCCTAAATGTGGTGATTTATGTTTCATTTTTTATACATAAACCCACACATTCACACACATGCGCGCGCTTGATGTTGTTGTTTTAGGAAAGTTTAGGACAAACTTCTAATCCGTATATATTTGGTGAAAAATATGTGAAATCACAAATTTTTGTAAGCCATATTTGAATTTTAAGATTTTTATGTTTTGAATGTGTTGCTTAGATTAAAAAAAAAATTTGAAATGTTTTTTTAGTGTTGTTGTTGTTGTTGTTAAAGATACAGGGTGTCAAATTTTGGGAAAAATGATAATCATGATGTTGTATTTAAGGCAATAAAAAGAAAAATAATTATCCGATAATTATGATTTTGAGCTCATTTTAAAGGTAAGTTAATAGTTAAAAAATATAAAAATAGTATGTTGTTTAATTTCTTCTTCTTTAAATTGCCCACCAAAATGTTCCTTTTCAATTTTCTCAAAAACCTATTTTTTATTTTTATTTTTTTTTTTTAAAGAATTTGACAATTAACATTTTACAACATATCAAAAAACTGGAATACCATTATTTTTTGTATTCTTGCAAAATATGTTTTAGTATGACAATATACAAATTTATTATATTTAAACGTATTTTACACGAAAACGAAACGAGTTGCTGTCCTGATTTTTTCGAATGTCTGTCTAAAAGAACTAAATGGGAGATGAAAGATTGGCGGATAATTAAACAAAATGTCGATGATTTTTAATAATTTTAATTCAATTTAAATAATTAATAATATTTAGCGTTACGTTTACAATGCTAAAGCTCACAACAATCTGAATATTATTTTTGTTATATTTCGCTCACGGTAAGAAATTAGTTTTTTATTTATTAGTATTCGCATTAGCCGCAGATGGCTTAACTAATTTTACCACTTACCGAACGCACCTATCTCAAATTAATAACAGCTGAGTAAACAAAACAATAGATGTGGTAAGTAATTTTTAAGTTTTTACAATAAATAAATTTAAATTAATTAAATTAACTATTTCAGATAAGTTTAACAAGCTAATTAATTAAGAAAGGACGTGACAATTAATAAGATAAGTAAAATTATATGAAATTATTTGGCAAAATAAAAACTTAATAATAATTTAATTTTAGGTTAAGTAAATTATGACATTTGTATCGCAAGTGGACTATGACAATCATTGGCCATCCGTGCTGACCGAACAGGGGAAAAGATAATAAAAAATAATAAAAAAAGGTACAATTTTGAGAAAATATAAAAAAAAACCGTTTCGGCGGCCATTTTGAAAAATAACAAAAGAAAGATGGTACCAAAACAAACCATTTCAAATCATAAAAATCATAAAATTAAAACATGACTTATGGCTCCATATAATGAATTTGTGATTTCACGTATTTTTCACCATTTTCTTATATTCCTAATTTAGATGCTTCAACTTTATAACTTAGTAGTTTGAGTGATGTAGATGTTGACCTAACAATTAACATTGAAAAGAAAATGTTTCGAGTTCGATGCTAACCAAAGTACTTATTAATTTTAATGTTATTTTTTCCCATAACGGCATTTGATTGTTTCAATACGAATTGAAAAATATAAAATTTTGTATTGTGAAACATTGATTACAAGATTAAAACTGTAATCTACATTTAGGCTGGTAGCGCAAATTATTTTTCGATATTGAATTTTACTTTTCCCACTATAACGAAGTTATATTGGGTAAAGCCGAATGCACGAGCGAGATTATTTGTATCCCAACATTTCCACCCAATGAAATCAGTGCTTTGATAAAAAAAATATAAATTTCCCCTTCAAGATTTCTCCTCGCTAGTTGAAATTTATTCAACATTTGGCAAATAATCGTGCAGACGGCCAACATAATAACACAAAAAAATCGTTTAGAACAATAATTTTTGCCCAATATTGAAATATTTGCTTATTTATGATATTTCATTCATTATGTTAGTGAAAAAATTTCGTCTTTTCGTATATGAAATTAAATAAAAAATCCTTGGATAAAAATAATCCTTCTCGTGTAGCGAGCTTAAGTATTGTAATCGCGAAAAAAATTGTATTCCAGATTTTCAAAAAATTAGGTTACCGGGACTCCGAAACACCGATCAGAAAAATGTCGTGTTCGTCCTTGCATCCCATTCTCATAAATATCGATAGTTTTAGTCGAAATTTTGTTCAAAGATAAATTTTAGTAATAAGCAGTTTGTATTTACTTTTAGGTCCATTCGAGTATAGAATAGAGGGGGTTGCAGTGGAAGAGAAAACTGCAAAACAGATTTTCTCAAAAATGGGACTGACGAACTTTTTCTTATGTTGATGATAAATTTGATAATTCACCATCTGTTTGTTCACAAAATTTTTTAGTTGACTGAAGCATTGCGGGGGGGGGGGGGGGGGGGTCATTTTAACAAAAAGGAGTAATATAAATTTGTTCATCTGTTTACCGAGTTAATGTCGAATTTTCCGAAGAAATATTTTTCTACAGTTAATACACCTTGCAAATTCCAACAATTGTTCCCTAGGTGTTGTAACCGATCTTTTTGGCGGCCAACACGTTTTTAACTAATTGGATAGTCTTCAGTTGGCATTAGGGAGGATCTTTGCCGCCAAACGTATTAATGATCGTACAAAACCTTTACGTGTTGAACGAAATGAAAACAAAAATGCACAACATGCTCACGCTCATCTGACTTCATCAGTTCAGCATCATCATCAAAATAAAAAATTTAATCTTCCATTTTACGTTACTTATTAGGCACAATTCAATATCTTTTCATATATTATATGCACACAAAACGATATAGGTAAATCAAAAAAAATTACGCACGTACATGTATATGTATATAAAGTACGATTATTAAGAAAAATACTAACTCTATAAAACTTACAAAAAAAAATATCGTACAAGATAATGGTGGGAGCACATTTACGCGAAATTACCAAACCAAATAAATATAAATAAACTCACCATACATTCGCCAAGAGTACTCTCTGCTATCTATATGGAAGCTGAAAAAAATGATTTTAAATTATATGCTCCTTGCATATGTTGCACAATTTAGGCACTTAAAATTTAAAATTGGCATCTACACGTAATTAACATATATTGTACATGAATGCACTTATTTCTAACATTTTTTTTTTCTTTAAAATATACATATAACTATATTCACTAATAAAAAAAAAACTCAAGCAAAACAAATAATAAATTTGTGCAATTTTCGACACCACTATTTAGTAACCTAAACTTTACTATTTTCACTTTTTTTTATATATAAATCCGTTGTCCCGTCTTAATAGGTCATCAGAAATTTCCGGGTTGTTGTTCCCGTTTGAAGTATATATACGGTATTGTGTCAGTTATCCGTTGTCAGTTTAATTGATGAGGCCCCACTAACACTAAAACGGAAACCCTCTTAATATACCTATATCCAAAACTGAGAAAAAAAACAAAACTTACCCGCTAAAGCGGCGGTCCTATACCTCGTAGAGATAGAATCTTCAATTTATTCCACTAATTATTGTCTGTTGGTATAATCTACATGGAAACCAAAAATCACGTATTCCTCATGAGAAAATAACAAAAAATTGTTAAGAGCACTATTCAAGCTTACCTTCAACGAATAAATTCAACTAACCGATAGGATAACTTATGTATCTCCACAGAAAACAATCAAACATATATTTATTTAGAAAAATTTTCAGCACCAAAATTATTCAAAATTCTGGATCTTCCTTCTATCAGAATTTTTTGTTTAAAAAAAAATTCAATGAAATTAAATTTTAATGATGAATATTCGAACAAGGTTTACTTGCGGTAGCCTCAATAATAATGATTCATAAAATTGTTTTGCATTTTCGAGAATATTTTATATACTATGTAAAGATTTACCTTATATGCTTTAGCATCTATGTATATATAAGCCAGAGACTGGAACCGAAATATTTTTCGTTCCGGTTTTCGGTTACGTTCCTAATTTTTAAATTTCGGTTCGGTTCAGTTCCGGTTCGGCCATTAAATATCGGTTCGGTTCCGGTTCGGCTCCAAAACCGTTTTAAGAATTTTTTTTAATAAAACATTTGTATTTATGATTCCAAAATTTTTATTCAAAATTATCTAAAAAATTACAGTTTTATTTTATTTTTAAAATACACTCACATACACTATGTTTGTGTTATATTAAATTTAAAATTAGCCTAAAATTCATAATTTAATTTGCACATTAAAATATTTTCAAGGTGTGTCTCTTTTAAGTTTGTTCTTTTATCAGTGAGGACTATCTTTAACGTTGAAAAGTTGCGTTCAACACTTAATTGTGTAGCAAATGGAACGGCCAATATAATTTTAGCTATTACTACCAATTCGGGTTTAGATTTACTTTTTTGTAGCCCAATATTTCAAAATATCGGTGTTTGTTGTTTCCCGAGGTGGAATAAAAGAATTTATTTGTGAAATTAAATTATTGATTTTTTGTTGAAATTCATAGTCCTCAGCGGCATTTACATTTAAGTTTATATTTATCTCTCTCTCCTTTTCTGCGAGAAAAGTTTCCAAATTAGAAAGACTTTTATTGAAAGTTTCGTTATCTTGAGTTGTGAAACTTAAATCACACAATGGTTTTGCAGGTACTGAACTAAAATTTATAAAATAAAAACGACCGACTTTGATCAAAAATTCACGCGCAATGTTATTTTGCGAAGATGTTAATAACAGTTTAAATCGTGGATCTAAATATAGAGCTCCTAAAAAGTAATCTTTATCAAGCAAGTTTCTTTCTCTTCGTTCAATCGCTTTCCGCAAATTTATACCGAGAGATGTTGTTATACTTGACGTTTCTAATTTTAATTCGAGCCAAACACCAAAAAAAATCCCTAAAGTTAATTGTTCATTTTGTAGTTTTAATGTCGCAATTTTTAATGGTTTAAACAGTGCAATAAATTCTTCGACAAACTGCCAGTCTCCATCTAAAAGTTTTAAAAATGGATAAGTATCCATCATCTGGTCACAGAAGCTTTTTAATTATAAAAGACGCTCCAACATATCATATGAAGAATTCCAGCGTGTTGGACAGTCAATTTTTGGTTTCTTTATTTTCATGGCCTTAATAAGCACTAGTATATTAGTCGTTCGTAACTTTTTGCATACATAGCGACATTTTGATAATTTTTTTCCAATCGAATTTTCTTTTATCACGTCGTATATAGCCAACTGCAAGGTATGGGCAGCACAACGTACTGAAGTAATTACATTTAAACCATTATTTATTTCCAATTCTACATGACCATCTGATTCTGGAGTATTGTCAACTAAGTAATTAGCCGACATTTCTTCTTCGTTGACATCAGTTTCAATAAGAATATCGTCGTCGTTGGATTCAATAAAATTGTTGCCATCGTCATCCTCGTTGTCATCGTACTCAGTAAGTGGAAAATGAGGCATTTCATTAATATTTGAAAGATTTTGGTTTAACTCAGAACAAATTAACTTCATACTTTTAATCATGTTTGCCCCATTATCCGTTGTTATGGTGTAAATCTGCTTCAGATCAATATCAAATTTTTTTAAAACGCTTAGTAATGTTTCTTTGATATATTCTGCAGTGTATTTATCTTTCAACTCAGCCATTGCCAATGTTCGTAAAATTATTGTATCCTCTAAAATGTATTGTGCATTTATACCCAAAATGGACCTATCACATCGCGTAGCAATGTCTAGCTTAATACTTATCATCTTTTTATTTATTTCGTTCTTAATATTGGTTTTAATTTGATCTGCTAAATTGTTATTTTTGTCTCTAATGTTATGAGCATTTAAATGCAATTTAGAATTAATTCCTTCGGCGAGTGGCTGTAAATGTTTTTTGAAACCCGAGCATTCTATGATATTTAGAGGATATCCGTTCTTAGTCACGAGCTCAACACAAGCTTGAATTAGTGTTGATTTATTCATATTAACTTTTATTTTATTATTAATAAATTGTATGTCTAATAAGCTTGTTTGTTCTGTTTCTGTGCATTGTTTTTTATTTTTTGGTTCTCCGGACAATGATTTAGCAGTTTTTACTATTTTTAGAATATCAAACTCTTTTTTATGATTTCGTTCGACATGTCTCTGGAAGTTGGCAGCATGATTACCGGCTATAATAACACCACAATTATCTATTTGACATACTCCTTGATTTAAAATTTTGTTAATTTTAAAATATTTTCGAACTGGGTTTTCAACGTTCCTTCCCATTTTAGCGCGATTACGGAGCCCTTATGAAAACACAAAGTAAAATAATTAATTTTAGACCAAAACACACATTTCATATACATAAGTAGAACAAAAATGATTTTTATATAATCAAAAATCGGTTAAAAACTTACTTTTAAATTTTGTATGCAATGCAAAATTAATATGTATGTATAAGAAACATAATAACTAAATATATGTTATTTTATATTAAAATTATAATTATGGATTAAATAATTGTTAATAAATTTTTTTAACGAATAAACGTTATGCACAGTTAGACACCAACTTTATGAAAAAAAAATTATCAACTTTACCAGTACTTTTCTATGTCACTCGTACCAAACTGAAAAAAGTGTGTGTGTAATGTTGTCTTGTGATTTTGACAATATTCTACGTTTTTATACACAGAGTCGAGTCACCTTAGAGTTATCCCCTTAATAATTTATTATAGTTTATAGATGATTTTAAGCGTACATCACGCCAGAAATCCCATTTTAGAAAACCCAAGTTTTCTATATATAATTCGCACCATTAGGATTGTGCAATTTTGTACCTGTGATTAGAAAATTTGTGCATAGCCTACTTTAGGAAACAGGGTTGGATTTCTCACGTGATTATCACACCAGAAATCCCATATATACCGTTTACGTAATAAAACATATTTTTCAGTTAACAATGATTGTGCAAAATTGTGCGTTACTAAACTTACCTTAAAAAAAGTTTATATTGCCCAGAATCGGCCATAGAACATCCACAATTTATCAAAATCGTGGTTTTTCCAAAAAGTTGTATGGGTGATTTCCAGAAATCCCACCTTTTATTAACATTTGAATTAAAACATAGCATAATATATGTAATATTCTGGCCAATATTCACGTTTGTGCATATTATACTTTAGCCAGAATCGGCCATAGAACATCCACAAAATATCAAAATTGAATATTGGCCAGAATATTGACTATACTATATTTTAATTCAAATGTTCATAAAAGTGGGGATTTCTGGAAATCACCCATACAACCTCTTTGAAAAACCGCGATTTTGATAAATTGTGGATGTTCTATGGCCGATTCTGGCCAATATAAACTTTTTTTCAGGTAAATTCAGGCACAATTTTGCACAATCATTGTTAACTGAAAAATATGTTTTATTGGGTAAACGGTATGTATGGGCTTTCTGGTGTGATAATCACGTGAGAAATCCCACCCTGTTTCCTAAAGTAGGCTATGCACAAATTTTCTAATCACAGGCACAAAATTGCGCAATCCTAATGGTGCGAGTTATATATAGAATACTTGGGTTTTCCAAAATGGGATTTCTGGCGTGATGTACGCGGTTTTGGAATCCTTTTTAATCTTCCTAAATTATTTTCAAAATAATGCATAAATTTACATCACTAAATGGATTACAAACAACGGCGAAATGTTATAGTCCTTAGTTACTAATACAGTTTGATATGTTTGTATCAAATTTCATTAAAATGAAATGATGGCTCCACGAATTAAAAAAGACTGCATTAACAAATGTGTTCATTAATGAAATAAAAAAGCGAATATTGTATGAAAAAATATGAACACCTGTTACTTTTTTTAATTCATTTTTTTTCACAAATTTTCTGAAATAAAAAATGTATTCTTTTTCATACAATATTCGCTTTTTTTATTTCATTAATGAACACATTTTTTAATGCAGCCTTTTTTAATTCGTGGAGCCTGAAATGATGTCTTGCGATTTTTTTTTTGGTTAAATTGATGCTACTGAGTATATGTAGTTTTTAGAATGTGTTATATTTTACTATTTTAATTTTATTCAAAATAATTTTTAAGGATATCAATATTTTTTAATTGCTGATGTTATGTTACTATAACAATAAATGTAAACGAAGGTTTAAAGGCAGCAGCTACTACCCTTTTCGACTTTAATCGATAAAATTTCTATTTTATCAATGGAATTTTGGCTTTTAGATCCAGGAATGCTAAAATCATTTAAATGTAAACATATTTTGATTTTAAAAGTAATCGTCCCTATTTTGGTACTTCAAATGTTTAACGGTTTGCAAATTACACCTTTAAATCAATTAAGAGTTACCCGGGTAACCTTAAGCAAAATACAAAAAAAATGGGATTTTATTTTTTATACAAATGAAAAAGCGGTTCTAAAAGTCATTAACATTTCATTTTACATACATATTTACAAAATCAAGATAATCAAAATGTTAATTAAAAGAAAGCCAAAAATATTGATTTATTCGAAACAAGCAAGACACACATTTCGTTGTAAGAAGTGTCTGTCCATTATAAATGGGAAGATTGCACATCGAACAGCATATCCGAGTTTTCTCTTGGGTGTTGATTGTTGAGTTATTGCAGATAATACATTCTCCTACTACTGCAATTCATCCCGAAGCACCCTTAGAAGGCTTGGCTTTGCAGCCGCTGATTAGAAATTGGTTTACCTAACATTCACTCTATCCCTGATTGTGTTGAAAATTCTCTGATACAATTTGTAGTGCTTGATCTACTGTAATTAGAGGGCATCGCCAACTATATTCCACGGTCTTGTGGAAAATTCTTCGTCTGTGGGTTACGGCCTGAGATTAAGGATTATTTTCCCGGCAAATTATGTTGGCAGCTAATACTGCAATGTCAACTGTATTGGTTTTCCTTTTTACCGTGTGATTCGATTATATCTGGTTTATTGAGTGAGGCCGACGTTTAATCACAATGGTACATCTTCGATAAAAGTATAACGGCTTTCTTTTTTTAGTCACACACGAACGTAAGGTACAATTGTCTGAACTAAATACAAATACCGATGACATCTCCGGACGCGATTTAGATGGAAGCATTTGTTTAGGTAAAAAAGGTTTGTTTAATTTACCGTACTAAAATTTGAAAGGCTCCATGACATCAAAAGCCGAGCTAAGGGCAGTGTAGTAAAAATATTATCAGTCACTATATTCCTTCCAGATCCTTTGAATTGGTAACACAAGTCTTTCAATAAGATAAAGAGGGCCATAATTGAGTTATCCATTTGGAAAACCAATGTTTGTTGAATAGGAATTTCGCGAATGCAACAAAATAAATCTTTATTTTCTTTCCACAAACACAAAATGCAAAAGCAAAAAGAATTTTAAAATCATATATGAAAAAAATTGTTACATTTTTGAGTGATATTCGAATAAATCTGATAAGGTTACCCGGGTAACTCTTAATTGATTAACGTAAGAAAAAAGATGCATAGACACAAGGGTTAATGTTGTGTTGACCACGTAATACAACACTGTTCAAATTACACGCTTACCTCACTCTTCCAGCAAAATAATTTTTCTCGAAACTCCATCATTAACCCGAATTTAGAAGGGGGTATTAATGTCACTAAATCATGTGATGTAAGATACCGCAATCGATCAATTGTTATTTCGCGTCCTGTGGAAGATAATTATAATTCAAACTTTTTTCTAATATACTTTTAACATAATGTATGAATACATTTTTTTAGACAAAAGACAATATTAAAACAAAAAATATTTTATAGAATGGGGGAATCCCCAAAAATCGCACATTAATTTGTATTACTTGTGCAGAGTCTGTACAATCCAAAATAAAGTAAAATTATCAGGAATTTTCTCACTGTATGTGAAAGATAAGGCGTACAATACTTTTATTAATACTTAATCACAAATACCTTTTAGATATTGATACACTTCAGTCACATTCCATTCTAAAACCAAATTGTAAAGTGGATCATCCTTTTCTAAAATAGGTTTGGCACTCACAGTCACGGCCAAAAGTTCTTCTTCAATTTGTTCATGGATTTTAGGTTGATAAATAGTTAATTCTGCATACGTTAAAATTTCACTTTCACTTTCTATATTAGAATTATTACAACTTTCCATGGGTAGATTAAAATTATTATTCGCGAAAAATACGTCGAATTGCTCCATTTTTATTTTATTGTTGTTTTATATTTTATTTTTTACGATTCATATCGTTTTACGATTGCGACTAAAATGAGTATAATAGAGTAGTAGAATCAAAACCGGTTCTTTTCCATTTTTGTAATTTTTTGAGCAAACGAAAAAAACGTTTTACGAATTGTTTCAATAATATATAGATTGTAGATGTATGTTTTTGGAACAAAACATGTATTTTGAATTAAATATTGTACAGAAAATATTGGAAAATTGTCCTGTTTGATTAGAAAACTTCTTCTAATTTTGGAAATGTTTCATTTTGTAGCAACTACATGGAAATGTATGGTTTTGATGCACCATCTAGTGGAAATGGTTAGTTTTGTTACAATTTTGTCAAATTAAAAATTCGAGAGTCCAATTTCTTAATTCAAAGATTTTATTAAATCATAAAAATCACAGTTCAGTTTCCATAAATAAATTCACATTTGTTACATTTTTTGGTGAAACTATATAAAACATAGTAATTAAAACAAAAAATTCAATTAAAAATCTTACTCAACTACCTTAAAATTATTAGTAACACAATCTGTTACAGTTTCTACAAATAAATCAGACTCTTAAATCAACGTCTTCCAAATAAGTATCACATACGTCGTCGTCACAGTTAATATCATTCATGGTTACGTTTCCATCCAACAAGTTTTTGTAAAATGATAATTCCTCGCGAGATTTCCAGTCGTCTCCGAAGTGCTTCACCAATAAATTATTTATGTCTTTCAGTTTCGCTGAATTAATGTCCCTGCCATTGCTCAGCTGTTCAGGAAGAACTTCTGGGAAATTCAAACCTTTTTTTAAAACTGAACATCCTTTGGATAAATCAGATCTGTAAGCGGCTTCGCCCCGAACGGATATTCCGCGTTGAACCTTCTTCATTATAAACCGCTTCGAATAATTAAATTGAAAATGCCAGTTGCTAGTGGTTTTGTAATACGATGACGACTGAGATTTCCAGTCAAATATGGGACAATCTTGACTGCCCATTGAAATTACCGTGCCATATTCTGAATAAATTTTCTCGTATTCGTTTGGTGCAATGATGGTGTTTTTTGACTTCAAAAACTCGATCCGGTGGTAAGTATGAATGCCCCGGCACAGGAAATATAATTTGTACTTCTTTAATATGTTCGGGAGCATTATTTTTTAGCCAGTATGAGCACATGGCTATCATGGCACTATTTTTATTTTGCGCGCCGCATCCATCGCAAATAAGTCTTACGGTAGTCAAATTTTCCGAAAAGTTTGTGTTGCTGAGCCGATTGAATACAGCAGATGAAATCTCGTTGCATCCTTTTGGTCGCCGCTGTTCAGTCCATAAATACATGAATATGTTGTCTTTCTTTAAACAAGATTTGGAAGAGCCTTGCACAATAGTAAAATTGAATAAGTTTAGTTGTCGGCTAAAATATGCAGCCTGATCAGGCACTTTTGGTAGTGGCATATTTTTTTGACAATCAAATGAGAAGGTTATCATGTCAGCGGCTTCTTCTTTTGCCAATGCATAAAACGCTTTTGCCCTTAATGTATGCACTCGTTTGGCTGTAATTAAATTGGTTTTTTCTTGGGGATCTTGGCTGAATTTTATTTTTTCAGCATACATCAGGCATTGTGAGCATTGATCCGTTGAAGGCGTTTTGAAACTAATATTAAAATTAGTACGAAGGGTATTTTGGAAAAACCACTTTTTAACGGGTGTGTTGACGTGATTATCGTTGAACAGTTTCCACATTCGATTAATGGATAAATCTCCTGGGAGATATTGTCTGGCTGAAGTTTTAGATCGACAATAATGCACATCGTGAGCATAAAAACTTTTTATAAAGTTTTTTACTGCTTCTTTTTTTTGTACGTATAATGAGACTTTTCTATTTCCTCCCCGATTTTCTTTAGGTGTTGTGCCAGTCGCAAAAAAACGTTTGCAAATACCAATAATTCTCTGTACTCCGACTCGTAAAATGTTTTTGAAGGCCGTTAAACACACCCGAATTAACGATCCTTTCCTATTCCTAACGTAGAATTTAGTTACGTACTTTTTTGGAGTTCCGCCAGCTCTTCGGTCGGTCCTCGTTGGCACGCTTATTTTTGTATGCCCCAAAATAAAAGCGTCCTGTGATGCCTTATTATCACATAAATAAAATTGTTTGTGAAATTCGTAGCAATCTTGGCCCGTTATTTTAATGCAATGGTAAGATTTATTTTTTTTTGTGGGTACACTTTGGAACCTTAGGCAAGCCTTTTGGTTTATATCTAAAAGCAATTTATTCAATTATAATCGATGCCCTTTTAGGCGAGATAATTATAACAGTATGTTCTTACCTGGCTAACTTTGCTTTTGTGCATTTCCATTCACCTATTTTACGTGGCCGCTTCCTCGGATGATCTAAGTTTTCTTTAATTTGTTCCTTATCCATTGTACTACGTTCACTTGTGTAATTAAATTACTTCCAAAACAACAAAATTTTATAATAAATGGTAATTTCAATTAAAATTCAATAAAATATTTTGAGCTTACTAATAAAACACACCAACCACTTTGTAAATTCAGTTATAGACTAAAACTCCCTCCAATAAATATGTCAAAATGTGGAATCAGAAATGTTTTGTTTTGATACAATTATTATTTTTGTATTGGTTTTACTACAGGAAATGTTACAGTTTTTTTCAAAATTATGTTTGTATGGAAAGTATTCTATTTTGATGCAACGATTAATTGGAAAAGAATCGGTTTTGAACCAATCGCTATTTTTCGGTTACAGATTTATATTGGAAATATTGTGATTTGGTGTGGTTTGAATACGTAGAATTGTAGATTTTAAGTTATACAATGACTTGCCGTTATTAGCTTAAAATAAAAAAAAAATGGAAAAGTATCGGTTTTGATACTACTACACTCATAACAGGGAAAAAGAGGACTATAGAAAGTAACGGTAAAACCAAAAACATACTTTTAATTTTATATCATCTTTGTTTCGATCAAAAGTAATACCTTTAAATCAAATGAATATTCCAGTTAACTAAAACAAATGTGTTTGTCTCGTAATCATTACTTTTGATTAAAAAGTAAATAAATTGAAATAAAAATGGTTACCATTTAAGTTTGTTTTGTGTAGTTGAACAATATTATTTGTGAATTACTTAATGCAAATTGATGTTTAAAAGATTTTTATGTACGATTGTACATTGTATTACACATAATATGAAGTTGTAATGATTTTAACTTTAAAGGCCCACATCAACTTTCAAAGTGTTCATACATTTCATTCTGAAATCGAAATTTTGTTAGGATAATAGATGTTAGAAAATCGTCGTCCTAACTGTGAATTAACGTATCTGATATTTTTTCAAAATCTCATCTCTGAAACAAAATGGTTCATCGTGAGAAACTCTGTCTGAATTTTTGCACCTACGTTGGTTCACCGTTAGGACGAAGATGTCTGCTAAGAGTCAATTAACGTTGGTGTGGGAATTCGGCTTCAGTTTCTCAAGACGAACATTTTGATATTAGAGATCAGATTTTGAAAAATTGTCAGATACGTTAATTCACAGTTAGGACGACGAATATGGTACATACTTTAAGTTTTTAGTTTTGGAAAAAGATCTTTGGAATTTATTTTTCTATATATGACACACTTCGTTAATTGAATTAACTAAATCACATTGATATTATGTGTACCGAATGAAATTTGTGATTTGTACATGAAGAATTAAAACTAAACGGCAATATATAATCATTATTTTTCTGTACTTGTTCTATTGCACATATTGTACAGTTTTTAAATAATCGTATTCATTCAAACTTTTTGTTCATTTTACGGCGAACCTTCACCTTTTCATAATCTCATTTATTATGTATGGATGTGATCTTAAGCCGCATTGGCAAACTGCTTGCCAAACCATATGTTTTTTTGCCAAATTTTTCAACAGCTATGGTAGTAATTGGTCCGTCCAGTTCTTTACCTTTCTTTTTGATGTAATATTGGGGACCTGGAAGTGTCGAGAAATCCATTTTGACGTAGGTCTCGTCGTTCATTACGAAACAAGAATCTTTTCTTTCGTTCAACCATTTGTTGTGTTTCTTTGCTCGATCGATCCCTCTATTAAATAGTTCAACACTTCTTTTGGGGATTTTTGACTTCTTGTATGTCCGTAGATTATTTCTGGTTTTAGCTCGTTCCACAATCGATTTGGTTGTTTTGGTTTTTCTGGCCAAATCTCGCACAGACATCGAGGGATGTTTCGAAATGACTCTTACAATTTTCTGATCCAACATTTTATTTGGAGCACCTGATTTTTCTCCGGATCCGGGCTTGCGTGATACAGAAAGATTGATTTGACATTTTTTTTTACATTTGTTACCGTATTATTGGAAACACCGGCCAATTTACCAATTTTTTTATTGGTATACTCGGGATGATCATTGCACAATCTAATTATTAAATCACATTTTTCTCCTTATGATGCGCCCATTTCGAAACAAATAAAACAAATGCCCAATTTGACGTTTATTCGTTTTTTTAAATTGTTTTTCTACAAAATAACGGTACCAGTTTTTTTCTTTTGCGTAGTAACCTATGAGATAATATAAATTTGGGAATCACAAATTTCATTCGGTACACATAATATTACTCCTATTATCACTTCTTACACTTTCTGCCGTAGGCACTTGGCGAAACACACTTAATACACACATTTTTAAAATTTTTTAAAAACACTTGTTAAATATTTCGCAAAATTACAAAAGGTTTAAAAAATCACTCGATCGATTTCGGCTTATTAGGCCATCATCAGGAGTATCTACTAAACTGTAAAAATAAAAATGTAGTTATATATATATATATATATATATATATATATATATATATAGTTGGAAAAAGCAAAAAGTGAAACCAAAATATACCAATAAAAAAATGTGGGAGTGGTAAAGAATAAAATTGGTGACAGCAATAAACATTAAAAATTAAAAAAAAAAAAAAAAAAATTAAAAAAGGGGTGAGTTAAACACAGGTAAAATTGGTGAGAGCAATAAACATTAAAAAAAATAAAAATTAAACGGGGATGAGTTAAACACAGGTATATGATTATTGATTGATCAACGGTCGAATAACAAAAAGCAGACGTTTAGACAACTTAGAATCTTACGAAATCCGAAAAGCTATATTTCTTAACCAAAATATCCTCAACGAACAGAGAGAAATCCGTTCCTCACCAATTACCGACCCCGCATTGTTTTATTTCCATACTCATTCAATACCATAAAATTACTAATTCGTCGGGTTATAAAAATAAAAAAATAAAAAAAAAATAAAAAAAATCAACATCTGGAATTTTGTTATTCGACCGTTGACCAATCAATAATCATATACCTGTGTTTAACTCACCCCTTTTTTAATTTTTTTTTTTTTTTTTTTTTTAATTTTTAATGTTTATTGCTGTCACCAATTTTATTGTTTACCACTCCCACATTTTTTTATTTGTATATTTTGGTTTCACTTTTTGCTTTTTCCAACTATATATATATATATATATATATATATATATATATAACTACATTTTTATTTTTACAGTTTAGTAGATACTCCTGATGATGGCCTAATAAGCCGAAATCGATCGAGTGATTTTTTAAACCTTTTGTAATTTTGCGAAATATTTAACAAGTGTTTTTAAAAAATTTTAAAAATGTGTGTACTCCTATTATCCGTACTCAAGTACATGTTTAGGCAACACTGATAACACATCTCATGTTTTAACAATCGTACAAATTGACGGTTACATTTTTAAAGGCACTAAGCTAAAATTGAATAGAAATATTTTTATTTCAAAATTATTGATTTGCATTCGAATCAAAGCTTTTAACATTATTAAATTTGGATATCTTTAAAATAAATCAAAATTATTTCATAAATTTAAGATGGTCAAATTATAATATACATAAGTTAAAACACAAGCTAAAAATCAAAAGTAATTATCAAAAGTGTACAAATTGTTCAAATTTTGTTTTGAATTTAAAAGAATGCAATTTAACATTGATTCAAAAGCAAATTTTTGGATTTTGTTAATTTCAGAAACAAAAATGTAATTTTTGATTTTAAAACTTATTTTTTTTTGAGTGTATGGAATGCGAATTACGTACACTTGCGCCCACTGGAAGGTTACGGAGCTGGTACATTAATGCTACCAACTTTGGTCCCCCTCTCTAATAGACGCCAAACCAACAAAACTATTTTACTTATTTAATAAAAATAATTGCACTTAGAACCAAATTAAATAGTAATTTAAAAGAACAACGGTTTACGTTGTAATATTTGTTTTGTTGCTAAATAAATTTTAGCCATAAGACGATGTCCGCTACTCTTAAATTGTTAATCGCTATCGCTACTTTTTCTAAGCTTAGTCCTAAGTGAAAACTATTTTATTAAATATAATTTAACAAATAATAATCGAAATTATCAAATTTGTATTTAAATAAAAAAACACAAAATAAATTGTCACATGATTGTATTATGTATGTTAAACAACCATTTCACAAATTGAAGAAATATTTTTGAAACGAAGAAATATTGTGTAACCACACTTGAAGAAATGTCGCTTTGTCACAAGAAAAGCGTTTCCCTAGTGAAGAATATTTAAGTTCCCTGGAAGAAGAAAACAGATGCATACAAAAAAAACTCAAATAATAGATTGGTAAATGTTTACTCTACTCAAGAAAATATGTGTTTTCATAAAAAATGCTACTTAAATAAAGATAGGAGGTTTCTCACCATAAAAATGTCTAGTCTTCAATCAAAAGAATCGGTTTCTACAAACAAACCAATTTTGTTAAACTAAAGAAATAAGAATTAACCATGCAGGAAAACCATATTCTCTATGTAATCACGTTTTGTTGTATGTATCAAGAAATTAGTTTCTCATATCAAACAATAGTATATTGTATAATTAGGAGGAAAAGTACTGCATTCCCGGACGATAGTGGATAGTGGAAATAGCCGAGTCCGGCAACCACGGGAGGACGGAAATGCATTTTTCCTCCGAATTGTACATACTATTTTTTCTCCGATCGGACTTTAAAACGAATATAAACCCAAAATAATTTTTAGTATTATTCATTAATTATCATATTAAGAAATCAAAACAAAGTAAAAAATCGAAAATAACATAAAATTATTGCTTAGTTAGCCACGACATCATAAGACATAAATACATTTTTTTTTTTTTTTTTTTTTTCAAAAAATAGTATGGAATATATTCCCGGCCTAAGTAGGCCAGAAAAAATATTCTCGTACTATTATTACTTGTTGCTTAGCAACAAATACAACACACTGGAATCATGAGCTTTTCGTTTCGAAAAAACAACGGAAAGATATATTTTTTCCTACGATCGGAGAAAAATAAAGATTATTTTAATATTTTAGAAGAATTTCAAATTCAGTAACGTAAAGTTTGTGGTGAGAACAATTTCGTTTAGCTGAAAAATTGTGTACAAATTTTGTTGAACTAATCCGTTTTTTCTTCATATTAGAAATTATTATATACTTTTTCCTCACCCTGTACTTAAATTTTTATTAGCTTCATTTTTTTAACGTCAATTCCGCTACATTCTATAGAGGTAAATGGCCGCTTCGTAATCATTTTTTAAAATGATAATGAAGAATAATTCATTGATCCTACCCTTAACCAGCCGTCATTTTTTCATCAACCTCCGGGAATCGAACCTGGAACCTCCGGAGCGTAACCAAGCATGCTAGCCACTGTGCCACCGGGGTGGCACAGTGGTTAGCATGTGTGCTTCAGATGTTGTTCTTATTTAGTTTACTTATAATTTGAACATTAATTTTCTTATTTACATAGACTTTACTCTAAATTAATAATTGGATTCAAGTTCCTTATGTGAGCTGACCTTGATTGTCTTCAGTTTTTATTCCGTAATATTTGTTTTCTTATATAATATTTTTTTTAAAGCTTACGCCGGGTATTTCCGCTAATCATTTGATAGTTACAATTATTTTAGTCCCATTTTCTTTAATTTTTTTCTTGCTCCTCATCTCTTTTGTTAATGTTGATATGGTGGAGTAGAGTAGCACGTGGAAAGTCGTGGTGGGTGTTTCTGAGATGTTCGTATTGGGTGGACCGTTACCTACACGCTCATTACAAAATCCGGTAATGGACTACTTGATTATCTGGTTTTGCAAATTCTAGTAAAATTCTAGCGAATTTCTAGTTAAAAATCTCGAATTTTCTAGTTAAATCTAAAAATTGGTTTAACAGATATAATATCGGAATATCTAGTAAATTAAATGAGAATCTCGTAAATTTGATTACCAGATTTCCAGTAAAAAATAAAAATTACTTGAATTCCAGTTGCATTTTTGCACCAAGTTACTTTTTATTGTAGTTACATAAAAGCTAGGAAAACTTTAGTTAAATTAAATTAAATACAAGATATTCCTGTTAACATGTACAAGGAATTTCTAGTAAATTAGTCAGATGCTAATCAATTTTAATTTGTATTAGAATATTACTCGAATTGTAGTAAATCGATACCCGTTTGCTGACAATCATATTAATTTCATTTTCGTCGTCTGTTGGTCAGTAATACGTTAAATTTCGTGCTGTTGTTGTGACTACGGAAGGATTTGTGTTGTGATTGTAGAGGATTTTCTTGATTACTTCTGTTATTATTGTTGACGTTAGATTCTGTGGTACTTGAATTCGTGCAAAGATTGTGATTGTCTTGATATTTAACAGTTTGGTTATAAATTTATATCTACGCTACCTCGATTAATTTCCGACATACAGGTATCATGATCATTTAACGTTAATGACTAACTCGGTATGTCAGTAGATTAATGAATTAGTAATCTATTTCTGATAAAATTGTAATTACCTAGCAGATTTACCGTATTAATTCAGTTCGTTGGTTGTAGTTACTTTGCTTGTTACTGTTTAAAATGAGTAATGTCTAGTTAATGTGGTCATCAGCTTACCACGGGTGGGGGCTGATTCTGTCTAGTCACTTTTTGTTGGTGTTCCTACTGTGAGAAGGTACCATTTGTACCTATATTAGTAATGAGTAAGGATACTGTATAGGACAGGTGAGACATGGGGCATACGCGTGATTTTCTCACGTTTTGGAATCCCCCCTTCGCTTTGCCGTGCGAAGGTTTCTGCTCAAGTGTCTTGCAGCCTTATGTCAGTTATTGTTAGTAGGATGTTAGGTAGAATATACTTACAGATATATATGATGAACGATCTATGTACCAATTTGGTAGGTCTTTTCAAATTGTAGATTATCGGCTAATTTTACTTCGATGTGAATGATGATTGCAAAGAATGTCTGGTTATTGTTTATGAAGATTATTTTTATTGGTTTTAATTCAGAAAGGCTACACTGTTTCTTTTTTATTATTTAATTTACGTGACTTATGCTACTTGATGTTTTAAAATTTACTATATCTGATCGACTGGGCGATCGATAAAATGATCGATGGACTGATAAATATGCATTTTAAAATTTGGTTTATATACAAAATTTTTGTTAATATTTTACAACAATAATTTGGCAGTTTCCTGTTTTTTTCGATTTTATTTTTTGTGCAATTTGCAAATTCGTAATTTTTCATAAAATCATTTTTTTTTGATTTTGTAAATTTGATAATTTAACAGTTTGTTGATTTTTGTGAAATTCGCAAATTCGTATTTTTTTATAAAATCAATTTTTTTTTGATTGATTGTCATATTTCGGGGCAATGTTCTCTGATTTGTTATGCATGGCGCATGTGTGCTTACTTTACGCCTTAATTTATGTTAGTAAATAACACATTGAGCTTTTAGTACATCTTTCTTATTCGCCTAAATTTGCTTAAAATGCATAAATACTATATCTAACAGTTTTTGTTTATTTAGTTTTGTGCGAATATATATATTTTTTTTCTTTTAATTTTTTTGTAATTGAATACCGTTGGAATGCGGATTCATAACATTGACCTATATTTATCTTGTGTTTGTGTTTATGAATATAAAATATGTAAAGTCATGTATTGATATTGTTTTAAGAAATTATTTATGTGAATTTATTAAAAAAGTATGTTGGAATATGTTGGGGTATTTACGTGTGTTTATGTATTGATTAGGTGTATTTAGATGGTTGCACAACATACCTTCCTCCTTTGGGGAGTGAAAATTTCAGAAGGAAATTTTCACTTATCGTATGATATGTGAACTATTGCTAATCTATTACTTAATTCTAGTGTTAGTATTATTTATTATTATTGAATGGAGGTTGCTTGGTTTTCCTTGATCATGGATGTTAGTTGTCCGCTGATTGTTGATCATATTTCGGTTGATTTTAATGTACAGAATTAGTCATCTCATTTTCCTGAGATTTACCTATCTTATGTAAGATTAGGCTCTGATGTGTTGCAAAACCTTTAGCTGCTAGTGCTTGGTGTCATCAACTTCAATGTTCGCTGTTTGGCATCGTATTTCCGGTCGTGTGCCGTCACCTCTTTTTGTTTTTGTATTTTCTGCTCACTTGTAGATATTTTGTTGTTGGTTTCTATCTGGTATTGATGTTAGTTTGTTGTTCACTGGTTGTCTTGGGGGTTTACCGTGTGATTGTGGACTTGTTTGGCTATTTTTGTGGTTTTTTTTAGCTTGCTTGTTATTTTTATGCGTAATATTGTGTATTATTAATTGTTATTGTTATTAATTGTTATTATTGTCGTTATTATAATTGTTATTAGCTTTATTATTGTTTTTCTTGTTATTGCGTCTGCTCTTGTCTATGGATAGAGGGTCCATTTTGTTACTACGGTCATCAAACATCTTGTCTTTGTTGTTGGCTCGCTATTTTCGTTGTTGACTTCGTCTACTGTGTTTGCTTGTCATCGTGTTGATTGGCAGTGCCTGTATTCCGGTTCCTTGATGTCGTCATCTTGTTTCAGCGTTGTCATTCGTCTTGGTTGATCTACTTTGTTCTCTTGTTGTCTCCATTTCTTTGTTTATTATGTTATATTATGTTAGTCTGTGCTAGTATATATTTCTATTCTTAAGTATACATATCGTATGATGTAAAATTATAAAAAGGTTTTTGCTCTAAATCTTAGCTATCTTATTTTGGTTTTTACGTAAAAAAAAATTTAAATGACTTAAAATCTAAGCTTGTTCAAAAGTTATTTTCCTATTTATTTAAATTTTGAGAACATTTTCAAGAATTGATTTATAATGTATTAAAATTAAGATTGTTACTGATTCTATGATTATTGATTTTGCTATTGGTTTTTGTTTATATTCTATTAGCTCTCTATTGACTTATCGTAATTTTAATATGTTCTATCATAGTTTTTGAGGTTAGTTAGAATTTTGGTTTATTTTTGTGTGCCGAATTAGACTTGTTCTCTCATGTTTGTTAGTTAATTTGGAACATGAGGGAAAAAGTAGTTTTGTTTGTGAGTAGAAATTTTCATTTATCCTATTCCTGTTATCGGTATGGTATTGTCATTCCTTTCTGTTTTATAGTCTTGTAGTCGTTCTGAGTTTAGTTCAGTTGTTCGTGGTATTGGGTTGTTCCGTTTAGAATTGCAAAAATTGTCTGACACTACTTGTAAAATTGTAAATTGTTCCTTGTCCGTAAGGGTGGTTTGTATTTGTTTGTTTGTCGGAATTGTAGTAGCTGTTTCGGCTGTCATTGTTGTTTGGTTTTTTATTAGAATGGGGTGGATTGAGTTTTGTTGTATTCTGGATTAGGGTTTGAATTGAGCGTCGAGCTGGCGACGGCTTGTGTGTAGTTTTGCGTCGATCTGACGACGGCTTGTGTGTAGTTTTGTATTTGGATTGGTTTGATTAGGTTGTTTTCAGTTTCTGTCTTTTTGTAATTGTTTATGTCTGCTGGGATTGTAGTTGTAGTCTGTGTTTGATTATCTTCATGCTTGATTCCTATCCTAGAGTCTGATAGTAACTCTGCTTCTACGCTGTCTTCCTGCGGTGGTATTGTGTCTCTGTCTTTTCTGCACTGTATGAGTAGGTTGGTTTCGCTATGTGTAACTGGGTACAATAGGTTCTCTAGTATATTAACGCCAGCCAACTGATCTTGACTGTGTTCCTTCGTCAAAAGAAAATTTCCATCCCATTTTGCTGGATGTGCTCGGATCGTAGCTGAATTTCTCGCTCTTCTCATAATTACGAGTGTCGGGAATGTTAATGTGAACTAGTTAGGTTCAGGATTTCCTACTGTATCGTTGCTTTGTGTTTGAGGATAATTATTATTAATTGTTTCTGTGTGTTTGTTGGCTGTAATTATAACAGGGGTATTTTTAGCGGAAATTGTCTCAGTTTGTGTGTATGCCCTAATGTTTGGTTCCCATTTTTCTGTCTTTGCTACGTCTTCTTTTGTTGAAATTGTATTGGTTATTATGGTTTGGTGTTCGCTGTTCTGTCTTTCATTCACTACTTTGTTCGGTACCAAAATCGGAATTTCGCCAGTGTCTTGTGTTTGGTCATTTTGAAGATTTACTCCTGTCATGGTATTTATTGGGCATTCTGTTTTTGTGCTGCCTTCTTGTGGTGACGTGGTGTCTTCGTTATCGCATTGTGTGAGCGGGTTACTTACTTCGTATGTTGCTGGATACAATAGATTTTCTAATATGTTATCACCAGATAACTGGTCTTGACTATGTTCTGCAGTGAGAAGAAAATCTCCATCCTTCCTTACTTTCCTTACTGGGTGTGTTTGAATTGTAGCTAAATTCCTCTCCACTCTTTCTACCTCATTCGATGGGATTTTATTACTGAGCTGGTTATATTCGTTGCTTCGTGCTTGTATATCATCATTACCATTTGCTTCTGTATTTGCGTTTGCTAGAATTTCACGCGCGTTGTTGTTTGTTTTCCGTTCGTCTGTGTCCTCTACGCCTTGTTCTGCTAAATTTTGGTTGGATATTGTTGTTTGAATGCTTTTCGGAATAGCCATAGATTCTGCTGGATTGTGCTTATGATTTGACTTTATGATATGTGTCGAACTTGTGGTTGTTTGTATTTGCTTATTATCTAGGGTTTCTGGCTTATTCTCTAGGGTAAATTATCGTGCGTCTGGCTGGAGACGGCTTTTGTTTGTTTTGGAGTTAAATTATTGTGCGTCTGGATGGCGACGGCTTTTGGTTGCTTATTAACTATATCGTTGTGCGTCTGGATGGCGACGGCTTCTGGTTGCTTACTGACTAAATTGATTGTGTACGTTGGTTCGACGAAAATTTGTTTTTGATTTGTAATATGGTTTGCTTGAATCTGGCTGTTTGTGGCTTCTGAATAATTTGCATTCGTTGAGCTTATGGCTATGTTTCGTGTGTGCGTAATTGTAGGTTCTGTTATTATTGAATTTTGATGATTTATTGGACCCGCTCGGGTTTGGCCTACTGTTCCATCTCGGCGAGTCCATGCTCGTTTCCCGATTGTGGTTGATAAATATACTGTGTTTCATTGCTGTGTAGTGGTTGTGCTGAGACCAAGTTAATTCTCATATTCGCGAATTTTTCTTCGATATCTGTGATCCCTGCTTGCTGTTGAGGTTCATAATTGTTGGTTTTATTCTGTATGAAATTCTGGTTACCACGTAGTTTGCTTCGACATTCTTTGAAGGTGTGCCCTACTGTAGTTTTACAGTATGAACAGTACTTTGTCGGTCGGTTTACTGCATATCCCTGGTTTGGGGGTCGTCTGTGGTTATTATACCTCTGTACTAGCTCCGTGTTGCTATTCCGGTAGTTACTTATGTTCTGATGCTGTTGATTTCTGTATCCGTTTGTCAGGTTTGTGTTGTACCTTGTTGTATGTTGATTTGGTGGTTGTTGAAATTTCGAACTGTTCTGCGCCCATATTCTGGATTTGCATATGTCATACGTATGGTTGGGCTTGTTGCAGTAATTGCATATTATTGGATTGTTTCTGTATAGATTGTGGTTCATTTTGGTATTATAGTCTGGTTGTAACCTTTCGTGCATTGTTATGGGTGTGAATTCCCCGTTCGTCATTGTTAGCATTCTCTCTATATCCTCTGTTTGTTCCATAATATCTTCCACGTCATTGGCTTTTATTGTCGCTACTTTCTCTTTCAAGATTATATTATTCAACCCTCTTTTGAATGTCTGAATTGCCGTATTCGCTAGATGTTTCGAATAGGCTTCGTCTATCGTTGGTATACCGTATTTCGTCCTATAACCGTTCTTGTAGTCTTCTAATGTTTCTATTACTCGTTGTTCGTAGTTTCTGAGGGATTCTCCATATGACTGCTTGCACTCCACAAATTTCCTTTCTAATTCACCCAAGGTCCAAACCTTGGTATACATGCTGTTTAGTACTGTTCTTAATATTTCGTAGTCTTCAATTTGTCTGCTGCAGATTCGTGCATATGCTCCTCCTGTCAGTCTGAATTTTATTAAGTTCCCGAATATTTTCTTCTCTTCCGGCTTTGTTAGTGTGTTATAAATACTATCCGCCAATCCAAGAAACCTTGTCAGATCCGTCGTTATGTTCCTGTCATCTTCTCCGCTGAATTCGGGGACCATGCTTGTAATGCTTTGCTGGATTTCTTTCGTTGTGGCCATTTTGAGTGTTCTGAGTTGTGTTACTGCCTCTATGTTGTTTGTTGTTTCGGGTAATTCTCTTAGAATGTTTTCCGTGATGACTTGTGTTTCCTTTGGTTCCTTTCCTTGTTGGTGTGTTGCTACTTCGACTACTGGTGCTTGTTCACCGGGTTGTTCTTCTACTGTCGTCTGGTCTATGTTATTGGGATTTTGTACGGTTTCTTCCTCTGTTATTTTCTTCTTTTGTTTAGGATTTTTGTTTTTTATTGGTTCTAGTTCGCAAGATGTTTGTGGTTCAGAGTCGCTGTTACTGTTCTCTGTTTGAGAGCGTGTACGATTATCTCTGAATAAAGATGGTGCTCGTGGGTTTGGTTTGACTTGAGTTGGTGATCGTGGTGTTTTTTGTGATTTACCAAATTCCAATGGTAGAGGATTCGCGCCGCTCATATATTACACTTTTTTTTTTTCACTTAAAATTTATGTTAGAAAAATACTAATTGTGTGTTTTAACTTTCTTGTAATCTGGAAAGTTGGGATTTAGTACGACCCTAAGCTAAATTCACTTTATTCCTTTACGTATGAGTTTAACCACCTTCAAATTTATTCACCCGGCGTGAATAACTACAGTTTGATTTTAGTGACTAAAAATTCTTGTTTTAATTAATTTATTTTCGCGGATGTCCTACGGAACTTTTTACCTACAGCGCCATTTATATGTTGTGACTACGGAAGGATTTGTGTTGTGATTGTAGAGGATTTTCTTGATTACTTCTGTTATTATTGTTGACGTTAGATTCTGTGGTACTTGAATTCGTGCAAAGATTGTGATTGTCTTGATATTTAACAGTTTGGTTATAAATTTATATCTACGCTACCTCGATTAATTTTAAAAATATTTATGTGAATTTATTAAAAAAGTATGTTGGAATATGTTGGGGTATTTACGTGTGTTTATGTATTGATTAGGTGTATTTAGATGGTTGCACAACACTGTGGTCGTTGTGTAAGGATTCCGATGGTGAATGTGTACAACAATATTTTCAGATTAATTTTGAATTCGATCGCTTGGAGAAACTCGGGAATGCCATAGGGAACAATTCCATTGGCTTTATTTTAAATTCTTGGTTGTTTGGAAGCAAGAAAACGATAAATATGAATCGCCATTTTCAGGAGAAGGCTTGGAAGTTTAAAATTTTGAATGGACTGTCTACGACTGATGAGGTATCTAAATTTACCTACAATGAAATTAATATTTATTAGAATTATTATCACGATTATTATATTAACAAAACTTAGCATCAAACTTTATTTATATTCATTCCTTTGACAGATTAAACAAATTGACAAGCTGATTAGTTAGAGAAATTTACATGAGCAGATGCATGTAGATCGAATTTAATTGTTTTCAAGTCATTGAATGATGTCGCTACTGCAAGCATTAAAAGTCGTTAGTAGTGTAAATAAATTACAATAGATAGCACCAAAAACACATAGAGGAATGGAATAAAAAAGAAAACTAGTTTTTGTTGAAATGCAGAATTTTCAATAAAAAAAGTGAACAGTCATTGAAGAGAACTCATTAAAAATTGTTAGATAGTTAAAGCTAAATAATTTAATAAATTGTCAAAAAATTACAACTCAATCACAAGTATAATTTCATTGTTTTGTTTTGTGTTTTTGTTTGATCGGTTACCAGAAATATAATAACGCTGGATTATAGTCAGTTGTTCCTTCGAGCCAGATGTAACAAAAATATTTGTCAACAAAGCCATTTTGTTGGATTATACGAAAAGCTGCAGCGTTATTGCGCCTATCCGCCATCGATCAAAGTGCACGCAATTTTTTTTATATATATAAAAGGGAAATATAAGCTAACTTTCTTAATATCTAATATATAATGTCTGATTCTGATATAATTGAATCATTAGCTGCTGCCAAAAAGCGTCTGTCAGTACTTAAAGGTCAAATGACCAAACTTGCGACTTACGTGAACGAAAATGTTACAAGAACGAAAATAATTGAGGAACTATCCGTCAGATTGAGCTCCAGTGCTACTAAGAGATTTCACGGATACAGAAACTGCAATTTTCAACATGAGCGAAGCTGAGAACTCTGATATGGATAACTTTGAAGAAAATTACTACCATGTGGTAGCGAACCTGACTGAATACATTCGAGAGCGCAGTATGGCTCATCCCCAGGTAAATTTAAATGATAGCACCATACAGACGGGTATATACGCAGCGGATATAAAGCTTCCAAAAATAAATATACCGCCATTCTCAGGAGATTATATACAGAGTGGCAGTCGTTTTCGGATCTATACAAGACTACCATTCACGAGAACCATTCTTTGACACATGTACAAAAGTTCCAGTATCTCAATAGCAGAAAATTTGTTAAAGCATTTTAATATAACAGATGCTAATTATATAGAGGCCTTCCAGAAGCTTCGCCACCGGTATGATCAAAAAAAGTATACGTGAGGAAATTTATTGATGTTTTTGGGCATACATATATCCAGTTAAACAAGCAGATCAAAGGAATGGTCGAGAAGTGGTGGATATAGCGGATAAGGTTACCAGAGGTTTGAAGGCGCTAGGTTCTGCTGCCGAATCAAGAGATCCGTGGCTAATACGCATCCTAGCAGAAAAGTTGGATGATGAAACAAAAATGCTGTGGACCAGACACTCAGCAGAAAATGATTTTCCTGCGCTTCACGATTTCTTCAATATTCTACAATCGCGAGCCAATTCTTTAGGAACAGTGAAACCGAATTCTTCATACAGTAAGCCACAGTCATTAAAGCCAAAGCAATATCGAAACTTGCATGGCTCTACCAAAGCCGTCTGTTCAGTATGCAATGTGAAAATCACTTGTTGATTAACTGCAACCAATTCAAAGAAATGTCTGTAACACAGCGACATGAGCTAAGAATCGAAATATTTCAGTTACCGACGTGACTAGTTCAGCATGACTAGTTACCCCAACACTTACTAGTAACAAAGATGAAGATAAAGTTTCCCAACAGCTACTACCAGCAATTCAAACAACAATCACTGAAGTAAATTCGTTCCGGGTATCAAGTGCTGCTCCTGCCTTTATTCTGCCAACTGCAGTAGTAAACGTTAAAACCAACGTCGGTAGTATGTTAAAGTGTCGCATTCTATTTGATTCCGGATATGAGCTGATCATTTCTTCCATGTTATTAGCGATGGGAATGACCGGTGCAGATACGATAACAGAGGCAAAAATTCTCAGATCAACAATTGTACAACTTTTAGCAGCTGTTAGCTTTCCCTTACACAAATTGACTTCCAACAATGAACAATTACTAGAAGATGTATACCAGAATAACAGCGGGAGGTAACATGTAAAGAGATAGAAGAGGACACCAAATCGGTTAAGTTATTAGGCTTTCGGTGGAATCAATCCACCGATCACTTTAGTTTTCATGTAACATTGGAAAATGAACCAATAGCTACCAAACGACAGATATTGTCGGAAGCTTCACGAGTCTTTGACCCACTGGATTGGGTGGCTCCAGTCATCGTTCGGATTAAAATCCTTTTTCAAAATCTATGGCTGCAGAAATTAGACAGGGATGAACATCTTCCGAATGAACTAAAAAATGAATGGCTTTCGCTTCGCAGCGAGCTACCACATCTACGAAATACATATTAAAATACCCCGCTGGCTGTCTGTCAACTAAACAAGCTAAATCAATTGAGCTCCATGGGTTTTCAGACGTCGATAGAGGACGTTGGTATCATGTCACATGACAAGAAAATTCGGCCGATTGTGCTTCGCGCGGGCTGTCACCAAAGGACTTAGCTGATTTTACGATTTGGTGGAATGGACCAAGCTGGTTATTACAAACATCGGAGTATTGGCTAATGCAAGAACCTGTAATTATTTCGTGAAATCTATATGTGTCTAACTGCGTATTACTACCCACCTTTATTGAGGAATTGGCTACAAATTTTCTAGCTGGTTCAAGTTTTTTAAGGCGCTTACGATTATAAATTCAATGATCAAAGTAGCGGATATTGAGTTAAGCCGAAAATTAGTCATTACCGACATACAACAAAATTATTTTGCAGATGAATTATGCAGGTTGAAGCGCCGGGAGCCAGTTTCTGCATCCAGTAAGCTCAAATTATTGAGTCCGTTTCTCGACAACGAAGGTATCATAAGAGTTGGAGGTAGAATAAAATACTCTTTGGCATCTTTTGAAAGTAAGCATCCAGTTATCCTACCTAAGTGTTACATGTCGAACATCATAATACAGAATATACATTGTCAATACCATCATGCTGGGCAGTCATTTCTCATAAGCACAGTACGTCAAACTTGTGATGAAAGTGGTTCATAAATGTGCAACTTGCGTCAGAAATAAGGCATCACTTCAAGAGCAGTTAATGGCCGATTTACCCCCAGTCAGAGTTGAGCAGACCTGAGCGTTCCTGAAAGTTGGGATCGACTATGCCGGGCCGATTGAAGTCTTTATGAGAAGAGGTCGTGGACAGCGACCAATCAAAGCTTACAAATATATCTTTGTTTGCCTTAGCACAAAGGAGATACATATTGAACTGGTGGGCGACTTAAGCACGGATACATTTTTGGGAGCTTTTAAGAAATTTACTTCTCGCCGACAAGTTTGAAGTGATGTCTTCAGCGACAACGGCACTAATTTCGTTGGTGCAAACAATCAGCTCAAGCAACTCTACGAATTTCTTAAAAACAACTGTAGCAATATATCTAATCACCTCTCTATAATCACAGTAAATTGGCATTTCAACCCCCCTAGTGCTCCGCATTTCGGTGGAATATGGGAAGCCGCCGTTAAATTCACCAAGTTCCATTTGAGGAGAATTATTGGACAGAATATTCTTACCTACGAGGAGATGACAACACTGCTGACAGAAATCGAGGCAATATTAAATTCGAGGCTTTTGTGTTTTATCAGCCGACGACCTCGATGCACTTACACCGGCCAGTGGTAGAGTGGTCACTGTAAAAACCAAATCTGCAAACCTGAAGAGGCTGATCCATAAATTGTGCCTACTTCCATATAATTTTGAAATTTTGAGTCTCCCAATTCACAGTCGGCATACCACTGTCGTTCATCTTTTAAGTGTGTCAACATTTATATTTCCCATTATTTATTTCTACAAAACAATATTGATTTGACACACGCATAAAATGTTTTTATTTTATTTTTTACAGTTTAATTTGTAACAAAAACGTGTCCAGTTACCCGCCTACAATTTCCCTTCGTTGGTTTTTTGTGTACCTACAAAACAATAAATAACAGATAGTAAATCGAGCATTTTTTATCCCCCCTTTCGTTGTGTCTACCTATTTCCTGTGAATTTTACTTTAATAAACCAACTTGTGTGGTGGTATCCTTTTGACATTCAGATCGACTTGATTTCGTCCTTTTGCTTGTTTTATTTTATATGCTCGACACAGTCGTATAAAATATTCTGTTACAATTTATATTCGTCTTATTTATTTATAATAATGTTATGTGTTTCGGTTCTTAGTACGGTCTTTGTTAAATGTCGTTAAGATTTCATATGGTCAGTGCAGTAAAGAGGAAAATATTAAAATAAATCTTATAGAAACTATTTTCTGTTTCTATTATTGTATCTGTAACGAGTATAACGATCTTATAAAAAATTAATTTCAATCAAGAGTGGAAAAGTTTAAATTGTTGAACTTTTTATTTATGTATGAATTGTATGTACGAGTATAGGTTGGGTCACCTCATATGTTATATGCTTATGTTTTGTTTGGCTCTTTTTTTATATTGGCTGTCTGTTTTTTAATTACTTGATTTCACCCTTGTTCAAGTCAACTGCTTGAACTGTCTTGATGACTGTTTTTATTGCTATTTGTAACCTTTCTGGTTGAAGTTGTGAGGTATTTTTTGATTATGAAGTAGGTTGCGTTTCGTTATTTTTACATTGGTTAACGGGATTTTGACTTTTATATGGAAGAAATATCAGTTTCTGGGTTCCAGTAGAAGCCCAAAGTTTTACTGTGGTGTCAAATTCAATTTAGTTTAGATCTGATTCTTTGAGGTCCTCTGTGATATACTGTAGGTGTAGGTTTTGAGCAACAATTAATTCTTCTGAAGTATCTGCTCCTGATAAATGATCATCGATACAGTCAAAGTGTGGTGTAAGCTTTTGTGCCGGAAACATTTATTTATGTCTGCGGTAAACACGTCACGGTGTTTTCGCCATCTCATTGTTTTTCTTGTCGTGCCATCCTGAGGAGTTAGGCCGGCGAGAGAAATATTTCTTGTCATTTTACAAGATGTATCGAATACAACTCTTAGTGTAATTGTTTTGATGTATTAATTAATCCGACTGTTTTTGCTTCTCCCAGTGATGGCTGCCGCAGTCTTTTAGATTCCTGTCAATTTTGGCTGTTGTGGCGAGGCTGTTGAAAGCCCTCAAGATGATTCACTCTAAATATGTTTTTTGTGCGATGCACTGGTTTTGAATGTCTCTTTTAATCCTTCGTGTATATATATCAGCCCCATAAAATATCAATTGACTGCACCTGGCGTGTTGAAGTGCACCTGGAGTGTTCATATAATTCAATTAATGGGTTGCTGTTCGGTAGTATATTTGTTATATTTTTCAATAAGCGTGCGCTTGCATATTTATAACATAAAATGTAGACAAAATTCGTTGGCTGATTTGAATCTCTATTTGTTTGTGGGATAATCAATCTGACGCTGATATGCCCAAAATCATTGTTTGCACGTTTCTTTTTGATATGTTTAATAGTTGCGCCGCCTGCTCTATTATAAAAGTATCTTGCGACCCTGGATCGATTAAGGGTCGAAGTAAATTGAAACCTCCCTGGTTGTTTCGTTTTTTTTTTTTATATGCCCGCCGCCTTGTTCACATGTTGTAGCTTTGTTACAGTAATGTGTTTCATGGTTGGTCGAAAAGTATTTTCTGCACTTATGCAACATCATTTTCTGGTTCCTTTATGATACAATTAGGATCGTAAAAGTTGGTAATATTGTAGAATGTGATTTTTTTTGGCAACATACCCAAATGCAATTTTCCTTCTAAACACTTCAGAAACTACGTCACTTGTTGAAATTCTATTGGTTCTCATTCTCATATTGTCCTCTGTATTCACTGTCTAACCTTTCGCAGATCATGAAAATAATAATTCAGCTCCATGATTCAATGTTAGTGCCAGCATTTCTTATTTCATGTAAACATTCGGGAAATGTGTCGTTTAGATTACGAACACATGATGACGTGATTCAATTTGTATACGTGTTACATTTCATAACGTAGCTAGTTGTGATTAATAGTTTTTTGATGTTGTACCTATTTAATAATATTCTCGCTCCTGTTGATTCTGAATGATTAATAAGCTTTGCTGCTGGACCTCCAATGTGATTTTTCAAATGATTGATTTTATGCGTATATGTGACTTGCTTGTTCTCGTGTGTGAGTTTTGTAAACATATTTGCAAGTCTTGCTCATTTAACATAATCAGAGCTGCTTTCGATCTCCAAGATGACAGTTACGACAAAGTTGTCACACCTTTTTTAATTATCTATAGTTTAATATGCTGTTGTGAAGTATTTAAGCGATATCCCTTTTTCTTCTGAAATTTCCATACAGATGTCCTGTGGTTGTAGTTTTTGCAAGTCTTGATTGTTTGGCTTCCACTACTTAGGTTCATTCTAGGATTAGCCGATCCGGTTGGAAGATTTAGCCGTTGTCGCATGTATCCGCTGAATTTGTTTTAGATCTACATCGTTATTCTTCTCTCTTGGTAATATCCATGGCTACTTTCTAAAGCTGGTGTCCACAGATAGCATTCTATCATGATTGTCGTTATAGTTGTTGTATAATATGCAATGAAGCTAGCTAACTTTTTGTTGTTGATTGAGAATTTCCTCCAATGCTCAGTGTATAGACTTTTATATCTGTGTTGTTGTTTTGCTGTATTTTTTGCCGATTATTGGTTGTTACTTTTTCTAAACTTTGAACAGCACAGCTGTGCAATTGTTTAACCACACGCCGGATTTGTTAAGCTTCAGTCCAATGTTAATCCGTTATTAATGGGATTAATAAAATTTTAGTAAGCATCACACCGCATCATTACACATCTATAACTCATGTTATATGACATTGTTTCGTATTTATAAGCATCACATGTAATTTGCGTGTTTTTTTATTATATCGGAGAGACCAGAGATAAATTATCAGAAATATCAGATAATTTTAATTCTAAAGAGACCTTTTTTTACAAAAATACACAATCCAAAAAACATGCCAAAAGTAAATTCTAAATTAATATCAGAGCTCGCAAATTTTCGAGTCAACTCGAGCTGACCTCCAAACTTGTAATATGATTTTTCAGTAATTTTGATAAATTCATTTTCTCCTAATTTTATTCCTACTTAATTTACAATAAAAATTGTAAATTAATTTGTTAGTGCATGATTTAAAGACCTTCTTTCAAGATTAAAATTCCGAGGATGAAAACGGAAATGTAAATTTAAATTTGGACTTCTCTTTTTATTATTCGTGTGGGCATGAAACACACAGAATGAAAGTTTTCCTTGTGTTTTTTGATTTAGTGAATTTATAATTCGCTAAGTCACTATATTTTTGCCTCATACTTAATGTATTTGGTTGGAATTGTATTTTTGTAGTTAGGTCGTAGCTACCTGATGAGTAGATCTAACTTTTTGTTTTGAGATTATCAGTACGAAACCAAACTGCCACAGAAAGCTCAAGGAAAGTTTTCATTTTTTTAGAGTCAATACATTTTATATTGACTCTCGGGTTAAAGTACGGGGGGGATTTTGATATTTCTACTTTTTTTGGTAGATATATTATAAATGACTGACCCCTTCATTTTTCTGATTAACAAGTCGAAAATGTTGTGAATGCCATTATTATTAATATATTGTGTCTATAAAAAGCCGAAAGAATCTTATTGATTTAATACAGACAAACAAACTTCTCTTTCTATAAACTTTAATAGACAATATAGCTTTTATGATAAGTCCGTGGAGGTTTTTATGCCCACGAGAGTTATCAAGCGTTCGAATATTAGTTCAAAGTCAAGATCAGATAAGTTCACAAGGTGATGGTCTAGTTTTTAGAGAAAGAAAAATCGTTTCTGTTGTTTCTAAATATTTTCTTAAGACAGGCCCAACAATTTCTTCTCGGTTGGTGAAGGTGAATATCAGAGTAACTACACGTAAATAGTCTGACTCCAAAAAAATAAAAATGGGTGTAGATTCTGACAGTTATTTAAATTTAGAAGAAAATTTGCCAAAGCTTTTGACATCAAATTATAAAGATTTTAGTATTTGCAGCCTTTTACATTGAACACATCTATGACCCGCTGTTGAGAGGGCGGAATCCATGGGCCGACCCACCTTTCATGTCAGCACTATAGGCTGGCATGAAGCAATGCAATGTGCAGGTGGTTTAAACAAAAGCGGGTCTATAGCCGTACGTCCTCGAGCTGGCTAGTTGGGGAGCTAGCACAACTATTTACGACGATGAAATGGCCGAATTATTGGGGAGACGAGAAAAATGTTCCGTGCCGCAAAATCATTTGGTTGACACCACAAAAATGAGGGTACAGAAAACCGCTGAGAACAATTTCATAGATTCTGCATCTTCGCCAGTTTCAATTACATGTACCCCGTAACATTTTTCATTTTTATTTTTAATTTATTGGAAAAATATTACTTTATGAGCCTTCGATTCAACTGAACCATCAACTTCATACTCTACGCCGAATGCACCAATTAAACAGAAGCCAAGAAACATAACGACTGAAGCACCAACACCAAAGCAAATGTTTACAAAATTACAAGATCGCATGTTAAGTAAAATGGAAGCAATGCACCAACAACAGGAGTGGGATTTTGCACAAAAGGCGAGAAGCGAGTTTGTGTCTCTTTTACTTACACTGAATATGAACACTATTTCGCTTAGTAGAAATATATTTGAAGCATGCGATCTCACCTAACCAGAATAAAATGATATTCTATTTCAACTTTCATTCGTCTGTGTCTCTCACCAACGAAGGACGTGGTCGAAGCGGAGAAAAAGAGATAGCCCTTTTACATAATATGATAGACGGAGATCGCAATAGAAAAGCAACATCGACCGAATGAAATGGAGTTAAAACTTATTCTTTTAAAAAAAGACATAAACTCGCTTCTCGCCTTTTGTGCAAAATCCCACTCCAGGAGAAAAGCGATAAGCATTTCATAAAACAATTTTTTACAAAAATAAACGAATTAAAATCATCCCCAACTTACAATAATTGTGAAGCCCATTCACAGGAAATAACAAATGTATCACAACTAGAACCACAATGGCAGCAAAAAGCCAAGTCCAAACCGAAACCTGAGTTGTTGTTGAATAATGTTATGCAGCATACAACACACTAGAACTATCTGTAAAACAATTTAACATTACTAATTCTAAATTAAGAACCTATTACCCATTTTATTAAACTTCCTTAAAATTCGCCATTTACTTTTGAGTTTCCCAATTGTATGTTCAATAACTATACGAGCTGAATTCATATATGCATTAAAGGATTCTTCTTGTTCCGACAAATCTCCCGAATATACCACCTTCACTTCGTGCAATACTAAAAGTCACACTAACCGTGTAGTGAGATCAGAATGGCCCCATTTTTTTTCCATAGGATTTATATGAAAACAAACTAACAAAAGAAAAAACAAAATACAAGAAAGAATTAATCAAAGCATCAATAACCGTTTATGTTCATGAAGCACTTCGTTTTTGTTGCGTAGTATTGGACCCGATTCAATGTAAATCTTCTATAAATCTTTTCTTCTATTCTTCTATTATTGCTATGAAAATAAATTTTTGATTAAAAATTGATTTCTAAATAAAAAACGCATTAAATTTTATAAGGGGTCAAAATGACCCCACTACACGGTTATCGGCCTAATTTCATTTATTTGATATAAAATACGCTAAAATTATCCGATTTTGACGAGTTTTTCTTCTAAATCTATTTAATTGATGTCTGTTAAGGCATATCTAAAAGTAATTATCTAAATATTTGATAAATAAATAATTTTTTATTCAGCTTCTAACAGCTCTGGGGTCAGTTAGACCCCACTACACGAAGTGAAGGTTAAGAAGCCAATCCATTAACGGGTATGCTGGATCCCGAAGTATAAGGTAATCAACCTCAATATTATTAATTATTTTTGGATTATAACCCACCTTTCATGTCAGCACTATAGGCTGGCATGAAGCAATGCAATGTGCAGGTGGTTTATATAAAATGGGTCTATAGCCGTACGTCCTCGATTTGGCAACTACTGCGTAAGTAGAGCGGTAAAGGTTAACTGCGAAAGAGTTGGGAGTGCCTCGAGTCCCAGAAAAGATTGCATAGAATAAAACGAAAAAAAAAAAAAACTGTTTTAGTCGCCGATATCCACGACTATAGTTGTAGCAACTGTTTGAAACAGTTGTTATAGTGAAGTTTATAAATACCAAAAGAGTTGCTTTAGTAACAACAGTGGTTATAGTGCGGACTATAAATATGGCCCTATTATACTTACCCAATTCATTCACTAAATCTGGAACGCTTTTCTTATATTTCTAATTTACATATCAAATTATTATAACTGAGTAGCCTAAGTGATAGAGGTGTTGACCTATTAATAACAATTTTCGAACGGAAAATATCTCGAGAAAACGGAAAATATATCGAGTTCGATGTTCACCCAAATTTCATTTTTTTTTTTTTAGTATTCATTTAATGACCAAATATTTTACTATTAATATACAGGTTTTGCACTCCAAATTCAACATTTTACAAAACATATTCATCCTTCTCCAAAGCAAATTCAACTTTTTCCAAAAAATAGGTAACCTTTTCTAAATCAAATTCACCTTTATTCAAAACATATTCATCCTTTTCTAAATCAAATTCAAACTGCCAAATTAAAGTTTATTATTTATGAAAATATCACATTGAAATTAAAAACATCGGATTGAACTCCATTGTGACCAATATTTTTGAGATTATTTCGGAATTATTGAAAATTTTTGAACAATTCCAAGTTTTTGATATTGGTCAGCGGCGTAAAAAATGTTTTTCTCGATTCAATGATGAACCAGGAAAAACATAATTATTTGTACCGGTAGGCGATGGAGTAACTAAACTTGCCTGGAACTCAGTTTTTCCTTAACCCGCGACTAAATGGAAGGTTCCATCGCAGTTTCTCGTGAAATGAGCAACTGTTGGTTCCTAAATTTTTCTTTTTATACCAAAGGACCATATACATACATATGTATACATGTTACTAAAACCAATAATTCTAAATAATACTCTATATTTTTGTATTTCTAAATTATTTAAATTTCCATATTCCTAAAAATTACAAATACCTATGGAATTTGTTAATTTTGTAAATTTCGAAAATCTTAAGCTTAATGTATAGTACTTTTTTTTTTTTTTGTTTCTATCTCTGCAATCTTTTCTGGGGCTCAAGGCACTCCCAACTCTTTCGCAGTTCCCTTTTAACGGCCTACCTTACGCCGTTGCCAGCCAACTCGAGGACGTACGGCTATAGACCCGCTTTCGTTTAAACCATCTACACATTGCATTGCTTCATGCCAGCCTATAGTACTGACATGAAAGGGGGTATTTAGTATTAAATGTCTAAATTAACTAATTCCTAATACAACTTCTAAATTTCAAAAATGATTTTAAAATTCTCTAAATGTCAGGCTTTTTAAATTTTACGAATTGTTAAAGATTTAGATCTTTAAACTCTTATTTTCCTAAATTTCTTAATTTATTTTCTTTTCAACCTATGCTGCAAAATTAGTTAATTTCTTAAGTCAATAACTGCAAATTCCAAATAAATGATGAATTTGAATTAAATAAAAATTTATAAAATCCTAAATTAATTTTTCCACTATTAAAATTTCCAAACTCCAGAATTTTAAAATTTGATAAAATTCCAATTTAAGCTTCTTATGCCCCAATCTCTAGCTAAATAATATTTCCTCCCTTTCTTCTTTTATGAAATTACGTTTTGTTTCACAATACAAATTCAATGCAAGTCGATTATATTTTTATTTTGCATAGAAATATTAAGCTTTCCGCTAAATAATTAGCTGGATGAAATTGGGCAGCCAAATATTTAGCTCTCCAGTTAAAATTTTCTTGTAAAAAATAAATAAAATTAGTGTGCGTTGAATTTTCATAATGAAATAAATCGCAATTTCATAAAAGAAGAAAGAGATGAAATATTAACTAACTGGAGATTGCTAGTTTTTTTGTGAAACCGGGCATAAGAGTTTTTGCTTTCTAAATTTCTGACACTTGGGATGAATTTTAGAGTGAAGGTCAGGGTTAATTTTAGAGACGGGTTTCTAGTGAATTTTAGGTCGATTTCTAGGGTAGGTTGTATTAAAGGGCATATTTAAGAGTGAATTATTGAATTTTAGGGTTAATTTTAGAGTGACTTGTAGGTTGAATTTAAGAGTGAATTTTATAATTAATTTGTCGTAATTTTAGGAGGAATTTTAAAGTTAATTTGCGGTAAATTTATGATGAGCTTGATGGAAAGTTTGGATTGATTTTGGGATGAATTTTAGGATGAACTTTATGGCTGGGTTGTACGGTGTATGGTAAATTTTGGAATGAATTTGAAATTGAATTTAAATCAATTTGGGATGAATTTTACGGTGAATTATGCGATGATATCTAAGGCGAAGTTTATAATAATTATAGGGCGAATTTTAAGATGCCTAAATCAAATAAATAAACCAATAGGCATAAACCTTGGTTTATTTATTTTATTATATTAACTTGTTATTTTGTATCTAGAATTTAAATACATTAAATTTATTAAATTAAATAAATTCTGGTGCTCTACGATTAAATTTGGTTTGGAAACAGATGAATATGTTTTGGATTAAGGTGAATTTGATTTGGAAAAAGATGAATTTGATTTGGAAAAGGATGAATATTTTTTGGCAAAAGGTGAATTTGATTTGGAAAAGGATGAATATGTTTTGTAAAAGGTTGAATTTGGAGTACAAAACCTATATACATATACAGCCAAAGTTGTTTTTGTGCGGTAGATAGGGACCGTACAAAAAAAACACACACAAAAAAATATTCACAAACTTCATAAATCGCTATAATAAATAATTTTGTACAAAAATTACAAAAACAATTTTTTTATGCGGTCAAAAGGGACCGCATAAAAAAGTCTCCCTTAGAAAATATATATGTCAAAGTTTTACGAAATAGCGAGAAAGTGCTTTCCAAACAAAATAAATAATTAAATTACACATGGAAACATTTAAAAAAATGTAATTTATCATTTTAAAATAAAAATAAATAAATTTTTTTTGTTTATGTTCAAGGTTAATAATCAGTGTGGCTATTACTACGCATTTCGTTGGTTGTGAAGTAAACATTTCTTTTAACTAAATTATATTCTTTGTGTGCAAGATAATAGGTAATTACTAATTACACATTGAAAGCTGGAATATGGAATATATAAGAATATTGAGCATGTCTAATGATTAATGAACTTGGCTGATGCAATAGGTATGAAAATGGCTGAACAGAATCTCGATATTCATATACCAAAATCGCACAAAAAAATCGTATAAAAAAAGACCGCACAAAAAAAGGTTTGACTGTATTTAGCTAGGGAGGCTGTAGAACGCTTTGAAATAATAGAACAATTTAATAATGCAAATTAAATGCGACTTGTTATATTGTTTATGGTGTAATGGTAACGAGGGAACTAGAGCAGCAAAGGTCTTCAGTTTGATTCACAGCCAATTTTATTTTTTTTTTATTTTGATTATTATTATTTTTTAGTATTCTTGTAATGACCAAATATTTTACTTTAAATTAAAAATATTCCGCTTCATAGTTATTGCAGTAAACTGAAAATACGTGGTACGCGTTTATAATGCGCCTAAATGTATGCGAACACTACTATAAATTATTTAAAAACCTTTATATTATGATTTGTAGTAAGCCATGAGAATTTTTCTGTAAAGTTTTTTTCCCTGTCATAAATTCATAGCACGCTATGTTTGAAACAATATAACAATAAAATTAAATACATTTTCTTATGTTGGATCGTGGCTTAAGCATCATTACACATTCCAACAATGTTAGTATATTGCGAATTTCATTTGAAAGACAAGAACAAATATATAAACAAACAAAATTTTGTTGGAGTTTTCCATAAAAAAATGTTTCCATAAAAAAAAATGTTTGGCTATAAAATATACTCTACCCGAGTATGTTTTATTCAAACAAAAATAATCAAAATTTATTTTTATTTTTTAAAAATTTTAATTCATAATTAAAATTTACGTTTGAAAAGTTTTCATTTTAGCCAAAAAAAACTGGTAATTTTGATAAATAAAGCGGAATTCATCCAAAATTACATAGTCGATTTTATACCGCCAAAAAATTATAGCATGCCCGACATTTTTGTTTTACTTTTCTCTTTTTCTCACATGAACATTTTTTCTATTACGTGTAGCTCTAAGTCTCCAACAATAAAAGTTGGAAAAACATTGTTGGAGCGTATAAATCATGCATTAGTAGTAACGTATTGGACTAGAGCGGATGAGGTCTGGGGTTCGATAGTGCTCACGGTATTTCAATTTTGTTTTCCAATTTATATTTTTTTCACGTGATCACGTGTTACACCGCATATTCACCAAATTGACACGAAATGTTCCCCTTGCACGTGAGTTTCACTCATCGAGTGTAATCATTACCTTTAACTAAAATGAATGATTCCTTAGGTTGTTCCTTAGGTTGTGGCAGATAATTTATATTAATTTAAAATAATTAGCCTCAACACCGTACAAACGTTATCACACAAAACACCTACGGCCGTGTAGACGACACAGCCCACCCCGACGTTTGTTTTTTGAAGAAAAATACAGGGCCCACTGTTTGTCGTTCTGTAAGGTTTTTTGTGTGATGCCCGAACACATGAAAAATCATCCATAAAAGGCCTTACTCTTTTTTTTTTCATTTTATTCTATGCAATCTTTTCTGGGGCTCAAGGCACTCCCAACTCTTTCGCGGTTAACTTTTACAGTCCTACTTTACGCAGTAAACCTGCATATTGCATTGCTTCATGCCAGCCTATAGTGCTGACATGAAAGATGGGTCGACCCATGGATTCCGCATAGATGTGTTCATCGTCATCACCGATCGTAATCAGATGATGAAAAATCCCTTTTGCATCCCGCCCCAATAGGGATTCAAACCCAGTGCCTCTCGATCCAACCGCCGTAGCTTTAACCACTGCGCCGTTTGGTCTGTGCCTTACTCTTTGGTTTAAGGTCTATTTATGGTACAATAATCATTAAAAGCCTTTAATCTCGAGCTACTCCTATTTGGCTAAATAATAACGGCTAATCAAATATCAAATGGTCAAATGGTCAAATCACCATTATATATAAATTGTATCCGTCCTAGGACGGGCTACACCCCCTAGTATTATATATTGATATTGGTTTTTTTGGTAAAATATTTGTGCCGTTTTCAAAGAGTCCTGAATTTTTAAAAATGTATGCATCATGTGATGAGCCTGGAAAACCACAAGTGACGCCTCATTTTCTGTAAACCAAATAAATTTCAGTTATTTTAATTAAATCGTATATAACCTTTTTTCTTACATGTAATTAACATCTGCAACTATTTGGACATTATAAGAAGTCCATCCCTTACGATTAATGAAATCACCATGGCCCTTTATAGATGCAAGTACTGGTATATGTGTTCCGTCAATTACCAATAGTATTTGCGGGATTTTAGATATTTTAAAAAATTATCTAGAGATCAAACGTATTCAAAACTATATTGTCCCACCAAGCTGAACTCCTTGTTTTTGACCAACAACTTCTCGTATGGTTTTGCTTTGATACATAACTCTTACATAACTGATTAAGTTTCATAAATTGCCTTTGTTTTGTCGACGTCTTGTCATATATAAATATTTTAGCCATATTAATCATTAAATTTGATTTTTGCAAATTTGTCATTTTAAAACATTACGAGTTAAGCTTGTTTATTTTGAATTGTTTATTATAATATCAAGCTGTCAAAAAATGAAGTGTTCCTACTGTTGAGTCGTATATTTGTTTGAAATGAGTTTCCTACTCTGGCAACTCACTAAGTTTATTCATTTTCGGAGTATACACAGTGGGCTGTGAGTTAGTGAAACAAATATATGGGGACTTCCGGCATCTTTTTTTTTTAGAATCAATTATTGTACAATAAGGAGTGAGAATAGACGCATTGTAAGGACCAGTACGTCCATTAAATAAAAAAAAGGAGAAATTTATAATTATGTATTTATGTAATTGTTAAATAAAATTAATTAAATTAAATAAATGTTACGTCAATAAAATTATATTCTCTTAAATATGATAATAAATCAAATGGATGTCCTTTATTTGATGCAATCTCATTCTCCGCGGAAAATCGCCGCATGAGCACAAGTAACCAAAAATAATTAAACCTCATCGTTGATCAGCAATTCACAGCAGAAGAAGTACGAATTGCAACAGGATTTCCAAATTCATCAAGATTAATTACAAACTTAACATTGGTCACATCGAGCCAGATTTGTAAAAAAACAAATTATAAATTATCATGTTTTGTACCTATATTGGTGAATGCCACCATTGATGCCATCATTTTTTCAGTAAAAGCAGTATGCCATCATATTACAACATCAGGTCAAAAGATTAGTTAAAGACAAATCTAATCCAAAAATAATACTAATAACAAAAAATAAATAAATTATAAATCGAGTTGCTGATTCATAGCGGTCACAGTTTGAATATTTGAAAGTATACATAGCAAATACTCAAACTATTTAATTTAATCCACTATTAATTAGTAATTAATAATTTACAAACAAATTAGTAATAATTATAGTAAAATATCTGTTATATTATTTTAATTCATTTATCTAATTATCTAATTGTCATTGTATAAGTTTACTTACAGTTCAAAATGGTTGGGAATTCAAGAGGTAGAAAGGGTAAAAGTGACAGCGCAGTAAATGAGGTTGAAGATAACGCTGTTTTAAGGAAATTAACACGCTCGTTGAAGATTTTGGAGAAAAATTTGGTGAGTTTGCACAATTTTGTTACGAATTTTGATCAGACCACAGGTGTCAAAAATGCCATTTCGACTCGAATTGAGTTACTAAATAAATCTAACGTTGAATATGATAAAATTGTTGACGAGGTGTGTATGGTTTCCACTGATGAAGAATTTGATGAACTCCAAAACAGTTTTGATAATTTTAATGAGAAATTTATTGAATTAAGAAGTGACTTATATGCCCTAAGTGAAACCTTTGATGTCTCAGTCAATGAAACAAGTGTTGTTAATAAAAGAGCATCAAAGCCAAATTATAAATTAAGCAACTTGGGTATTAAAACTCCTCCAGTACAAATACCATATTTTGATGGTTGATTTGTGAATTGGATCACCTTTAGGGATACATTTAGTGCAATAATACATAATAATACTGAGCTTGATGATGTAGTTAAATTTACAATTCTAATCGATAAATTAAAGGGAGATGCCAAAGAAAGCATGGGCCATATTAATGTGACGTCTGAAGGATACCACAAAGTGTGGAATACATTGCTGGCCAAATATAACAATAACTCGTTGATAATAGATAGACATATCGATGCACTGTTGAAATTGCCATATTGTCATACTGAATCAGCAAATGATTTAAAAAAATTAATAAACCAGTGTACATCGAATCTGCATTAGAAGCCCTTGATCAAAAAGTCGATGAATTATCTGAAATTATTTTAGTTAATATAGTTAGAGAGAGATTAGATCCTACTACTAGAAAGGAGTGGGAAAATACAATTTCCATTGATAAAATTCCAAAATAGGATCAACTGTTAAAATTTTTGGAAAAACCTAGTTATGTTTTAGAATCAATAGAATCATACAAAAAGCCTAATCCATTGTTTGAAAACCTAAAGCAAAAGCCTGCTTCTAAATGTCAAAATCCTATAAATTCAATAAATAAATCAAGGGCATTTGTCAGTGTTGATAACAATTGTGCCAAAAACACTGGTATTATTTGTTATAACTGTAAAGAATCCCATTCAATATTTCAGTGTGAATCCTTATTGAAATTGTCCATTCTTGACAGATATAAACTTATAAAACAATTAAACGCGTGCATAAACTGTTTGCGAAACAATCATACACTTAGAAGTTGTAAAGCCCAAAATAGTTGTAAAAGGTGCAAGGGGAAACATTGTACACTTTTACATTTTTCAGATTCTGATAAGAAAACATTTAATGAAAGTCAACCAAATAACTACAAATCACTTGAATTGACACCAAATAGGTCCACCATTCAAGATGAAGCATCTGCATCTCAAGTCTCTTTGTCAGTGCAATTAGGTCGTACAAACAACCAAAAACAAACATTGTTATCAACAGCGGTAATTTTAATAGCCGATAACACAGGGGTTTATCATACTTGCAGAGCCTTATTAGATTCTGCAAGTCAATCCCATTTCATAACAACCAAATTAGCTAATAAATTAGGATGTCTAGTAAAAAAAACCAATATTGCAGTATCATGTTTAGATAACAAACAGACCAATTCAACGCTTAAGACAACCACTTCTATTAAATTTCGAATAAATAGTTACAAGGAAATTGTGGATTGCTTGATAGTTTCTACGATTATAGATACACTGCCATCACATAATATCAACATTTCCAAGTGGGATATACCTCCAAATATAGAACTAGCAGATCCAAATTTTAATAAAGCAAATGAAATTGATCTATTAATAGGTCATGGTACATACATTAGAATTTTAAAATCAGCCAAATTCCTCATTAAAGCGAATTTACCTTTCTTATTGGATACCGAATTTGGTTGGATTCTGGGTGGTGATTATGTTGAGCCAATACACAATTTCGTATCGCTAGTTAATGACAATGTAACTATGGAAAGAGATAAAGATAAAGACTTAAATAATCAGATAGAACGATTCTGGGAATTGGAAAATTACCCAATCAAGAAATTTCTCTCAGAGGAAGAGCAAGCTTGTGAAAATAATTTTACTGAAACCCATAAACAAGATGAGTCTGGCCGATACGTAGTAGATTTGCCATTTAAAAATAACTATAAAAATTTAGGTGAATCGAAAACTCAAGCTGTGAAACGCTTTCAATATTTGGAAAATCGATTAAACAGCAACCCAGAATTAAAAAATCAGTACAGTGAATTTATTACTGAATATGAATCACTAGGCCATATGAAACAAGTTAATGAGTCTAATGATAAACCTAATCAAATTAATTATTATCTACACCACCACGCGGTGCTAAAACCGTCAAGTTCCACCACAAAGGTTCGTGTAGTATTTGATGCCTCGGCTAAGTCTAATTCTCAACTTTCGTTAAACGACGTTCTTATGATTGGTGCAACGGTACAAGATAATTTATTTTCAATCATTTTGCGTTTTAGAAAATATCGTTACGTATTTACCACTGATATAACCAAAATGTACCGACAAGTTAATATAAGCCCAAACCACACCAATTTTCAACGTATTATTTGGCGGTCACTTACGGAACGGCATCTGCTCCTTTTCTTGCCACGCTTGCGCTTAACCAATTGGCATTAGATGAAGCACATAACCATAAGGAAGCGTCTAATATTGTTCTGCACGACTTTTATGTAGATGACCTATTGTCAGGTTCAGATGATTTGGAAGAAGCAAAATTTATACAAATGGAAATAATTTCATTATTGACAAAGGGTGGATTCCACCTTCATAAATGGTGTTCCAATAATCAAGTCTTATTAAATCATATTCCTGATAAAGACAAAGAAATACCAACAAATGAAATTATTCATAATGAAACCATTAAAACTCTCGGTTTGCTATGGCAACCAAGAGAAGATAATTTTATTTTCAATATTCAACCAATAAGTGAAACTGATCTAATTACAAAACGTTCAGTCTTATCAAACATTGCGAAATTATACGATCCGTTGGGATTGTTATCCCCAGTTATTATAACTGCCAATTATGGAAAAGCCACATAGAATGGGATGAAGATTTACCAGAATTGGAAAAATCAATTTGGATATTGTTCAGAAAAAATCTTACCTCAATTAACGAAATAAGACTCAATCGACATGTGATGCCAATAGAAGCTCAAACTATTGAATTGCATGGGTTTTGCGATGCCTCTTTAAAGGCATACGGCGCCTGCATTTATTTAAGATGCATTAATGAGGATGGACATTCTTCCAGTATGTTATTGTGCAGAAAGTCACGAGTAGCTCCGCTCAAGACCATTTCAATTGCTCGCTTAGAATTGTGCGGTGCTTTACTCCTTTCGAAGTTGATAACAAAGGTTACCGAATCCATGCAAATTAATTTTAAAAATATCTTCCTTTGGACTGACTCAGAAATCGTCCTCGCATGGATCAAAACTCAACCATTTAAACTAAAAACATTTGTTGCCAATAGGGTTAACGAAATACAGGAAACCACTTATACATCTACCTGGTTACATATTTCAACAAACATAAATCCCGCTGATTTAATTTCCCGAGGCATTATGCCTAATGAATTGAGAGAACAAGCAATATGGTGGCAAGGTCCATCATTTGTATATGCAAATACGGAGTGGCCTGAGCAAGTATTAACATACGACAACATTTTAGAATCAAGGGCTGACACTGTAACCTTAACTAATATGTCTAGTACAGAATTTCGTATAATAGAAAAATATAGCTCTTTCACTAAATTACAACGGGTGACTGCACTTTGCTTACGATTTATGCACAAGTGCAAGGTTAAAACCGCTCGTAAAACCGGCCCATTATCTATCGAAGAAATTAAGTTGGGACTTTCCGCTATCATAAAGTATATTCAAAAGTGTGAATTTCAAAATGAGATAAGTAGCCTTCAAAAGAACAAGGAACTTCCAAATTCAAGTAAATTGAAGAGTCTCAACCCATTTCTGGATGAAAACTCCATAATTCGCGTAGGAGGCAGGTTAGATAATTCTGACTATGAGTATGATGTCAAACATCAAATATTGTTACCGTATAAGAACAAGTTTACTGAGTTATTATTCAGACACGAACATATAAAAAATTTTCATGCAGGACCACAACTTTTGGTGTCTGCAATTAGGCAACGATATTGGCCTATTCAAGCTAAACGACAAGCTAAACTAATTGTTCACAATTGCATAATATGCTTTAGAGGAAAACCAATCATATCACAACAGATAATGGGTGATTTACCTAAAGCAAGAACTACACCCAGCAGACCATTTTTTACATCAGGTGTAGATTTTTGCGGACCATTTTTAATTAAAAATAAATTTCAAAGAAATAAATCTTCATACAAAGTATATGCATGCTTGTTCGTATGCTTTGTAACAAAGGCTGTTCACATTGAACTAGTAACATACCAAACTACCGAAGCATTTATTGCTTGCTTAAAGAGATTTATCTCTCAAAGAGGTAAAATAAATACGTTATGGTCAGATAACGCAAAGAATTTTATAGGCGCGAATCGTGAATTAAAAACAATATATCAACTTTTTCAAAATCAAGAACAGTTCGAAAAAATTAACAAATATCTTACGTTAGAGCAAATAGCATTTAAATTCATTCCACCTCGTTCCCCAAATTTTGGAGGATTATGGGAATCATCTATAAAATCATTGAAAACCCATTTAAAGCGTGTTATTTCAAATATTGTTCTTTCATATGAAGAATTAAACACTTTAGTTATTCAGATAGAAGGAATCATGAATTCCAGACCTTTGTCTCCACTTTCAGATGATCCTAACGATCCACTACCCCTTACCCCAGGACATTTTCTCACTGGCGGCCCAATAAATTCCATTGTCGAACCTGATATTAATCAGATAAAATCAAATCATTTATCCAAGTGGCAAAGGATTACACAGATGACTCAGTCCTTTTGGAAACGGTTCTCTGTGGAATACATACACACTCTTCAACAACGAGTGAAATGGAAACTAAATAAAAATAATTTAAAAACTGGCGACTTAGTACTAGTAGCAGATGATAACATCACTTGTAGTCATTGGTTACTGGGTATTATCGTGGCAGTTATACATGGGCCTGATATGAAAGTCAGTGTCGCCGATGTTAAAACCAAAAACGGGATATTCCGTCGCGCATTGTCAAAATTGTGTAAACTACCAATAAATACTACTGAAATTTGATACATTAGCATGAGCGATTTATTTTTTTATTACAGTCCACAGAAAAAACCAATTCAGTTAAACATATTACAAATGCATATTTGAATTGAATGCATAAAATGAATTCCAAATTATTTTGAACATAAACGTTATTTACTTGAATTATATTTAAATTTATTTTGTTGAAAGCATAACCTATCAAAAGGGGCCGGAATGTTGTTCGTATATTTGTTTGAAATGAGTTTCCTACTCTGGCAACTCACTAAGTTTATTCATTTTCGGAGTATACACAGTGGGCTGTGAGTTAGTGAAACAAATATATGGGGACTTCCGGCATCTTCTTTTTTAGAATCAATTATTGTACAATAAGGAGTGAGAATAGACGCATTGTAAGGACCAGTACGTCCATTAAATAAAAAAAAGGAGAAATTTATAATTATGTATTTATGTACATAATTGTTAAATAAAATTAATTAAATTAAATAAATGTTACGTCAATAAAATTATATTCTCTTAAATATGATAATAAATCAAATGGATGTCCTTTATTTGATGCAATCTCATTCTCCGCGGAAAATAGCCGCATGAGCACAAGGAACCAAAAATAATTAAACCTCATCGTTGATCAGCAATTCACAGCAGAAGAAGTACGAATTGCAACAGGATTTCCAAATTCATCAAGATTAATTATAAACTTAACACCTTCTAAGTTCACACTAATGATTCAAATTATAACTAACTTCATGCGCGGTGTGAAACCAAACAGGCTTGATAGTATAATAGTATTATACAATACTATTTAGCTATTACACTACCTACGGTATGAAATCGGTATGAATCTTTTTTTAATTACCGGTAAAACCGGTTTATTTTGAAAAATTAAACTTATGGGATGGTTATATAAACGGAAACGAAACGAAAACGAAACGGACTAAAACGAAAGACGAAATATGGTTATATATAGGCAGAAACGTATTTTGACGTTTTTAAAATGGTTTTATTTTATTTCAAAAATTTACTCGCGCGCTAAAATAAAATAAATAAATTAAAAAAACAAATGGATACGTAACAGTATGCATGCAGCATTGCTAAGTATTATTCAGTTCAGAGGCAAAATGGGATTTTTGAAAGTTATTTTCTTAAAAAAACGAGGATACACAACAATTTTTTAAATATTTACACTTGGCAGCAGACACGTTTTTTTCTACAAAAATAATTAATAATGTATAGGATAAATTCAGTTATATACACTGATTTGCGTGACAATCAATTTTTCTAGTTTTATTGATAATTATAAAAATTCTACCTCGTCAAAAACATTCTACCTTGACATTTAGTTTTGACATAAGTGCTACTAAGGATAGCAAAATAAAATAAAACCGATACTGTATAACCGCAAAGACGAAACGAAAGCAAATTGAATTTAATCAATTTTTCATTTTGTTTCTTCTGTAGTAACGTTTTCATTCAATCAATTCATTCGTTTCATTTCATTCCGTTTTGGTTTCGGATATATAACTAGCCTATTAATTGGTGATTCGGAATTTCAAAACTGTCACATAATTCGAAATTTTCGAAATTATTCGATTATGTTTGAAATTGTCGGGTGTTTTTGACGGTTCGCTGTTACTCGAGAATCTTAGAGTATATTCGAAGAATATGATTTTTCGATAATTATGTAGCAATAAATTACTTGACAAATAATTCCATATTTACACGGATTTTCGGAATTTTTTGCAGGTTTTCCGAATTTATTCATTAATATCTAGATTTTTCGGTATTTTGAAATTATTTAAGGTCAATCGAGATTCACATAATATAGAGATTACCCCATTTATTCCAGATTTTTTAAGTTTTTCAACATTTCTCGGATTGTTCGAGATTTTTAAATATTTTCAAATTTATTTGAATTTTGTAAGGCAATGTTCTGAGCATAGGTTTGAGTTGTGGGAATTTGCAGAGTTACACCGCATCCCTAACTAAATACCTTTTACTTTTGTCTCACAGGATTGAATGAATTCCCAACATAATGAACAAATATTTGTGTTCGTTATGTTGGAAATGCAACTTTGAGACAAAAGTAAATAGTATGTTATTGGGGATGCCGTGTTACACATACCATATAAATTTGAATCGTGATATTTAGATGGTTTTTAGAGATTTCGATATTTCTCCAATTTCCTAGGTTATTCGAAATTATTCCAGAATGTCCAGGTTTTTTACATTTTACATGGCGGTGATTAGCGCGTATAGAATTTCCTTTGGTTTAACATACTTACGGTTTACGGATGACTCGATATTTGGAAACTTTCTAGAATATTCAAGATACTTTGAAAATTCGACATTTTTCAGATTATTTCGAAATTCTTGGTATTTTACAAATTGTACTCATGCTTTATCGATATATTTAAAAATCGTCATAGCATTGAGTTGATTGCAAGAAATTTCGTTTTGTTTAAGACCATTGAACTGGATCAGGTGCTGTTTCGTACTCTCGAAATCAGACACTTTTAACTAATGCGAGGCTGAACAATAGGAAAAAATAGGTTTTTAACTAAAAGATTGTTCATAGGCAAAAGAAGCATTTTCGGGGCCAAAGTAAAATTTTGCGCGGGTGCCCAAAAGTTGTAGTTACACTGTTGATGTTGCGGTTTCTCATATTTATATATTTATTATACATTTGCCGGGAAATTTATTCACAATCAAAGGAATTTAATAAAAAGTGGGCGACACTACACGCAGTTTAATATAATTTCTAACGGTAGTTTAGGGTCCCGTAATTAGAAAAATTTATTTAGAAGCTTATTTCCGTGGAACATACCGAATTTCATCATAATAAGTTAAGGATTAGCCAAGTTCTATCCTAACCGGCCCTATTTCAGAACTTTTTCTAAGCACAATTTTTTAGCAAAATAGCTAAGTTCTATCTTAACAGGCCGTATTTCAGAACTTCATCTTATAATCAATTTAGAATCCCATTTCTAACGTACATATCGAATTTCATCACGCTTGGTTAAGGAATAGCCAAGTTCCATCATTTTAGAATCGCATTTTCAACGCACATCTCCAATTTCACTAAAATCCGATAAAAATAGCTAAGTTTCATCCTACTTGGCCACATTTGAGAACCTTATCTAAAATACATTTTATAATTCGAACTTCATCTTGCTTGTCAAATTCCACTAAAGTTGGTTAAAAAGTTCCCAAGTTCCTTCCTAATTTGCTTTATTAAAGAACTTCTAAAAATGATTTTAGAATCTCATTTCCATCGTATTAAGTCTTGATAATTTTTGTGTGTTTGGATTTCTTTTTTTAAATTTAGTATAAAGTTTGAATTTCAATGAATTTTTTTTTAAATACTTTTTTAAACACAATGTATCTACGCATTTTAGTTGGCATTGTTTGTTTTAAAATTAATTTAAGATAAACTTCATTCGCATGCATGGTTTTGGAAATTCTTCGAATAATGGGACTGAATTTGATTCAGACAAATCGGAAACACTTTTAGATAAATTTTGAAAGATCGGATACAAAATGATCTGATGATGAAATTATAGATTTGATTTGCAAGAAGGTTATCAATATTATGGAAAATAAAATGATAAACAATTATCTATGATGCTAAATAAAATATCTTTAGGTCGCTATAATCCAATACTACATAAATTCATAAAATTCTTTAGCAGTGTTATTACCACATTTTATAAAAAATTATTTATTCTTTTTTTCCAAAAACCCCAAAAGAGTTTTTGGATATTGTCTAATAAAAAATTATCTTCCCATTTATTTCAATTATATAAAGTACAGCTAAGCCATATATAGAATCTATACAGAACCGAAACAATAGGATAAATTGAACTAAAAAAAAAAAAATTAAAATTAGATAAATTTAAATTTTATCCTTTTTTTTCAACAAATAATTTAAAATAAATCAATTATTCTGCAAATGAATATAAATATTAGAAATATTAGAAATTATTTAATTTTTTGTTTTGTTTCGTATTATATTCTAAACACAACACAATAAACCTTCCAAAATATTTTGTAAATAATTGTTTTTGTTCACAATTAACCAAAAACTTTTCCTTCTCTCCCCATATCTCCATATAGTATCTGTATATAGATATCCCAAAAATAATATTTTCCATTTAATCATATTCACACATTACCCAGTTTTGGCCCCAATTATATTTTATTGTTGTTGTTGTGTATTGTTATTATTATTTTTTATTGTTAAACTTTTGCTTTTATTATTTAAAAAAAAAAAAAATTAAATATTTTTTTGGAAATGCCTAAATTTTACATACAATATGGTATTGGTACTGGATATGTGCAAACATTTTAGATTTTTATGATAGCATCCGAAAAGTATGTACAGTTTAATTGAATTTAAGGTAATCTGATGTTCATCCTTGAGTTTTGGTACAATGTTTAATGCTCACATGACTAAATTGGTGAAATAAAAACTAATTTAATTTTACACTACGTTTTATACTTAATTATTACGAATGGAAAGGAATGAACTCATCTTATTTCAAATTTTATAAAATTTGTACGATGTACTCATTTCAAGAAAATACAATTATAAAGATAATTGAAGGAACAAAAAAAAAACGTTTTCCATCAGACAGATGATAGTACTTTCGTTTCAAATTAACTTTACATTTTCAATTTCTAAAATACAAACAGTTGCTTTGATTTTATACGAATTATCTGTACAATATTGTACAACAAATACTTAAGTAAGTAGGATTAGAGTTCATTTTATATATTTAGTATACTTAAATTGATATAGTATTCAATTCAAGATGTGAATAGGCTAAATCCAAATTTTCCAATTCCAATTTAAAACAACAACATATCCAGATCTTTCGTTCTCTTTGTGAGTCTATATATGCAAACATAATTGAAATAAATGAAAATTTATTTTTCGCAAATGATTTGGAATTTTTTTGTATCTCAATTTTTACATTTAGATTTCTATTTATATCTCTATACGAGTATGTATTATATTATACACTAATACAGCATAAGTATATACAGCAAATCTACCCTATTTAAATTTTCTATTAAAAATTTCGATTCTGTGTAGATTTAAAGCTTAGATGATGTTATTAGTATGCAATTCTATTGATTGGATATAATTGAGACAGTACGAATAAATGTCCGATTAAAAATCACGAATTCAATTTAAATTATGATATTCATTGGTGTGAAAATACCAAAAATTTACTAGAATTAATTGATTTATTTAAATATTCTAATTTTTAAAGTTTTATAAAATAAACATTAGGTTGGTAAGGCAGGACTGCTGCCTGGCTACCACACGACTCCCTTCTGGTTGTTAAAAAAAGTTAATAGTTTCATTTAAGTAGTGAAGAGAAATCGCGGCCTGTTTAAAATTCATCAGAAGTAACTATAAATTTGAATAATTTTTATGCTCAGAGGATTGTGGCTGTGACTCATTGTAATTCTAAATATTAGCTAAATAATACAAACTTTTCTAATAAAATGATATTGAATTAAAAACTGTAACTAACAACAATACAAACAAAATTATGAAGCAAGCGTCATTGCATTATAACCGAACGAGACTTTCAAGGAAAAGACTATACGAAATCATAACCTGAAAATAGTCTCCAAGGAGGTATATAAGGCTGCTGAAAGAAATTGCAACAAACTTCACAAAAATATGTATGTTAAAGCAACCATGATAAAGTGCTCAAATTACTAATGACATGACAGTTCATTATATTGCTTATTATATTCTTTTAATCCTTTATATTTATTTTTCCAGAAGGTAACATTCACCCTTAGCTTAAGGTACAAAAATATTGTTTACATAAAATATTTTAATAATCTTGAATTTTTTACTTTTCCCACTATAACGAAGTTATATTGGGTAAGTATTGTAATCGCGAAAAAAATGTTGTTCCAGATTTTCACATTTCTCGACGAATTAGGTTGCCAGGACCCCGAAACACCGATCAGAAAAATGTCGTGTCCGTCCTTCCATCCTTCCGTCCGTCCTTCCAGTCGCACATTTTTATTATTTTTGTTTCGCCTCCCATTCTCACAAATATTGATAGTTTTGATCGAAATTTTGCACAAAGATAGATTTCAGTAATAAGCAGTGTGTGTTAACTTTTAGATCCATTCGGGAGTAGAATAGAGGGGGTTGCAGTGGAAGAGAAAACTGCCAAACAGATTTTCTCAAAAACGAGACCGACGAATTTTTTGTTATGTTAATGATAAATTTGACAATTTATCATCTACTTGTTCGCAAAATTTGAAGTCGATTGAAGCATTGCGTGGGGGTCATTTTGCCAAAAAGGAACAACATAAATTTGTTTATCTGTTTACCGAAAATGTCGAACTTTCTGAAGAAGTGTTTCTCTACAGTTAATACACCTCGCAAATTCCAGCAATTGTTCCCTAGGTGTCTTTAAGATAAAATGAATAAATTACCGTGTAATATGAAATTTAAATTTCTAAATTTACCTAAAATACTTTGTTGGTGGCAAATAATTTCATCAACATTTAAAAATAATTATATCTAGTGAGCTTTTAAATATATCGAGTTATTCCAAAGCAACCTTGATTATACAAGCCATAATCTAAAAAACGAAGCTTTTATAAGGGAATTAGAAACGCGGAAAAAACCAAACTTTTCATAGTAAAACACACAAAACATATGGGAAATCACTTTTTCTCCGAAGACAAATTTGTAAATGAAAACGTTGCAAATCCTCAATTATGATTTCTGAAATATTTTCATAAATGTTTGAATTTCAACATATATAAATCTCGTTTAAGTAAATCGTTTTCATTTTCTTGTAATAATTGGTTTATTTAAACCAAAATATAAAAAAAACTTCATCACAACAGCATTCTGGTCAAATTAAAAAGAAAAGCTTACTACAAATCGAGTGCATTAAGCCAATATACATAGATGGCAGTGGGCAGTAAACATTTTGAAAAATCAAACCAAAAATCGCCACTTGGGGAAATTTAAGTTCAAAAATTGTAGGAAAAGCAAAACAAATTCTCAAAATATTAAGAACGTGTCATAATTTTGTGATTAAACAATTTTTTTCGTATTTTTCTGCATAAATCTGAGACATCTAACACTATGATTCTTTCGGCTTTTTTATAGACAAATATATTATTTTTGATGCATTCCAATATTTACGGTTTGGTAAACCAGTGAAATAAAGAAGCATTTACTCCATAATACATCTACTCCACTCAAAAGTAGAAATATCGTTTACTCCCCCTACCCTTCCTTAAAGAAAAAACAAGAAAAATTTCCTTCGTTCTTTCGGTAGTTTGGTTTCGTACTGATAATCTCAAAAACAAAAAGTTCGATCTACTCATCAGGTAGCTACGACCAAACTACAAAAAATACAACTCGAACTGTATACGTTATATACCAGGACGAGCGTAGAGAACTACCGAAAGAACGAAGGAAATTTTTCTTGTTTTTTCTTTAAGGAAGGGTAGGGGGAGTAAACGATATTTCTACTTTTGAGTGGAGTAGATGTATTATGGAGTAAATGCTTCTTTATTTCACTGGTTTACCAAACCGTAAATATTGGAATGCATCAAAAATAATATATTTGTCTATAAAAAAGCCGAAAGAATCATAGTGTTAAAAACAGACAAATTTTCAAAATTTCTAAAAAATCAGTGTAGGCTTTTAAATACACACAAAGAAATTTTCCTTCTGTTTTTTCTTGGTGAATATAATAATTCGCCAAACCAGTACGCTCGTCCTGGTATATAACGTATACAGTTCGAGTTGTATTTTTTGTAGTTTGGTCGTAGCTACCTGATGAGTAGATCGAACTTTTTGTTTTTGAGATTATCAGTACGAAACCAAACTACCGAAAGAACGAAGGAAATTTTTCTTGTTTTTTCTTTAAGGAAGGGTAGGGGGAGTAAACGATATTTCTACTTTTGAGTGGAGTAGATGTATTATGGAGTAAATGCTTCTTTATTTCACTGGTTTACCAAACCGTAAATATTGGAATGCATCAAAAATAATATATTTGTCTATAAAAAAGCCGAAAGAATCATAGTGTTAAAAACAGACAAATTTTCAAAATTTCTGAAGAGACATCTAACGTACACTAGTAAAACTAAAGATAAATGTAGCAAGTATTATTTTAATTCGTCAGAGCCAACTTTGATGTATTTTTCAAAATGAAAGTTCGAAAAATATATTTTAGAAATAATTTAATTTTAATATTTCTGCAATTAATATTTACTTAATACCAATAAACCCTTCCTGTATATTGTTGCTAAAGATATGTAGAACACTTTTGTATAAAAATTTTGTAACATTTTTGCTTTTTTCAATAAAAAACTTGAAGCTAAAAAACACCATTTTTACTATGGATTTCTATGGAAATTAGTGAAAAGTTATACCAGTAAAAAAGCTTCTAAAAAATACGTCATAATGATTATGGCTCTATACTCTAGAAGGCTCTGGTTATTCCCGTTTCTATGACATTGATATTTCTGTGACGTTTTGTTGACATTTTATGACATTTTAATGATTGAAATTTCAACGACATGTTGATCGATACATTATTTGTGAATAAAATCGCCTTTAAAGGTATTATTTCTGAGTAATACATTTTTTTGGTATTCAAAGTCGTATATAAATCTTAATACCAAATTAGTATGAGAAACTTTAAAATAATACCATGCCATTAGGATGGCACAAGTTTAGGAGAGCTGGGGTTATATAAAATGAAATGCTATATGACAACGAGGTGGGATTAGGTAACAAATGATAATTAACGTTAATTCTGATTTTGTATTTTCGAAGGGTCCACAGCGATTCACACTGAAGTACTGAGTAAAGAATTATATCGGCAAATCCTCACGTTGCTCACATAATATTGTGATCTGAACAAACGTCACAAATTTTCAGAAAATACATTTTTGGACATTTTGGATGCTATCTGAATGGAGTAAATTACATTCTTAAGGACTTTCAACGTTATACTAGAGATGTATAACTGGATCTAATTGTTGAAACTCGATGACGAAAAATGGCGAATGCGACTTTGATTGCTGCTCAACACGTGTCAGTTCTAAATAATCTAACGTTTATGATTCCGTGATTTGGCGGTATGGGAGTAGAAGATTTAAATTGTTTTGACGAATTGTGATATTGGGGAAAAAGTCTCCAAATTTAAGAAAAGCCGTGACATATTGTACCTACCCAAAATAGCGAAAAATGATTGTAAAATATAAACGGTTCGTTTGGTGATCTTTAATGGATGCTTTCTGGGAAAAGTGTCGTCCGAGAGTCGGATAGACCCAATTTGTTTTCTTTATTTCATCAGTTTATCGTTTAAATTCATGATTTTAATAACTCTTACAGAGACAACCTTTCACTTATCTTTTCTCTACGTACTCTATTTTGAATTTTGAATTTTGATTTTGAATTTTGAATTGTGAATTTTTCATTCTGAATTTCGAATTTAGAATTTTTAATTATTAATTTTTAAATTTGAATTTTGAATTTTGAATTTTTAATTTTTAATTTTTAATTTTTAATTTTTAATTTTTAATTTTTAATTTTTAATTTTGAATTCTGAATTTTGAATTATGAATTTTGAATTTTTAATTCTGAATTTTTCATTTTTAATTTTTAATTTTGAATTTTGAATTTTTAAGTTTTAATTTTTAAGATTTAATTATTAATTGTTAATTTTTATTTATCCATTGTTAATTTTTAATTTTGAATGTTTAATTTTTAATTTTGATTTTTAAATTATTAATTGTTAATTTTGAATTTTGAATTTTAAATTTTGAATTTTGAATTATTTATTCTGAATTTTGAATTTTGAATTTTTAATTTAGAATTTTGATTTTGAATTTTGAATTTAGAATTATTAATTATTAATTTTTAATTTTGAATTTTGAATTTTTAATTTTTAATTTTGATTTCTGAATTTTGAATTATAAATTTTGAATTTTTAATTCTGAATATTTAATTTTGAATTTTGAATTTTGAATTTTGAATTTTGAATTTTTAATCTTTAATTTTTAATTTTTAATTTTTAATTTTTAATTTTTAATTTTTAATTTTTAATTTTTAATTTTTAATTTTTAATTTTTAATTTTTAATTTTTAATTTTTAATTTTTAATTTTTAATTTTTAATTTTTATTTTTTAATTTTTAATTTTTAATTTTGAATTTGGAATTTTTAATTCTGAATTCTGAATTTTGAATTATTAATTGTTTGTTTTGAATGTTAATTTTGAATTGTTAATTTTGAATTGTTAATTTTGAATTTTAAGTTTTGAATTATTAATTGTTAATTTTAAATTTTGAATTTTTAATTTTTAAATTTTAATTTTAAATTATTAATTGTTAATTTTTATTTTGAAATTTGAATTTTTAATTTTGAATTTTTAATTTTTAATTTTTAATTATTAATTGTTAATTTTTATTCATCAATTTTCTATTTTGATTTTTAAATTATTAATTGTTAATTTTGAATTTTGAATTTTTAATTTTGAATTTTGAGTTTGAATTTTGAATTGTGAATTTTTCATTCTGAATTTCGAATTTAGAATTTTTAATTATGTATTAATTTTTAATTTTAAATTTTGAATTTTCAGTTTTAAATTTTGATTTCTGAATTTTGAATTATGAATTTTGAATTTTTATTCTGAATTTTTAATTTTTAATTTTTAATTTTTAATTTTTAATTTTTAATTTTTAATTTTTAATTTTTAATTTTTAATTTTTAATTTTTAATTTTTAATTTTTAATTTTTAATTTTTAATTTTTAATTTTTAATTTTTAATTTTTAATTTTTAATTTTTAATTTTTAATTTTTAGATTATAATTTTTAATTTTTAATTTTTAATTTTTAATTTTTAATTTTTAATTTTTAATTTTTAATTTTTAATTTTTAATTTTTAATTTTTAATTTTTAATTTTTAATTTTTAATTTTTAATTTTTAATTTTTAATTTTTAATTTTTAATTTTTAATTTTTAATTTTTAATTTTTAATTTTTAATTTTTAATTTTTAATTTTTAATTTTTAATTTTTAATTTTTAATTTTTAATTTTTAATTTTTAATTTTTAATTTTTAATTTTTAATTTTTAATTTTTAATTTTTAATTTTTAATTTTTAATTTTTAATTTTTAATTTTTAATTTTTAATTTTTAATTTTTAATTTTTAATTTTTAATTTTTAATTTTTAATTTTTAATTTTTAATTTTTAATTTTTAATTTTTAATTTTTAATTTTTAATTTTTAATTTTTAATTTTTAATTTTTAATTTTTAATTTTTAATTTTTAATTTTTAATTTTTAATTTTTAATTTTTAATTTTTAATTTTTAATTTTTAATTTTTAATTTTTAATTTTTAATTTTTAATTTTTAATTTTTAATTTTTAATTTTTAATTTTTAATTTTTAATTTTTAATTTTTAATTTTTAATTTTTAATTTTTAATTTTTAATTTTTAATTTTTAGATTATAATTTTTAGATTATAATTTTTAATTTTTAATTTTTAATTTTTAATTTTTAATTTTTAATTTTTAATTTTTAATTTTTAATTTTTAATTTTTAATTTGGAATTTTTAATTCTGAATTCTGAATTTTGAATTATTAATTGTTTGTTTTGAATGTTAATTTTGAATTGTTAATTTTGAATTTTAAGTTTTGAATTATTAATTGTTAATTTTAAATTTTGAATTTTTAATTTTTAATTTTTAATTTTTAATTTTTAATTTTTAATTTTTAATTTTTAATTTTTAATTTTTAATTTTTAATTTTTAATTTTTAATTTTTAATTTTTAATTTTTAATTTTTAATTTTTAATTTTTAATTTTTAATTTTTAATTTTTAATTTTTAATTTTTAATTTTTAGATTATAATTTTTAATTTTTAATTTTTAATTTTTAATTTTTAATTTTTAATTTTTAATTTTTAATTTTTAATTTTTAATTTTTAATTTTTAATTTTTAATTTTTAATTTTTAATTTGGAATTTTTAATTCTGAATTCTGAATTTTGAATTATTAATTGTTTGTTTTGAATGTTAATTTTGAATTGTTAATTTTGAATTTTAAGTTTTGAATTATTAATTGTTAATTTTAAATTTTGAATTTTTAATTTTTAATTTTTAATTTTTAATTTTTAATTTTTAATTTTTAATTTTTAATTTTTAATTTTTAATTTTTAATTTTTAATTTTTAATTTTTAATTTTTAATTTTTAATTTTTAATTTTTAATTTTTAATTTTTAATTTTTAATTTTTAATTTTTAATTTTTAATTTTTAATTTTTAATTTTTAATTTTTAATTTTTAATTTTTAATTTTTAATTTTTAATTTTTAATTTTTAATTTTTAATTTTTAATTTTTAATTTTTAATTTTGAATTCTGAATTTTGAATTATGAATTTTGAATTTTTAATTCTGAATTTTTCATTTTTAATTTTTAATTTTGAATTTTGAATTTTTAAGTTTTAATTTTTAAGATTTAATTATTAATTGTTAATTTTTATTTATCCATTGTTAATTTTTAATTTTGAATGTTTAATTTTTAATTTTGATTTTTAAATTATTAATTGTTAATTTTGAATTTTGAATTTTAAATTTTGAATTTTGAATTATTTATTCTGAATTTTGAATTTTGAATTTTTAATTTAGAATTTTGATTTTGAATTTTGAATTTAGAATTATTAATTATTAATTTTTAATTTTGAATTTTGAATTTTTAATTTTTAATTTTGATTTCTGAATTTTGAATTATAAATTTTGAATTTTTAATTCTGAATATTTAATTTTGAATTTTGAATTTTGAATTTTGAATTTTTAATCTTTAATTTTTAATTTTTAATTTTTAATTTTTAATTTTTAATTTTTAATTTTTAATTTTTAATTTTTAATTTTTAATTTTTAATTTTTAATTTTTAATTTTTAATTTTTAATTTTTAATTTTTAATTTTTAATTTTTAATTTTTAATTTTTAATTTTTATTTTTTAATTTTTAATTTTTAATTTTGAATTTGGAATTTTTAATTCTGAATTCTGAATTTTGAATTATTAATTGTTAATTTTAAATTTTGAATTTTTAATTTTTAAATTTTAATTTTAAATTATTAATTGTTAATTTTTAATTTGAATTTTGAAATTTGAATTTTTAATTTTGAATTTTTAATTTTTAATTTTTAATTATTAATTGTTAATTTTTATTCATCAATTTTCTATTTTGATTTTTAAATTATTAATTGTTAATTTTGAATTTTGAATTTTTAATTTTGAATTTTGAATTTTTAATTTTTAATTTTTAATTTTTAATTTTTAATTTTTAATTTTTAATTTTTAATTTTTAATTTTTAATTTTTAATTTTTAATTTTTAATTTTTAATTTTTAATTTTTAATTTTTAATTTTTAATTTTTAATTTTTAATTTTTAATTTTTAATTTTTAATTTTTAATTTTTAATTTTTAATTTTTAATTTTTAATTTTTAATTTTTAATTTTTAATTTTTAATTTTTAATTTTTAATTTTTAATTTTTAATTTTTAATTTTTAATTTTTAATTTTTAATTTTTAATTTTTAATTTTTAATTTTTAATTTTTAATTTTTAATTTTTAATTTTTAATTTTTAATTTTTAATTTTTAATTTTTAATTTTTAATTTTTAATTTTTAATTTTTAATTTTTAATTTTTAATTTTTAATTTTTAATTTTTAGATTATAATTTTTAGATTATAATTTTTAATTTTTAATTTTTAATTTTTAATTTTTAATTTTTAATTTTTAATTTTTAATTTTTAATTTTTAATTTGGAATTTTTAATTCTGAATTCTGAATTTTGAATTATTAATTGTTTGTTTTGAATGTTAATTTTGAATTGTTAATTTTGAATTTTAAGTTTTGAATTATTAATTGTTAATTTTAAATTTTGAATTTTTAATTTTTAATTTTTAATTTTTAATTTTTAATTTTTAATTTTTAATTTTTAATTTTTAATTTTTAATTTTTAATTTTTAATTTTTAATTTTTAATTTTTAATTTTTAATTTTTAATTTTTAATTTTTAATTTTTAATTTTTAATTTTTAATTTTTAATTTTTAATTTTTAGATTATAATTTTTAATTTTTAATTTTTAATTTTTAATTTTTAATTTTTAATTTTTAATTTTTAATTTTTAATTTTTAATTTTTAATTTTTAATTTTTAATTTTTAATTTGGAATTTTTAATTCTGAATTCTGAATTTTGAATTATTAATTGTTTGTTTTGAATGTTAATTTTGAATTGTTAATTTTGAATTTTAAGTTTTGAATTATTAATTGTTAATTTTAAATTTTGAATTTTTAATTTTTAATTTTTAATTTTTAATTTTTAATTTTTAATTTTTAATTTTTAATTTTTAATTTTTAATTTTTAATTTTTAATTTTTAATTTTTAATTTTTAATTTTTAATTTTTAATTTTTAATTTTTAATTTTTAATTTTTAATTTTTAATTTTTAATTTTTAATTTTTAATTTTTAATTTTTAATTTTTAATTTTTAATTTTTAATTTTTAATTTTTAATTTTTAATTTTTAATTTTTAATTTTTAATTTTTAATTTTTAATTTTTAATTTTTAATTTTTAATTTTTAATTTTTAATTTTTAATTTTTAATTTTTAATTTTTAATTTTTAATTTTGAATTCTGAATTTTGAATTATGAATTTTGAATTTTTAATTCTGAATTTTTCATTTTTAATTTTTAATTTTGAATTTTGAATTTTTAAGTTTTAATTTTTAAGATTTAATTATTAATTGTTAATTTTTATTTATCCATTGTTAATTTTTAATTTTGAATGTTTAATTTTTAATTTTGATTTTTAAATTATTAATTGTTAATTTTGAATTTTGAATTTTAAATTTTGAATTTTGAATTATTTATTCTGAATTTTGAATTTTGAATTTTTAATTTAGAATTTTGATTTTGAATTTTGAATTTAGAATTATTAATTATTAATTTTTAATTTTGAATTTTGAATTTTTAATTTTTAATTTTGATTTCTGAATTTTGAATTATAAATTTTGAATTTTTAATTCTGAATATTTAATTTTGAATTTTGAATTTTGAATTTTGAATTTTTAATCTTTAATTTTTAATTTTTAATTTTTAATTTTTAATTTTTAATTTTTAATTTTTAATTTTTAATTTTTAATTTTTAATTTTTAATTTTTAATTTTTAATTTTTAATTTTTAATTTTTAATTTTTAATTTTTAATTTTTAATTTTTAATTTTTAATTTTTAATTTTTATTTTTTAATTTTTAATTTTTAATTTTGAATTTGGAATTTTTAATTCTGAATTCTGAATTTTGAATTATTAATTGTTAATTTTAAATTTTGAATTTTTAATTTTTAAATTTTAATTTTAAATTATTAATTGTTAATTTTTAATTTGAATTTTGAAATTTGAATTTTTAATTTTGAATTTTTAATTTTTAATTTTTAATTATTAATTGTTAATTTTTATTCATCAATTTTCTATTTTGATTTTTAAATTATTAATTGTTAATTTTGAATTTTGAATTTTTAATTTTGAATTTTGAGTTTGAATTTTGAATTGTGAATTTTTCATTCTGAATTTCGAATTTAGAATTTTTAATTATGTATTAATTTTTAATTTTAAATTTTGAATTTTCAGTTTTAAATTTTGATTTCTGAATTTTGAATTATGAATTTTGAATTTTTATTCTGAATTTTTAATTTTTAATTTTTAATTTTTAATTTTTAATTTTTAATTTTTAATTTTTAATTTTTAATTTTTAATTTTTAATTTTTAATTTTTAATTTTTAATTTTTAATTTTTAATTTTTAATTTTTAATTTTTAATTTTTAATTTTTAATTTTTAATTTTTAATTTTTAATTTTTAATTTTTAATTTTTAATTTTTAATTTTTAATTTTTAATTTTTAATTTTTAATTTTTAATTTTTAATTTTTAATTTTTAATTTTTAATTTTTAATTTTTAATTTTTAATTTTTAATTTTTAATTTTTAATTTTTAATTTTTAATTTTTAATTTTTAATTTTTAATTTTGAATTTGGAATTTTTAATTCTGAATTTTTAATTTTTAATTTTTAATTTTTAATTTTTAATTTTTAATTTTTAATTTTTAATTTTTAATTTTTAATTTTTAATTTTTAATTTTTAATTTTTAATTTTTAATTTTTAATTTTTAATTTTTAATTTTTAATTTTTAATTTTTAATTTTTAATTTTTAATTTTTAATTTTTAATTTTTAATTTTTAATTTTTAATTTTTAATTTTTAATTTTTAATTTTTAATTTTTAATTTTTAATTTTTAATTTTTAATTTTTAATTTTTAATTTTTAATTTTTAATTTTTAATTTTTAATTTTTAATTTTTAATTTTTAATTTTTAATTTTTAATTTTTAATTTTTAATTTTTAATTTTTAATTTTTAATTTTTAATTTTTAATTTTTAATTTTTAATTTTTAATTTTTAATTTTTAATTTTTAATTTTTAATTTTTAATTTTTAATTTTTAATTTTTAATTTTTAATTTTTAATTTTTAATTTTTAATTTTTAATTTTTAATTTTTAATTTTTAATTTTTAATTTTTAATTTTGAATTCTGAATTTTGAATTATGAATTTTGAATTTTTAATTCTGAATTTTTCATTTTTAATTTTTAATTTTGAATTTTGAATTTTTAAGTTTTAATTTTTAAGATTTAATTATTAATTGTTAATTTTTATTTATCCATTGTTAATTTTTAATTTTGAATGTTTAATTTTTAATTTTGATTTTTAAATTATGATTTTTAAATTATTAATTGTTAATTTTGAATTTTGAATTTTAAATTTTGAATTTTGAATTATTTATTCTGAATTTTGAATTTTGAATTTTTAATTTAGAATTTTGATTTTGAATTTTGAATTTAGAATTATTAATTATTAATTTTTAATTTTGAATTTTGAATTTTTAATTTTTAATTTTGATTTCTGAATTTTGAATTATAAATTTTGAATTTTTAATTCTGAATATTTAATTTTGAATTTTGAATTTTGAATTTTGAATTTTTAATCTTTAATTTTTAATTTTTAATTTTTAATTTTTAATTTTTAATTTTTAATTTTTAATTTTTAATTTTTAATTTTTAATTTTTAATTTTTAATTTTTAATTTTTAATTTTTAATTTTTAATTTTTATTTTTTAATTTTTAATTTTTAATTTTGAATTTGGAATTTTTAATTCTGAATTCTGAATTTTGAATTATTAATTGTTTGTTTTGAATGTTAATTTTGAATTGTTAATTTTGAATTGTTAATTTTGAATTTTAAGTTTTGAATTATTAATTGTTAATTTTAAATTTTGAATTTTTAATTTTTAAATTTTAATTTTAAATTATTAATTGTTAATTTTTAATTTGAATTTTGAAATTTGAATTTTTAATTTTGAATTTTTAATTTTTAATTTTTAATTATTAATTGTTAATTTTTATTCATCAATTTTCTATTTTGATTTTTAAATTATTAATTGTTAATTTTGAATTTTGAATTTTTAATTTTGAATTTTGAGTTTGAATTTTGAATTGTGAATTTTTCATTCTGAATTTCGAATTTAGAATTTTTAATTATGTATTAATTTTTAATTTTAAATTTTGAATTTTCAGTTTTAAATTTTGATTTCTGAATTTTGAATTATGAATTTTGAATTTTTATTCTGAATTTTTAATTTTTAATTTTTAATTTTTAATTTTTAATTTTTAATTTTTAATTTTTAATTTTTAATTTTTAATTTTTAATTTTTAATTTTTAATTTTTAATTTTTAATTTTTAATTTTTAATTTTTAATTTTTAATTTTTAATTTTTAATTTTTAGATTATAATTTTTAATTTTTAATTTTTAATTTTTAATTTTTAATTTTTAATTTTTAATTTTTAATTTTTAATTTTTAATTTTTAATTTTTAATTTTTAATTTTTAATTTTTAATTTTTAATTTTTAATTTTTAATTTTTAATTTTTAATTTTTAATTTTTAATTTTTAATTTTTAATTTTTAATTTTTAATTTTTAATTTTTAATTTTTAATTTTTAATTTTTAATTTTTAATTTTTAATTTTTAATTTTTAATTTTTAATTTTTAATTTTTAATTTTTAATTTTTAATTTTTAATTTTTAATTTTTAATTTTTAATTTTTAATTTTTAATTTTTAATTTTTAATTTTTAATTTTTAATTTTTAATTTTTAATTTTTAATTTTTAATTTTTAATTTTTAATTTTTAATTTTTAATTTTTAATTTTTAATTTTTAATTTTTAATTTTTAATTTTTAATTTTTAATTTTTAATTTTTAATTTTTAATTTTTAATTTTTAATTTTTAATTTTTAATTTTTAATTTTTAATTTTTAATTTTTAATTTTTAATTTTTAATTTTTAATTTTTAATTTTTAATTTTTAATTTTTAATTTTTAATTTTTAATTTTTAATTTTTAATTTTTAATTTTTAATTTTTAATTTTTAATTTTTAATTTTTAATTTTTAATTTTTAATTTTTAATTTTTAATTTTTAATTTTTAATTTTTAATTTTTAATTTTTAATTTTTAATTTTTAATTTTTATTTTTAATTTTTAATTTTTAATTTTTAATTTTTAATTTTTAATTTTTAATTTTTAATTTTGAATTTGGAATTTTTAATTCTGAATTTTTAATTTTTAATTTTTAATTTTTAATTTTTAATTTTTAATTTTTAATTTTTAATTTTTAATTTTTAATTTTTAATTTTTAATTTTTAATTTTTAATTTTTAATTTTTAATTTTTAATTTTTAATTTTTAATTTTTAATTTTTAATTTTTAATTTTTAATTTTTAATTTTTAATTTTTAATTTTTAATTTTTAATTTTTAATTTTTAATTTTTAATTTTTAATTTTTAATTTTTAATTTTTAATTTTTAATTTTTAATTTTTAATTTTTAATTTTTAATTTTTAATTTTTAATTTTTAATTTTTAATTTTTAATTTTTAATTTTTAATTTTTAATTTTTAATTTTTAATTTTTAATTTTTAATTTTTAATTTTTAATTTTTAATTTTTAATTTTTAATTTTTAATTTTTAATTTTTAATTTTTAATTTTTAATTTTTAATTTTTAATTTTTAATTTTTAATTTTTAATTTTTAATTTTTAATTTTTAATTTTATATTTTTTAGTTTTTATTTTTAATTTTTTAATTTTAAATTTTGAATTTTGAATTTTGAATTTTTAATTTTTAATTTTTAATTTTTAATTTTTTAATTTTTAATTTTGATTTTTGAATTTTTAATTTTATATTTTTTAGTTTTTATTTTTAATTTTTTAATTTTTAATTTTGAATTTTGAATTTTGAATTTTGAATTTTGAATTTTAAATTTTGAATTTTGAATTTTTAATTTTGAATTTTGAATTTTGAATTTTGAATTTTTAATTCTGAATTTTGAATTTTGAATTCTGAATTTGTAATTTTTAATTTTGAATTTTGAATTTTTTAAACATTCTTAAGTTTTATTAAAGAGCTCGACCACTCATTGTGAAGAGAAGATCTAGTAAAATTCTAAATTTAGTTTTCAGGCCCCTTTTATGCCACTTCACTGGATTGACCGGAGAGTGGGTGTCATACAATGGTCTACGTTTGTTCAATTACTACACAGCACGTAGTATGTTGAAACACTTTGGCCAACGAAGTGAATTCCACTATCAGAAACGAGTCTTCTCAAATTAAGTTTTCTTAGTTGAGCGACAATAGTTCTATAATCGGGCTTAGCAATTCATTATTGAGATATTAAATAGCTCGTCTAGTTTTTGATTTGAAACCTTATATTTTTGATAGTCCTCACAGTGACGGATGGTTTACCTCACTTATTCCATAATCCACTTACGACATTCAATTTTCATGATTTATTAAGTTGTTAATTAAATGATTCAAGCAACTTCACCCACTTTTCTAAATGGCTGATAGGATATTTTGTTATAAGTCCTAACTTCGATATAAGCCAAGTCTATGTAGCCGCAGAACTAGTTGAGTGGTTAGCTAGTGCTAGTATTTCTAGTGCTGAAATTATAATTTCAGTGTGAATCAGTAGGTTCGCATATTTAATTATCATCTCACCAAATGTTTCACCTTTTAGTAGTTCAGCTTTCAAAGCATTTCGGATTGTCTTAGGCGCTATGCTAAAAGTCCATACCGCGTGTTAAAGCGTGCTATGAAGGAATTGAACAATCACAAATTCTTTAATTTTAACAGTTTTATTACAAAATTATTAAATTAAAAAATTAAAATTACAAAAACATGATATTTCGTAATAAACCACAAACTTTGATATTTCAATGCAATTCTGTAGCATTTGAAAATGTCCTCATGGGACGAATTGAACAATCCGTCGGAAAATATAACGTTTTCCCCTATTGGCACACATTTTTAAAAACTATAACCATTTTAAAATCATCTTGATGCTGATTGAAACAATTTGAAACCAAATTATGTCATCTGGATACGCTAGCACGGTAAAGTTCGGTGTAGGCCAAATAGTGTGATAAACGCTGATTTCCCATGATTTTCACTGCTGACTTTAATTTGTTATTAACTGGAACGCGAATCAGCCGTTGGCGTCAATAAGGACTACTTGCCCAAATGCAAAACCTCAACTATTCTAGGTAACGGGATACCATCGTCAATGACGTCAGTACGAAGCACTTTAAACAATAATCTCTTGTTTTAAAAATGTTTTGTACACATTTCTTCAGGCACTTAGTTAGGTTCAAATCAAACCAAATCTCTAAAAAATTATCAATTCCACAGGAAACTATAAATGGAAGTGCTGCTAAATAAATTATAAGAAAGTACGCAAAATTTACTAAATGATTTCATGGAACCGAATTTCATTCTGAATTTAGGGCATAATTATAGAAAAATTGTATGTTCAGTTTTGTCTTTATTTTCAGACTGCATGGTCTGCATTTTATTCTGAATTTTAACCAGTATGATGGTTTTAAGATCCGACTTGATTGATCATTTATCCGATTGATCGTTTATACTTAAATGATCTTTGTATACATACTTATCTTCAATGATAGATACACTAATAATGATTTAACTGGAACTATTTTTGGAAAAAATCGTTTGTGTTTAAATATGGACCCCACTTTGTGATTCTGATTCGAGTCGAATGAATTGGCTACCGATCGGATGAATTTGTAATCAAAAAGTAAAAAAAGTATTAATCGTTACACATTTTCGATGTACGACATTCTAAATTTATGCAATTTTAATAATAGTTTTGTTTTGTTAGCGATAAAATTATCTAGTCTAGCATAGATACACATATATATATAAACCAAACAACAGATTAAATATTAAAAAGCATTTTAGTCATCATTTATCGTTCATTGAATTCAGTTCATATTAAAATATTATTAAACATGAAAACTGCCTATATATTTATTATTGTGTCGGCATATTATGTTTTGTGTACGATTGGTGAAAATCAGACGAGCATAACATTCAAGTATAATATGTGCTTTACTGACAGTAAACACTGTGTACAGGTAAAATCCGTTGATAAAATTTAATTTCTTAACCATAGATTTATGTCTCAATTTAAATTATGTAGGTACAGTGCTTTCAAAACCATGGTGATACACCATACAAAAAATCATTCCCAACAGAACAATATCGCATTTCTCTAATGGACCAAATAAATCGTGTGCGCAGTCAATATGCAGAAGCGCACCGTATATCGAATATGAAATTTACAAATTGGATTAAAGAATTTGAAGCACTTGCTGATACGATGGGTGGTTTGGAGTGTTCCGATTTATCGGCGGTTAAATCAGTGAACAACAGCTACAAAATACTCGATTTTCATGCAAATATTGCATTAATGGATCACACAAACATTTTAAATAAAATTTTACACTTACAAATGGAAAATTTTATCAGGCCAATGTTAAATTCAGTGGAAATGATGGTATGGAATTTAAATGAATTTGGTTGTGGTTATACGTTTAAGGTGCATGGGTTTAACCTATCGATGTTGCTAAGGTGTGTATTATACAATGAAAATCGGCGTCAAAAAATTGAGATAAAATCGAATATAATTTGTTTGAATTGTGAACGGACAAGTGAACGATGCATTAATTTGGATCGGTATCGGGGGCTATGTGTACCAAATACATTCAATGAAACACGACTAAGATCGTTCTTGGAATCGGAACCCATTAAAGTTACATGTACCAATCATTGGCTTTGGATTTTAGTTTTTGCTGTAACACTTACTGTTATTTTTATTGTATTTCCTGTGCTGTATAAAAAATTGTTTGATCCCAAGGAACCGCAAAGTACAAATTATATAATTTATGGTAATGCTCCATCAGCTCCACCCATGATTTAGTTTGTGTCGCGTCGAATTATATAAATAATGTAATAATCAAATTTTGCTTGTTTTGTGGTTAGCAAGAACTGAACAAATAAAATTTTTAAGTAATTTGTTTTTTTATTGGAAACATTTAAATCACCCATTGAGAGAATTCCGGTTTAAATCGAGATCAGTTAACTCAATGAAATTTACGTTTCAAACATAATGTTTATTGATTTGCGTGATACCTTTCCTCTGCCAAGATGTTTTTGAAGAAGGAACCAATTTTACACACCCCATCCAGATTGAAGCTGTACTTAAGTTTCACAATAATTCAAGAAGTACGGCTTTTACTGCAGAGCTGTGTGATATTCGCCTCAATTGGAACTCTTTCAATCCCAAGGAAATGAATGTAGAATGTACAAACAAAAGTCAATTTCCCTCGTATCGAATAGTGAAATTTTGGTTTGAATTTAAAACATAACGTACGACTACTATTCCATTATACCCCACCGACCTGTCGCCTTCCAGAATTTGTTTCCTAGTCTTTGACTAGGTTGTATTAATGCACGACAAAACTGGTGATGTGAATAACGCACGCTTCACTTTATCCAAACAGTTTTGATTTTTTAAGGCTATCGGACAAAAGAAGTGTAATCAAAGGATTATGATGGATAGAATTTTGTACACTGGCTCGGTCTTCATTGACATGACAATAATTCATCCATAAACCATTGACGAGATTCTAGACTAATTAAATTCAATTTTTCTATAGTCTTACTACAATTTTATGAATTCGAAACGTTTTAAGTATTTTTCTTGTGAATCTACGTTAAATATAGGCTCAATTCTTGAACTATTACTATGCGATTAAAAAGGATTTCTAATTTGGGTAAAATATGCGACTTTACTTCTTACTATTATTTTCATTATTATTGAAATTGGTTGGAACCAATGAAGGTTCCGCAGTCAATGCTACAAGAGCCCATGGTGCAAACTTAGGATTCTATCCCAACTCACGGAAGCGTACTGCAACCTTGGCAAACTGAATCAGTTTAGACCAAGGGAGAGAGGGCAGCCTACCTATATCGATAGTCCTATACAATTAAACAATTGAAAACGAACACTTTCGAAAGCTTTACAACTTCATGTAGAGCAGTTTTACAGGTCTTACCAACTCTGTAAGTATGTTGCATGTTACTGAGTGGAAAGAGCGGCAAGTAATGATCTCTAATAAATCGGTCAATGAGCCTTTCTAGCGCCTTAAGAAAAGTTGACAACAGACTAATGGGCCGAAATGACTTAGGGTCCGAGTAATCAGACTTGCCAGCCTTCGGGATAAAAAGAACTTTAGTCTTGTTCCAACATTGTGGAACAATACTAATCAGATACTAATGCAATGCACGCTTGGAATAGATGAAGCAGATGCTCCCGAATGTAGGGAAATCCATGCTGTAGTTCAGCAGAGAAAATCTCATCAGGACCCCCAGCTTTGTACGGTGCAAATGAGAACACACTCCAACGCAGAACATCCTGAGTAATCAGCTTGTGAGCTAAACCCCAATTAGAAGTTTCAACATACAAGTTAGCAGGCTTGAAGACGACAGAATCAGAACTGAAGTCTCAACCGGGGAAATGGACAGAAAGAAGTAACTCACCGATCTCTCTATTGGAAGAGATGAGCTGACCATTCGGCAGACGAAGAGCATGCAGGTCTACAAACATCATTTTTACCCAAAGCTTTATTAACACCCCAATTCCCATAGTCGTGTCATTTCAGGCGACGTGACTTAAGTCACGTCACGTCGCATAAAAATTGGTATTCTTGAAGTCGGTTCAAGTGACACGACTGTAACTAAAAAAATGTCGGCCAAATTACAAACAAAATCGTTTTAGATCAAAAAAATATTAATTTAAACAACAACTTATCTAAATAAGTGAACTAAATTACACAATTAAAAACTTTAAAAAAAAAATGTTAAGACTAAAATTTCGCCTTTCCATTTTGTTGTAGTCGCCTGTCACTTACAAAATTCAAGTGACATCTGTCGTATAAAGTGACTTTAGACGTAACAAACGACTAAGAGAATAGGAAAATTGATGTGACGTGACTAGAGTCATGAAAAATGACGTGATACGACTATGGTAATTGGGGTGTAAGTCTATTTACAGCCAATAGGCTGTTAATTTCCTCACAGAAGTTAATCCACGATGATCTGTGAGATTGACTTAAATTTCTTGTATAATTCTTTTGAGCCACTAAGAAGTTACGCCAATCAGCATGAAGTTTAGATTTGTGGCTTTATTTTTTTAATTTTCTAACGAATTTTCTTAAGCTTTTAAGTTCAGAACTCCAAAAAGGTTTGTTCCGAGGCTTCTGGTTAGTGATAAGAGGACAAGATTGTTCAAAGGCAGTCGAAATTGCCTTTGTAAGCAACGATGTTTGTAATTCAATATCCATAGCAGACCGAGATTGGCTCGGTGAAACAAGTAGTGGAACGAGCTCGAGAGAGAAAAAATCTCAATCGGTTAATTTTCTGTTACGATATGGTTTAAACGGTGGTCTTTTAAGTTTAATAGAAAAAGATATACAAATATGATTAGAAGTGAGAATATCGTTCGTCACTTTTCAGTTAAAAATTAAATCAACAATTGACATAGAGCACAAACTGATGTCAATCACTTCTTGCCGAACAGAATTAACAAAAGTTGGCTCACAGCCTTTATTGAGAATTTCAAGCTCAGAAGAGCCTCAAATCATTGCTGAGCACTCAGCATTAGCATCACAACCAATCACCAGGGGAAACGTTTCTGCTTACACCATAACAACAAGTTATTAAACTTAACAGAAGGAGGAGGTAAAGCCGAGTCAAAGGGAAGATAAACTGATGCAAGGCCAATTTAGAACTAGAATTAGCAGAATCAAGAATAATTAGCACAGCTGTCAGATAAGCCACCTACATCCCTCAAAAGATTCTACGATTAGATGAATTCAAGCCAGAGACAGTACCATCAAGAAGGTACGGTTCCTGAATTAGAGAAACATCTGTGTGCGGTATAGCAAGCAACTCCCTTAATACAAATGAAGCCGACTTACTGTGGTGCAAGTTGATCTGTTTTTTTGCAAGCATGGGGGCCATAATGGACACCATCAAACCAAGAAAAAAAATTATTACGGTCCCGAGAGTAGCTTAAAAGAGATTCCCTCCAAAACGTATTGCACTAACGAACCGAAACCAGTACTGCATTCTTTCAGGTCCAAACTGGACCACCCGGAATACAGTCGATTGGCTATTCGCCTCACGCTTGCAACGGACAACCTTCCATCCTTTTATCGAAAGATCTGGATTCATTATTCCAATGTTAGTGATTACTACACGAGGATCCTCTGGTGGACCAGGGACCCACGTCTGTACAAGAAGGGATTTAGGAGGCTCCCTAACAACTAGCTGGCAACCACTCCAAATGTCTGTAATTTGGGAGACTTCCTCATAAAGCCACGTATAAGTTTCATTGTTCGTGCACTTGCAGAGAAGACGCTATCTAAAAGGTAGCACCCAAATATTTGCTGTACAAATCCCAACGTTTTAGCTGACTCGATAAGTCGCTTGCTCAATACCATCCGGAAGACACCCAGCTTCTCCTCATCCAGGGTGTTTATCGGATTGAGGTCTTGAACGCAGCATTTTTTAACACAGCCAGTGACGGTTTCAGCGTAGGTTCGCTTGGGAGTATTTTAGGAACCAAACGAAGGCTCTTCTGGGATTTAGCCGAGCTTAAGCCCCGAAAGCTTTCTTTGAACACGCTGGCGATTCTGCTTGCCCAGCCGCCTAGATCTGGAACGAAAGCTCGGTTCCATTATGGAACCGTCATCAATCGTATTCAACAGAGCATTTTCTGTTCCCGATGATACATCAGAGTTGCAACCAACGACAATATCGTTGTTCACCACTCAATGTCGGAATCCCGAGAAGGTTCCATCGGATAGCTAAAAAGCTTTGAAAAATCTGTAACACATTGAAGACACAAAAAAAAAGACAAATTTGAGTGAAATACAACAGTTAGAAACGAGAAAAAAAAAATAACTGTGTAAAAGTGTGGGAGGGTGGAACACCAATGAATAAAAAAAAGAAAAAAAAAGAAAAGAATTTAAAATAGAATGTAAACATGTAACGATGCTTTTGAAACATAACCTTAAAATGATACAGAAAATAATACAGCGGTTACACAAAGCTATTAATCTAACCTCTATACTAAAAAGATCGAAATGGAAAAATCGAAACGTAAAGCCTACAGTTAAATGAAATCGTCATTATTGATGATGGTCAGCTTCCTACAAGTCAATGGTTAAAGAGTCGAAGCGTATAACTATGGACGTTTTAGATGTTAAAATACAAAAGGGGTAGGTACCCGAAAAAATTTAAATTTCTATTTTACAATTTTCAGTTTCCAATTTCCAATTCATAAATTAAAATTTACAATTTACAATTTCCATTTTACAATTTACGTGTTACATATTACAATTTACACTTTACAGTTTACAATTTAAAATTTACGTTTTACAATTTAAAACTTACAATTTACAACTTACATTTTCCACTGTACAATTTACAGGTTACAATTCACATTTTAAAATTTACAATTTCCATTTTACAATTTCCAAATTACGTTTAACATTTTACAATTTCGAATTTACGTTTAACATTTTAAAATTTACGTTTTAAATTTTACAACTTACATTTTACAATTTGCAACTTACAATTTACAATTTACAATTTACAATTTACAATTTACAATTTACAATTTACAATTTACAATTTACAATTTACAATTTACAATTTACAATTTACAATTTACAATTTACAATTTACAATTTACAATTTACAATTTACAATTTACAATTTACAATTTACAATTTACAATTTACAATTTACAATTTACAATTTACAATTTACAATTTACAATTTACAATTTACAATTTACAATTTACAATTTACAATTTACAATTTACAATTTACAATTTACAATTTACAATTTACAATTTACAATTTACAATTTACAATTTACAATTTACAATTTACAATTTACAATTTACAATTTACAATTTACAATTTACAATTTACAATTTACAATTTACAATTTACAATTTACAATTTACAATTTACAATTTACAATTTACAATTTACAATTTACAATTTACAATTTACAATTTACAATTTACAATTTACAATTTACAATTTACAATTTACAATTTACAATTTACAATTTACAATTTACAATTTACAATTTACAATTTACAATTTACAATTTACAATTTACAATTTACAATTTACAATTTACAATTTACAATTTACAATTTACAATTTACAATTTACAATTTACAATTTACAATTCACAATTTACAAGTTACAAGTTACAAGTTACAATTTACAATATACTACCTAGGTACTATTTAAAATTAACAATTTACAATTTAAAATTTACAATTTACATATTACAACTTACAATTTACAATTTACAAGTTACAATTTATAATTTTAAATTTATTTTTTAAAATTTACAATTTACGTTGTACAATTTACATTTTGCGTTTTACAATTTACGTTTTACAATTTACATTTTACAATTTACATTTTTCAATTTACAATTTACAATTTACAAGTTACAAGTTACAATTTATAATTTTCAATTTAAGTATTAAATTTTAACATTTACAAGTTACATTTTACAATTTACGTTTTACATTTTCCAATGTATAATTTACAGGTAACAATTCACAATTTAAATATTAAAATTTACAATTTCCATTTTACAATTTCCAAATTACGTTTAACATTTTACAATTTCCAATTTACGTTTAACATTTTAAAATTTACAATTTACGTTTTAAATTTGACAACTTTCATTTTACAATTTGCAACTTACAATTTACAAATTACTATTTGCGATTCACAATTTACAATTTACAATTCACAATTTACAATTTACAGTTTATAATTTACAATTCACGTTTGACAATTTTTCAATTCCCACTTTTCGTTATACATTATACAATTTACAATTAAAAGTTACAAGTTTTAATTTACAATTTACTACCTATGTACTATTTACAATAAACAATTTACTATTTAAAATTTACAATTGACATATTACAACTTACAATTTACAAGTTACAATTTATAATTTTCAATTAACGTTTTACATTTTACAACTTACAATTAACAAGTTTAAATTTACAATTAAAAATTTACAATTTATAATTTACAATTTACAATTTAAGTTGTACAATTTACAATAATTTACGTTTTACATTTTACAATTTACTATTTACGTTTTACAACTTACAACTTACAATTTACGTTTTACAATTTACAATTTACGTTTTACATTTTCCAATGTACAATTTACAGGTTACAATTCAAAATCTAAAATTTACAATTTGCGTTTTCCAATTTCCAATTTACGTTTTACATTTTAGAATTTATAATTTACGTTTTAAATTTTACAACTTACAATTTACAATTTGCAACTTACAATTCCAATTTACTATTTACTATTCACGATTTACAATTTACAATTTACAATTTACAATTTACAAGTTACAAGTTACAATTTACAATTTACAGTTTATAATTTACAATTTACAGTTCACGTTTGACAATTTTTCAATTCCCACTTGTCGTTTTACATTTTACAATTTACAAATTACAAGTTACAATTTTTAATTTACAATTTACTACGTAGGTACTATTTACGATTTACAATTTACAATTTACAAGTTACAAGTTACAAGTTACAATTTACAATTTACAGTTTATAATTTACAATTTACAATTCACGTTTGACAATTTTTCAATTCCCACTTGTCGTTTTACATTTTACAATTTACAAGTTACAAGTTACAAGTTACAATTTTTAATTTACAATTTACTACGTAGGTACTATTTACAATTTACAATTTACTGTTTACAATTTACAGCTTACAATTTACAATTTATAATTTACAATTTACATTTTACTATTTACAAGTTACCTTTTAATTTATTTGAATTTAATATTTCCGATAATTGTAAGAGAATTTAATCCAGATTAGAACTGATCATTATGAAACAATTAATCTACTCATCAAACCGCGGCGACGGAACTGATTAAATCACAATTTTATTTACACTATAATGTAATTGTCTTCCAGTCTGTTTTGTTGTTGAATATTTAAAAAAAAAAACATTCCGGTACTAACCAGAAACGCGTTGTAAACAAGGAATGAACCACCCGCATACACACTGAAGAACAGCAAGAAGAAAAAAACTACCGCTAATGAGCGCACAAATTCAACACGGTTAAAAAAACACTGAAAATTTTAATTAGAATTTATGCACGTTTTAATACAAAATCAATGAAACTAACTAACTATAATAATCACTGAACTGAATAAGACTTAAAAAAAAAAATCACTAATAATAATTTGTAATCGCACAATTAGAAAAACTGTAAATTAGTAAACGATGTTTACTGTTTACATAATCCAGGTTGAAGAACGAATGAGGTTGAAGAACGAATGAGGGTTGTATAGAATAATTTAAATATTATAAGACCTAAAATCCTATGACATCTGCTTAATATAAACCTTAATAGTTTTATTAGTTTTCGTACATATATTACCCATATGAGAATTAAAGTTCTGCTTAATATCCATTAAAATACCCAAATATTTAATAATTTTCATAAAATTAACAACAGTGTTTACGAAGTATGTTAGCCAATAATTTAGATTTTTTTGTAACATTTTTCTCAAACGACCAGAATACCAAGTCAAAAAAGGTGAAAATAAGTTTATATTTTTAAAAACCTGCTGTATAAAATATCTACACTAACATCAACCTCAAGATTACCAAACATCGAAATCCAATCCGTTAAATAAAGTTCATTGTCCAGCTAATCATAATTAATGCAATTAAAATTTGTCGTTTTGTGTGCTTGGTTTCATTGAAGATTACTACATTTTGATTTGAACCTTATTTTAAATTTGGAATCCTATCCATAAAGTACTCTCAAAACATCTCTGTGCATCTCTTCTCATTAGTTATCAGAAAACAAAGGAATTTCGTCCAATCAACCAAGTATAGAACAACGGGAGAGGGACAACATTTGTTAATGTAGATAATGTTACGGTTAAAGTTGTTCCATATTAGCTTATGTTAATCGTTTAACAGTAGATACTAGATGCCATAAATAGATGAGAGTATTAGAAGATACAATGTAATTATTATCTATATTCAAAGGATAGATTTTCCTGAAGAATATACTTACGACTCACTCATAAATAAAGCATTCTAGTAATAAGCCAGTTAAAGGGATTAATCCATACATGTTCTATTACCCTAAAGTGCAAGCCATTCTTTCATTATATCGCACAAATCACCCTTGACGATTTCTATAACAGAAAACACATATGAATCTCAACAGTCTCAGGAACAAGTTTATTGCTCAGCTTAGTACGTCAACAGTTCTGGGTGCTTAGATGAAATAAATAAAACCTACAGTTAAATGAAATCGTCATTATTCATGATGGCCAGCTTCATACAAGTCAATGGTTAATGAGTCGAAGCGTATAACTATGTATATCCTGGGGACGACGGCACCAAGGACATTTTAGATGTTAAAATACAAAAGGGGTAGGTACCCGAAAAAATTTAAAATTTCCATTTTACAATTTTCAGATTCCAATTTCCAATTCATAATTTAAAATTTACAATTTACAATTTCCATTTTATAATTTACGTTTTACATTTTACAATTTACACTTTACAATTTAAAATTTACGTTTTACATTCTAAAACTTATAATATACAAGTTACAATTTACAATTTATAATTTAGAAATTACGTTTTACATTTTACTATATATTTCCAATTTTCTATTAACGTTTCACATTTTACAACATACAATTTACAATTTCAAATTTACAAGTTACAATTTACAATTTACGTTTTATATTTTACCATTTACAATTTACAAGGTACAAGTTACAATTTAAAATTTACAATTTACTATTTACAATCTTCAATTTACCATTTACAACTTACAATTTATAATTTACAATTTTCAATTTTTAATTTAAAATTTACAATTTACAATTTCCATTTTATAATTTACGTTTTCCATTTTACAATTTACGTTTAAATTTTACAACCTCCAATTTGTAATTTACAAGTTACTATTTAAAATTTACAATTTACGTTTTACAATTTACATTTTACATTGTACAATTTAAAATTTACTATTTTTACATTTTACATTTTACAATTTACAATTTACAATTTACAAGTTACAATTTACAATTTTTACATTTTGAAATTTACAATTTACATTTTAAAACTTTCAATTTATCAGTTAAAATTTACAATTTATAATTTACAATTAACGTTTTACAATTTACAATTTATATTTAACAATTTACGTTTTACAATTTACAATATACGTTTTACAATTTACAATTTAGGTTTTACATTTTACAATTTACAATTAACGATTTACAACTTAAAATTTACAATTTACGGTTTACATTTTACCAATTACAATTTACAAGTTACAAGTTACAATTTTCAATTTACAATTTAAAATTTACAACTTACAATTTACTATTTACAAGTTACAATTTATAATTAGCAATTTATGTTTTACAATTTACAATTTACGTTTAACAATTTACAATTTTTGTTTTACAATTTACATTTTACAATTTACTATTTTACAGATTACAATTTACATTTTAAAGGTTACTAGTTACGTTTTACAACTTAGAATTTCCAATTTACGTTTTACATTTTACAATTTACAATTTACAATTTATAAGTTACAATTTATAATTTGCAATTTACGTTTTAAAATTTACGTTGAACAATTTACAATTTACAATTTAAGCTTTACAACTTACAATTTACAATTTACGTTTGACATTTTACATTTTTTTTTTTTTTCGCTGGCGCTACATCCCATAGAGGGATTTGGCCGCTTCATATTGAAGTTTCGTAATCATTTTTTTAACGGATAATGAGTGATTAATTCATTGATCCTACATTAACCAGCCGTGATTTTTTCATCACCCGCCGGGAATCGAACCGGGGACCACCGGAGCTTAAAGCAAGCATGCTAACAACTGTTACACCGGGGCGGCTTTTACATTTTACCATTTACAATTTACAAGATACAAGTTACAATTTATAATTTGCAATTTACGTTTTACATTTTAAATTTTACAATTTATATTTTACAACTTACAATTAACAAGTTAAAATTTACAAATTTATAATTTACAATTTATAATTTACAATTTACGTTTTATAATTTACGTTTTACGTTTTACAATTTACAATTTACAATTTACGTTTTGCAACTGACAACTTACCATTTGCATTTTACAATTTACAATTTACAGGTTACAATTCACAATTTAAAATTTAAAATTTACAATATCCATTTTGCAATTTCCAATTTACGTTTTACATTTTACAATTTACGTTTTAAATTTTACAACTTACAATTTACAATTTGCAACTTACAATTTATAATTTTCTATTTAATATTTACGAATTACAATTTACTATTTACAAGTTACAAGTTACAATTTACAATTTACAATTCACGTTTGACAATTTTTCAATTCCCACGTTTCGTTTTACATTTTACAATTTAAAAGTTACAATTTACTACGTAGACACTATTTAAAATTTACAATTTACTATATACAATTTTCAATTTACAGCTTACAATTTACAATTTATAATTTTACAATTTACATTTTACACCCGAACTACTTTTAGTTACTTAAAACAAGTTACTTTTTAATTTATTTGAATTTAATATTCCAGAAAATTGTAAGAGAATTTAATCTAGTTTAGAACTGATGATTCTGAAAAAATTAATCTTCTCATCAAACCGCGGCGAGTGGACTTATTGTATCACAATTTTCTTTACACTATACTGTAATTGACTTCCAGTCTGCTTGAAGTGATGCAATTAACGTTTTACATTTTACAGTTTACAATTGTCGTTTTAAATTTTACAACTTACAATTTACAATTTGCAACTTACAATTTACAATTTACTATTTACTATTTACGATTTACAATTTACAATTTACAAGTTACAAGTTACAATTTACAATTTACAGTTTATAATTTACAATTTTCAATTTACGTTTTACAATTTACAATTTACAATTCACGATTGACAATTTTTCAATTACCACTTTTCGTTTTACATTTTACAATTTACAAGTAAGAATTTTTAATTTACAATTTACTACGTAGGCATTATTTACAATTTATAATTTACAATTTACGTTTTAATATTTACAAGTTACTATTTAATTTATTTGAATTTAATATTTCCGAAAATTGTAAGAGAAATTAACCCAGTTTATAACTGATGATTATGAACAAAATAACTTCTCCCCAAACCGCGGCGACTGGACTGAATGTATCACAATTTTCTTTACACTATACTGTTATTGTCTTTCAGTCTGCTTGACGTGATGCAATTAACGTTTTACATATTACAATTTATAATTTAAGTTTTATATTTTACAACCTGCAATTTATAATTTACATGTTACAATTTACAACCTCCAATCTTCAATTTACTATTTACTATTTACAATTAACAAGGTTCAATTTCCAATTTACAATTTACGTTTTACAATTTACGTTTTACATTTTACAATTTACAAGTTACAATTTTGTAATTTATAATTTACTATTTACTATTTACGATTTACAAATTTACAAGTTACAATTTATAATTTACATTTTACATTAAAATTTACAATTTACATTTTACAACTTCCAATTTACAAGTTAAAATTTACAATTTATAGTTTACAATTTACGTTTATAATTTATGTTTAACAATTTACGTTTTACAATTTACAATTTACGTTTTACAATTTACAAGTTACAATTTTGTAATTTATAATTTACTATTTACTATTTACAATTTACAAATTTACAAGTTACAATTTATAATTTACATTTTACATTTTAAAATTTACAATTTACATTTTACAACTTCCAATTTACAAGTTAAAATTTACAATTTATAGTTTACAATTTACGTTTATAATTTATGTTTAACAATTTACGTTTTACAATTTACAATTTACGTTTTACAATTTACAATTTACGTTTTACATTTTACAACTTACAATTTACGTTTCACAATTTACAATTTACGTTTTACATTTTACAATGTACAATTTACAGGTAACAATTCAAAATTTGAAATTTACAATTTAAAATTACAAATTTTCATTTTCAAATTTCCAATTTACGTTTTAAATTTTACAATTTACAATTTACAGTTTATAATATACAATTTACAATTTACGTTTTACAATTTACAATTCACGTTTCACAATTTACAATTTACGTTTTACGTTTACAATTTACAATTTACAAGTTACAATTTTTAATTTACAATTTACCATTTAGGTACTATTTACAATTTACAATTTACATTTTACTATTTACAACTTACATTTTAATTTATTTGAATTTTATACATATTTCCGAAAATTGTAAGAGAATTTCATCCAGTTTAGAACTGATGATTATTAAAAAATTAATCTTCTCATTAAACCGCGGCGACTGGACTTCTTGTATCACAATTTTCTTTACACTCTACTGTAGTTGTCTTCCAGTCTGCTTCACGTGCAGTGTTTGCATAAAAATCAAGGCAGACCTGTTTTGTTGTTGAATAATTTTTCCTGTATTTTTGATTGATTGATTGATTGAGGGAGGTCGGGCTTTGACGTTCGTTTAAAATTAAAATTTAAGTAACTATTGATTTGCTCTTGACCGGTAGACTGACACATATAATAAAATTTCCTGTGTTTATATACATAATTTGTTTAAAGTTCTACAATAACAACATATTTTCTTTATTACATAAAATTTTTACTTCCTAATTAATTTTTTGTCAACTTGAATCAAATGTGGGGTTACCAATTCAACTTATCAAATATTGTATTTTCCAAATTTCGCCTGGCGTTGTGCAAATAATTTTTAATGTCGATATTTTTCACACGAGCTTTCGCTAGGTTTTACTAATGTCTAAATGTTCGTATATAATATACAAATGCATATGGCAAGGTTTACAACTAAAAGTATGCGTTAATCATGTTGTGATGAGTAATTCACAACACATGGTTGCATAACTAACATTCCTGTTCTACTCAAATATGCTGTGCGAATTGATAAAACCCCTCTAAATTTATTATACATAAACACATACATACATAAGTCTTTATTAAGGACGTTACAATATTACAGATTAGTTCCCTTTTGTTTCCTTGCTCATGTGATTTTTCCATCGTAAGTTTCCTAATCTGGCAAGTTGTCCATGACGATCACAATAATAAGCCAAATCATTCTTTAGTTGTTTAATAAACGTGTAATGAACTATTTACAGTGTAAATAGTGTACCATACTAAATTTGTTTCTGTTTGTTTACTATACAAATATTTTTTATTTGTACTCATTTCGAGACGGTCCCCATACAATTTGGAAGAAAAAAGTATAATCAAATATTTATTAATAGTGTAACGTTCGAGTCTAGACGGTTATTAGCATTTAGCACTTGTGTAAACTACTTTTCGGTAAAATTATAAATAAAATACAAAATTAATAAGTTCATTATCTCCTGAAGGTCACAACTGTATCGTTCATGCGAGTTTCTGCCTATTAAAAATGCCTGAAAAGAATATTTACGCGTAAACTGTAGACGGAGCATAACATTATGATGCCAAACGTTTCAATTAATTGAAATCAAAAAACATTCATGCTGGAAACTAATGGGCGGACGGACACCATCGTATAAATGTCATTTAAATACGAGGAAATTATCCCCAACGATTTGTATGTATTTACATCTTCAGCGCAATGACGGAAGACAACACACATAAAAACAAATGAAAACCACTTTTTGTTATTTATTATGCTTTTAATGAATAGCTACTATGCGAAAATCTCATTTTCTTTTTATTTTATTTAGATTTTATTATCATTTAGAATTACTTTTTTTGTGCTCTTGTATTTCCATTATTGAAAATAACCCATGGACACAAAAAACGAAATAGTTATAAATAAAAATAACAAGACAAGAGCGGAAAATGATCAACGCGCTTACTGTAAGCGAAATGGGGTGATGAACTTAAATGTGTATGTCTAATGGCAAAGCACAAAAAAAATATACATTACAAAATATAATTAATTGTTTAAATAAAATAAAAATAGAAAATGTATCTCTAATTTGCTATTGTTTTTATGCTTTTTCATCATTATTTTACTAGATGGGTTGCGAATGAATCAATGGGGAAAATAGACTTTGCTATTTACTGGGGAATTTTCTGATTTTTTTTGCATTGTGCAAATAAAATATAAAATGCTGCTGGAAATGATGTTGATTTGTACAAAAATAAAACAAAAAAATAAATTAATAATAATGAATCAATTTCAACAAGAGCACAACAATAAATAAATAAATTGATAATTAAAGAAGCTTTTATGCTTCAATTAATGTATTTTGTTATGTGTTTGATAAATTGAGATGAAACTGGCAGGAGCGATTTGGTTTACATGAAATAGTTTTTATTGTTCTAGATCTAGATAGTTGAATACGGTGTGGTTGGAAGGAGAAATGCTATTTATGTACTAAGCTTGAAATAATAATTAAATATAGGTATGCGAAGTTCTGTTAACACTAATTGCCGTCGGCACTTTGCGAAACACATTTAATAACAATTTAAATCAAATACTTGTTTATATTTCGCAAATAAAAATTTATTTAAATTTATTATTTTATTGACTGTTATTTCAACAGAATTAAATAAATTTAAATAAATTTTTATTTGCGAAATATAAACAAGTGTTTGATTTAAAATGTTAGTATGTGAAGTTAGCCCAGTTTTTATACCAGTAGAAAAAGAAAATTTCATCAGACAATACAATTTCGTCTTATAGCAGTTTTTTTTATTTACAATAAAAAAATTTCCCAAATATAGGAAAATATCTCGTGAATTTTCCATATATAAAATCATATGGGGCCGCTGGAAATTGTAGCTCAAACGTGTAACAATTGCAACTCAAAACATAAACTGTATGTTCCGGTCCGAGTAATTCAAATGAAATAGAACAATTTTTCGTTTAATTGGGTTCATAAATACTTAAATCCTAAATCGAAAAATAAAGTAAAATTCTTAATAACTGGAATGGGATGGAAAAAATGTTTTACTTTCATCTCGTATTGATACATACTCGTAATTAAAAAAAAAACTTGGCTAACTTCACATGCTTTTAAATATATGGTTTAATTAAAAGTGTCTGTTTGCCCGGTTTCCTTAAGACAAAGAAAATTAACTTGGCCAACCCGCATGCGGAATTGTCACTGCTACTGGAGATGAAGTAAGTTGCCTTTGGTTTGCGACGAATTTTATTGCATTAAATGGTTTTACATGCAGAAAGAGAATATGTTAATTTGGTTAATAATTATTTGTTGGGCTTACTAATTAGTTTAAAAATCAATCGTCGACCATAATTGGCACTGGCTACCACTGATGACGACGATAAACTCAAAAACTATATTAATTGGAGCTTAGGAGCTAAAAATCATAAAATAATTAAATGGTTTTATACGCAGGAAGAGAATTATTAAGTTCACATAAATTTTGCTGAATATTATTTGTCAGACCCGCTACATAGTACTGGTACTGGTTACCATCATTAGTCGTTCATTAAATAGTTTTACGTGCATGATATTAATTATGGCCGATAATTGAGAATTAAAGAACTTGGAGATGGAACAAATAAAAATACAATGCGCCATAAACTAATAAGTGCGTAAGACTAAACTTGACGTTTTATTCAAAACACAAACTAATTTCAAACTTTAAAATATACCAAAATAATTTAAAGTTTGAAAATAGTAACCGCATGTATGCGTTAAATACAATAACATTGAAATTGTTAAAAGTTTAGAAAGAGGAATGTAAAAATTCGCTAATACTACAAGTGCACGAATGATTCCTATATATAGGAAAAAATCAGTGTAATAAATTAGCAGTTCAGTCGCTATAGCCTGATGAGATGTACTGAAAGATGATTTATTTTTCACATGCTCGCAGATCGAAACTGAATTGCAAACTCTTAACAATTTCTCCTCTTCTTACAAACTAATTGATAGATGTTGCACAAACTAATTGCTCAAACTAACACCCCTTCTCAACATGTAGCAGAGCTAAATTAAACCAATTGCTCTCGTGTGTTTAGCCAATTTTGGTCCATCTAGTGGTTTCGTTTTTATGCATCCTTGATTGTACTCGAATATTTTGATTGGAGTTCCGATTGTCTCGTCCAAGTAGTTAAATATGCGCTCTATCCAGATGAGATCGCGTACAGCTTCGGCAAATGCGATAAATTCAGCTGCTGTCGAAGACAAAGAGACAGATGTTTGTTTCCGACTGACCCACGAGATCAACGCTCCGTTAAAGATAAAACAATAACCGGTGCTTGATTTCCTGTCTATATGTTCTCCTGCCCAGTCAACGTAGCATCTGAAACTTAGATCGTTTTCGTCGTTTCCCAATTTAAGTTTAAGAGATTTGGTGGCTTTCAAGTATCTGAAAACTCTCTATACCTCATTCCAGTCGCATTGCATTGGATCACTCACCCGTCTTGCTAATATTGACGTCGCAATGGATATATCCGGCCTAGTATTGGTAGATAGGTAGAGTAAAGATCCGATTGCACTACGATAAACTTCATGTAACTTGAACTGTTCCTGGTTCATTGTCTGGCTTAGATACCCGACATTTATTGGTGTAGACGAGTTCTTTGCATCCTCCAGGTTAAATTCATGTAGCTTGTTCAAAATATATTTCTCTTATACCATACCATATTTCTATGATACAAAGATAGAATTGTAGGTTTCCAAGATCTTTGATGATAAAATTGTTGTTCATTAATATTTCGAAATCATCAATTAGTTTGATATTTGTTGAGGCTACAACAAAATCATCAACATGGTTGAATATGTATATATAACGTGTTGGTCGACTTCTTTTATGTATAAACATAGGTCATTATCGCTTTTCTCGTACATGTTCTTATTCATGACAGTGTCAAATTTCTTATTCCATTCTTTTGCACCCTGTTTGAGACCATACACATTTTTTATAAGTTTACACACCTGTTTCATAAACGGTATGTGATAGATCTCCATTTAGGTATGCAGTTTGAATGTCGAAATGTTTAACTTTTTTCCGCTACTGCCAAAAGAATCTTCAACGTTGTCGGATTCGCTACTGGTGCAAAAAGTTCGTCGTAATCTAGACCAAATTTTTGTGAAAAGCCTTGCGCTACCAAACGGGCTTTGAATCTAACGATGTTACCGTCTTGATCGGTTTTCGTCTTATACACCCATTTGGAACCAATTGCATTTTCTCCAGGAGGTAATTTTGTTATTTCCCAAATTACAAAATTATGGAGCGAATCCATCTCCTCTTTCATAGCTGATAGCTGTTATCCAATTTTCAGAATTTGGTCCATTTACCGCTTCTTTATATGTAAACGAATCTGGATTTACTTCGTTTGTTGCCTTATTTATTTCTATTATTAATCGTTGTTGTGGCACTCCCTTATTTGGTCTTGTAGAATGTCGCACTGGTTGTTCTTCTGCCCCTTCTGAATCTGGATCATTTTCGTTTTGCGGTACTGTTTCAATGAGTTGATGTTGATCGCCGTCTTCTGTTTCCGTTTGATTATCGTTATCAGCTGATTCCGTTCGGTGATCGCTTGAGATATCAATGGTTCATTGGTTTTTTATTTCGGCTTCCATAAAGCTGATGAGAAAAAAATAAAAAATAAAGATTGTGGTCCGATTTTTGCATTCGGCAACTCCGTTTTGTTGTGGTTCGGTATTGTGGACTGGGTTTTAATTCCGTTTTGTTTGAAATAGTTCCGCAGCACATTGTCCATATGTATATTCACCACCCTTGTCTGATTTGATTACTTTGGGTGTCACGCCGTATTGTGTTTTCAGCATTTCGACAAATTCCATAATGTATCCGCAAACGTCTGATTTTTGTTTCAACAAATATATATATATATATATATATATATATATATATATATATATATATATATATATATATATATATATATATATATATATATATATGAGCGTATCCATTACTTTTTTTAAAAACCGGGCGCATGCATTTCATAACATTCACCGATTTCGCTGTAATTTTTTTCAGGAATAGTAGTCGATGAAAATCTTTGTTTTCCAAAATGTTACCCCTTCATGGCCCCCCTTTTTCGAGTTATGATTTTTTAAAGTTAAGAAATTGAGTGATTTTAGGCTCTTTTCGATAGGTAACCGTTCTACTTAGGTTGCTTTGTTTTCAACGTTATGGACCTCATTCTCTTCGTATTTTATTGAACTTTTATTTTAAAGCAGTTTCAGAGCTAAATATTTAATATTGGCCAAATGCGACACAAAAAAGAGTAATTATTTTTTCTTAAAAAACAGCATGCTTTAAGATGGTCGCCAAATTTATGGATTTCAACTAAAATCCATTAAACTAGGTTAATTTTTTAACTTTTCATGATCTCTCCAAATTTTTTAGCCACATTTAATTAAGTCAAAAACTTCTAAAGTTACAAGGCGTCAGAATACATCCAATTTTTCGGAACACGTTATATTCACACCTCTGTAACTTTTGTCGTTTTACTCCAAAAGCCACCAATTTTTGGAAGAAAATTCTTTATTTTCTCCCCACTACACCCCATGAAATACTTTTTTGGATATTTAGATCCTAACTGCAGTATATTTTTTTCTAAAACATCTTATAACCCTTTAAGAACAAGAAGATCAGGAGTAGTAACGTACGATTTTTTCAGTATTTCACAAATATCTCGACTACGTAACCACATTCAAAAATAACAAGTACATATTATACCACTTTATTCATTGAGAGTTTGCCTTTAAGTCTAGATTAGATAGGTCTAACAGAATTGGAATTTTAGAAAAAATTATACCGCAGTTAGGATCTAAATATCCAAGAAAGTATTTCATAGGGTTTAGTGAGGAGAAAATATAGAATTTTGTTCCAAAAGTTGGTGCCGTTTGGAGTAAAACGTCAAAAGTTACAGAGGTGTGAATATGACGTTTTCCGAAAAATTGGGTGTATTCTGACGTCATGTAACTTTAGAAGTTTTTGACTAAATTAAATGTGGCTAAAAAGTTTGGAAAGATCATGAAAAGATGAAAAAAATGAGCCCATGTAGAAAGATTTTAGATGAAATCCATAAATTTGGCGGCCATCTTAAATCATGCTGTTTTGTAAGAAAAAATAATTACACTTGTTTGTGTCGCATTTGGCCAATATTAAATATTTAGCTCTGAAACTGCTTTAAAATAAAAGTTCAATAAAATACGAAGAGAATGAGGTGCATAACATTTAAAACAAGGCAACCTAAGTAGAACGGTTACCTATCGAAAAGAGCCTAAAATCACTCAATTTCTTAACTTTAAAAAATCATAACTCGAAAAGGGGGGCCATGAAGGAGTAACATTTTGGAAAACAACATTTTTCATCGACTACTATTCCTGAAAAAATTTTCAGCGAAATCGGTGAATGTTATGAAATGCATGCGCCCGGTTTTTTAAAAAAGTAATGGATAAGCTCATATATACCGGGTGTTTCTTTTAAACTGAGACGATCAAATATCTCGAAAAATAGCCACTCTACGGAAAAAATGTCCATAATCAAAATTTTATCATACCGAGGGGGAAATACATTAGTGCAAAAAAATAGTCCCCCACCCCCCGCTTTGTAGGTGGGGCGGGGTAACTTTTAAACTAAGATAGGAAGCCATATTTTTTATTGCAGATACGGATTCTACGACTAAAAGTATATGTATGATTTGAATGAAATATTTTGTTCGGTTCATGATAGATGGCGTTGTAATCATCGAAATTCAATTTTTTCAATTTCTTCTTCTTAGAACACACGCATTCGATTCTGCAATACGTTTGAAATAAAAAACATCACGTTTTCATTGGAAATACTCGAAATTCGTCATCAAAACAATTTATTAATGTAAATGGCAGGTGAATAAAATAATTTTAGCTTAAAATAAGTGTTCAAAATGATGGCCTGCGACTTCAATGCACTTATTAATACGCATTTCCAATGATTGTACACACCTGAGAAGTGTGTTTGGTTGAATTTCAGCACACGCATTTCTGATTCGCTCAATCATGTTCTCACGTGTTGTTGGTTCTTGTTTGTAAACTTTGTCTTTGAGATAGCCCCACAAAAAGAAATCTGGCGAAGTAACATCTGGTGATCTGGCGGGCCAATTTATCGGACCAGCTCTACCGATCCAGCGACCATTGAAATTACGATGAAGTACCTCACGTGCTACCAACGAATAGTGTGCAGGACAACCATCATGTTGAAACCACATGTTCCGTCTCAATTCTAAATTCAAGTTGCCTTCAATAATGTGGGGGCCGATGAGTTGGTTGCCAATTATTCCACACCACACGTTGACAGTCCAAGGGCGCTGATGTTCAACTTGGCGAAGCCAGTGTGGATTTTCAACACTCCAATAATGCATGTTGTGTCGATTAACCGTTCCATGGTTTGTAAAAGACGATTCGTCAGAGAACATTACACAACGAAAAAAATTGGGGTTTTGTTGTACTTGTTCACGTGCCCATTGACAAAAAGTTACCCGATTTTGGAAATCAGCGCCATGAAGATCTTGGTGTAAAGACACATGATATGGATGATACTTGGGCCGTTTTAAAATTCTCCAAACACTGGTGAGGGACAATCCGGAATCGCGAACTATTTCTCGTGTACAAACATGAGGATTATGAGTCGCTGTAGCCAATACAGCAATTTCATTATTTTCTCCAGTGACTGTTGCTCTACGGGTCCTCTTTTTCGGTTGAACATTTTCATCAACAATAAATTGTTTGATAGTACGGCCAAATGAAGCACGTGAACGAATCCTATCCGGAAAACATTGAGCGTAAATAGCAACAGCATTTTCAAGATTTCTGCCAGCTTCTCCATAAACCAGAACCATTTCAATTTTCTCTGGCACAGTTAAACGGTCCATTCTAAAGTATTTTATCGTTTATTTTGCAATTACGAAAAACATGAAGATAAGAAATAACACAAACGTTAAATGTGATTTACAAAACTGAATAAATTGTTTTGATGACGAATTTCGAGTATTTCTAATTAAAACGTGATGTTTTTTATTTCAAACGTATTGCAGAATCGAATGCGTGTGTTCTAAGAAGAAGAAATTGAAAAAATTGAATTTCGTCGATTACAACGCCATCTATCATGAACCGAACAAAATATTTCATTCAAATCATACGTACTTTTATTCGTAGAATCCGTATCTGCAATAAAAAATATGGCTTCCTATCTTAGTTTAAAAGTTACCCCCGCCCCACCTACAAAGCGGGGGGTGGAGGACTATTTTTTTGCACTAATGTATTTCCCCCGCGGTATGATTAAATTTTGACTATGGACATTTTTTCCGTAGAGTGGCTATTTTTCGAGTGGCTATATTTGATCGTCTCAGTTTAAAAGAAACACCCGGTATATATATATATATATATATATATATATAATATATATATGATATATATATATATATATATATATATATATATATATATATATATATATATATATATATATATATATATATATATATATATATATATATATATATATATATATATATATATATATATATGTATATATATATATATGCGATTTGCGATGTTTTTGCCCTTGGTTGCCTGCTTCTTCTTTTTCACTTCATTACTTTTTAGCAGAAAAAGCAATATATTTGGGAATGATCTGAACTTGTGCCTTGTTGTTGGTGTACTTTAAGCGCTTTTTCTCCGCTGACACTAGCATTTTCGATATCATGTCGACGTTTATATTCCTCTAATAATTTGTCTTTCACCATGCTTTTCGTCAAGTCATCCTCCGCTTGTGATTCGAGAGCGGTTATTAAAACACTGTAGCTTTCTGATAAATTTGATAGGTACAATGAAACTGCAAAAGTCTCTGCTAATGGCTCACCCAAAGTGGTTAATTCATCGATACATTCGTCCATGGCATTTAGATGTGTGTGCATGTTTCCGCCTTCAGGTTAACTCATCTGACATAACCGTCTTAAAAGTCGCACTTTATTGGATAAAGTAGATTTTTGATGATAATCCTGTAGTGACTATCATATTGCTCTGGCCGCCACTTTATTTCTTACGTGTATGATTTGGTTGCCATCAATGAATAGGCCATTATGTGCGCGCGCTTTACCAGCTCTATTGTTCCAAGCTGCTAATTGAGTTGCATCTACTGGTGCTACTTCGGTGATTACTGACCACAAATCCTCATTGATCAGTAAAAGCTCGATTTTATATCGCCACACCTGGTAATTATCATCGTCTAGCTTGGTGATTTGTACCTTCAACCACATCAACCATTTTTTTTTATTTTGAGGCTATAATAAATTTTCGAGTCAGAAGTCAAAACACAAAGTTACCCTTTTTTTTACGATGAAAAGGAAAAATTACATTTCTTGCACAAACTAATTGCTCAAACTAACACGTCATGAAGGCAAAATGTAATTGTAAATTTAGTTAAAAGAATTTCTCAGACTCGCTAAATAGTGTAAAAATTAATCGTCGACCATTAGTGGTACTGGTTACTACTGATGACGATACTCAAAAAATATTTAAGAAGAGGAGAAATTGTTAAGAGTGGAATACATCAGAATAATTTAAAAGTTTGAACTCAAAAATATATTAATTAGAGGAAGAGCTATACTATCGATCAATTGTCAACCATAAGTGGTTGTCCTGTACCAACGTCAATCGTTTAATTAATAGTTTTACATGCAGGAAGAGAAAATGTTAACATACATTTTTTTTTAATTGACGTTGAATCACTCGCTAATAATGATACTTTAATCTGTAAAAAATTCCATACTTTACTTTATATGTATATGGGTAACATTTTGAGTTGAATTCTTTACAATTTTAATTAATTAAAATTAAAATTATTTGAATAATATTTCCATATAACTAGCTACTACTGCGAAAATTTGTTTACATCAATTTCAAACTTTTAAACCCGCTACTAGAGGCGCTTTTTATACTTTCCCACTCATCAATAGTTTGAACAATTTTTGAGACATCGTCTCCAATTTATGTACGATTCCATATATGTAGAACTACATATATAGAATAATTATTACAAAATATTTTGGCGTATGGTCGCTTTGCTTTGGGATATAATCACTTTAAAGAATGCACAAATCCAAACATTTAATATAATAAAATTAGAAATATTCTCTCAGAATAAAAACGAATCGTGGCTAGAAGTCAGGATTGAATTTACATATAATTTAGAATCATCTGCAATTCGCATGACAAGTGAAAGACCGCAAGCTGATTTTTATACAGTTAGTGAACGACCCAAAAGAAGAAAAACTAAGGCCCTGCGATCAGAATTCAGTTCTCAAAAATTGAGCTACGCGCAAAACCTAGTTTCTGCAGCTATTATGAAAGTCATAACTTTTTCTAGGCCCAAAGGTGCGACAAAATGTAAAGAAGCATAATCCAAAATTAGTCAGACTGTTATTCCATATTCTTCTGATAAAGCTTTATCAATAGTATTGTTTGATCTAACAAAATTCCAGTATAACCTCATTGGTTAAGTAGCCAAAGAGAATAGCAGTAATATTTATCCAAACTACGAAAGCATTAATGCAGCTAAAAAGAAATATTATCCTGTCAATTTCATTATTACTGAATCACTCGCAGAATCTACTAGATCACACTAGATCTACTCGATTAAAAGAGGATGTGGAGGCATTATAATTTATTTATTTATATGATCTTGTTATTCAAAATGACTGAAAGTGAATAAGACGTGTTTTTATCGCCTCTTCTAATTTTAAATAAATTTCTTCTTGATTCATCTGACCTTATTGCCGTATTTATATGATATTTTTTATTTGTTTTTGTAATTGTATTCATTTACATTATCAAAATGTTTGCCTAATTACGTCAAAAATGTGCAGTGAATGTCTATAATACGGAACATTATAAATGAGTTAGTGTCTATTGCATCTACAATAACAATCTGATAGGAACAAATATACCGGCTGCAATTAATGAAGATGTGACTGATATTGTATTAAAAATAGCTTCTGCTATAAAATTTAATCTGGAATCTCATTGTTTTACGGCATTCCGACTCAAAAGGAACAAAACCAATTCTACACTACCTATTGTTATTAAATTTGCTTCGAGGCCACCGGCATTGGATTTTTTTGTAAAGTATCGTTCAAAAAAAAATTTAATGTTGAAGGATATCGGTATTGACTCTACTCTGCGAATATACATCAATGGCGGACTAACCCATAAAAATAACCAAATCTTCGTCGAGGGTAAAAAGTTAGAAATGAAAGGAGGATGTCATAAAGTTTTCATTAAATCCGGATTAGTCTATATTATGGCTTCTCCTTCCAGTGCGGCCATCCTCGTAAAAAAACTGCAGGATATTAAATCATTGTTCGATAATTGCAATACTCCTGTGGCGGTGAAGTCGAACACTAATAACCAAACATCTTCTAATGATATTGATGACGCAATGGCTATTAAACAACGACCGACGAGAGCTAAGAAGCCCTATGCATCCAGCCTTAAATAACTTTACTCAAATGCTCAATATGAGCTGATGAGAATTTGGTAACTCAAGTTTTGTATTTATATATTATTTTTTTTTTTACATAAATAATCATTATATTTTACATATTTTGTTATTATTATCATGATTGTGACAGTTATTTTCGCTGGCATATTATCATTGTTTTTTGTAAAGATATTCTTTTTTACTTTTCCCACTATAACGAAGTTATATTGAGTAAGTTTTGTAATCGAGAAAAAAATTTTGTTCCAGATTTTCACATTTCTCGACGAATTATGTTACCAGGGCCCCGAAACACCGATCAGAAAAATGTCGTGTCCGTCCTTCCGTCCGTTCGTCCTTCCAGTCCCACATTTTTATTATTTTTGTTTTGCCTCCCATTCTCACAAATATTGATAGTTTTGGTCGACATTTTGTACAAAGATAGATTTTAATAATAAGCAGTTTGTATTAACTTTTAGGCCCATTCGAGTATAGAATAGAGGGGGTTGTAGTGGAAGACAAAACTGCCAAACAGATTTTCTCGAAAAAGGGACCGACGATTTTTGATGTGAAAACATCTTTAGCGGCAGGAGTAAGTAAAAAATTGTATAGAATTCGGGCTACGGAAACAAAAATGCCGAACAAAAAATATTGCTGGTATGTGTGAATATCGATAAGAACAACAAATAAATAAAACGTAAAATCAATGCAAAATCTACGCATACACGTGCAATAGACAACATCATCCGGCATTTCAAAAACATCGTGAGCCGAATACAAAAAAAAAAATCTAAAACAAAGCGCCTACTTTAATTTATTTTGTTGTGAAAATATCTGCTATACAGCATCAAGTGTTTTTGAAAATGAAAATTACATACGAGTAAAAGGACCACAAATTATGCTTGTGAAATTTAATAATTATTTACGTCACAAGGGCGGTAAATGAGTTGTTACAGTATGAGTTCGATGTTTATTTGAGAATTTTGAACGAGTTCTGGAACGATCATTTAACGTGCGTGTAACCTGATTTTGCTTTATTCAGTGAGTTTGTCGTGCTCGTGACCATTTACTACTACGGAGGTTTAGGTTATTAACTTAACAGAACTGTACTTTACTCATGCTTAATTATTGTCAGTAAAGTTCGTCCTCCAAATTCAAAATAGAATTATAACTTACTGACATTTTGAACCAAAAATTTAGCTTAGTTGAAATAGTGAGCGAACAAAATCCGTTACACAAAAGTTTTCACATAAACCTTTGGCGAGTTGAGGGTAAATTCGCTCGTTGTTTTTTTTTTTGTTATGTTGATGATGAATTTGACAATCCATCATCTACTTGTTCACAAAATTTGAAGTCGATTGAAGCATTGCGTGGGGGTCCTTTTAACAAAAAGAGTAATATAAATTTGTTTATCTGTTTACCGAGGCAATGTCGAACTTTCCGAAGAAATATATTTCTACAGTTAATACACCTGTCAAATTCCAACAATTGTTCCCTAGGTGTCTTTAAGATAAAATGAACAGATTACCGTGTAATGAGGAATTTAAACTTCTAAATTTACCTAAAATACTTTGCTGGTGGCAAATAATATCGTCAATTTTTAAAAATAATTATATCTAGTGAGCTTTTGAATATAGCAAGATAACTATTTCCGTTGAAATTGACATTTCTGTGACGTTTTTATTGACATTTTATGACATTTTAATGATTGAAATTTCAACGACATGTTGATCGATACAATATTTGAGAATTGCTTTTCTAAAATCGCCTTTAAAGGTATTATTTCTGAGTAATAAATTCTCTTGGTATTCAAAGTCGTATATAACTCCGAATAGTAAATTACTATGGGACGCTTTAAAATAATATCACACCATTAGGGTGGAGCAGGTTTAGGAGAGCTGGATGTTATATAAAATGAGAAGTTATATGACAAGAAGGTGGAATTTGGTAACAAATGATAATTAACGTAAATTCTGATTTTGTATTGTGTGTGTTTTATTATTTTGTATTTTCGAATGGTTCACAGCGATGCTCACATAATATTGTGATCTGAACAAACGGTACAAATTTTCAGAAAATAAATTTTTGAATATTGTGGATGCTCTCTGAATGGAGTAAATTAAATTTTTAAAGACTTTCAACGGTATACTAGGCTTGTATATGTACATCTAATTGTTAAAGCTCGTGTCAGTTCTAAATAATCTAACATTATTTGTGAGTTTATGATTTAGTGGTATGAGGGTGGAAGATTTATATTGTCGTGATCAATTATTGTCGTATTGGGGAAGAGGTCTCCAAATTTAAGAAAAGACGTGACATATTTTAAGGGCCTTGCTTGCCCAAAATAATGGAAAATGTTTGTAAAATATAAATGGTTGGTTTGGTGATCTTTAACGGATGCTTCTTACTGGGTAAAGTGTCGTCCGATGAGTCGGATAGGCCCAATTTTTTTTTTTAAATTAAAAAACATGCATAAATTATTCTATTTTAAAATTTAGTTTCCACAAATATAAGAGGCTACTCAATTATTATGATTACAGATATTTTGGATTTGCCTATATTAATTAAGTATTTAGTTAGTACGTTAAGATTAATTTTAAGATTTTCCATGACCATGGTTTCATTTTACATTTTTGCTGACATTAAGTTAAACTATAAGTTAGTGATCTACATATTGAAATGGGAAGTGTTAAGTATTTTTTCGGAAGTGGCTGGGTTCTTGCCTGTATGATCGGTGCGAGTTGTCTAAATGCTGTCCCTTCATCTATGATTAACAATGTAGTTCTTAAATCATCAATTAATAAGTATAACGGTTTAAACGTTATGTTTTTAAATACTAGAAGTATTCTTCCGAAGTTAGATGAAATTAAATATTTGATTGAAGACGTGGACTTGGATGTTCTGTGTTTTGCCGAAACCTGGTTGAACGATAGCATTCCTGATTCGGCTATCAATATATCTGGATATAGTGTTATAAGAAATGATCGTACTTTTAATAATAGAAAACGTGGTGGAGGTGGAGGTGTTTATTTAAAGAATACAATTAACTTTACATTGATACACAAGCTTTGTATTCCTAATATTGAAATAATTCTAGTCGAAATAAGGTTGGAACTCCATAAAGTGTTATTGGCGGTGGTCTATAACCCGCCCGGGAAGCAATTCTGTGATGATTTAGGAGAAATTTTTACCAATTATTCTCTGGATTATACCGACATCATTTTATGTGGTGATTTTAATTGCGATCTTACTAAAGCATCACGGAAACTAACGAAATTCCTACGTTTGTTGAATAAATTTGGTTGTAACGCCATTAACAGTGAGCCAACGTACTTTTTGAATAAAGCATCCTCACTTTTAGATTTGATTATTACAAATACTGACAAAATTGAATTTCATAGTCAAATCTCGGTTAGGTTCACAGATCATGATCTAATTTGTTTCTCCTATAAAGTCAATTTTTGCAAATCAACCCCTATAATACGTTTCCGTAGTTTCAAAGATATTGATATACCTAAATTGACTGAGTCCTGTTGCAGTCTTGATTGGAATAGAGTATTTTCAATTATACAACCTGATGAAAAAATTCAATATTTATGCTCTAATATATTACAGTTATTTGAACAACATGTTCCACTTAAAACTTTAAGTCTTAAACCTTCCAAGCCTCCGTGGCTCAATGTTGAAATTATAAATATGATTAAATTTAGGAATTTCATTTTTCAACGTTGGAAACGCACTAGAGACAATAGATTATTTCAGGAATTTAGAATTATCAGGAATAAAATTAACGTAGCAAAATCTAAAGCCAAACTAAAATATTATTCAAACGTCTTGGATCCGTCATTACCTTCTAAAATTGTTTGGAGAAATTTGAGATCGATTAACTCCTTTAAGGGTCCTGGTAATTTTAACAACTGTCCGTTTTCTGTTGATGACTTAAACAATTATTTCAGCTCCCACTCTTCAGGGGTTGGTTTTGAGATTATTCAACGCAACAGATTCCACTTTTTGAAGGCGACTTCAGCTTTAAGAACATTGACATAATTGATCTGCACCAAGCTCTAGAATCGGTTAAATCAGATGCAACGGGGACAGATGAAATACCGATTATGTTCGTTAAAATGATATTTCCCTATATTGAATGCTATCTCCTGCATGGCTTTAATAGTTTGATTATGACTTCAACATTTCCTTTGATTTGGAAACATTCTAAAATAATACCTATTCCAAAAAAGGATAAATGTACTAATTTATCAGACTTTCGCCCTATTAGTTTGCAGCCTGGGCTATCCAAGGTATTTGAAAGAGTCTTGCAAACACAAATAGATGAATACCTAAATTCCAAAAGCCTTCTATCTGAATTCCAGCCAGCTTATAGTCTAACCACAGCACTACAACTGCTTTGCTCCAAATCAGCGATGATATTCGGAGGGCAGTTGATACCACCGTACCGGTTTGTACCTTGATGTTGCTAGATTTCAGCAAGGCTTTCGATCGGATTGATCATCAGCTTCTTCTGATTTATAAACTCAAAGAACATTTCAAGTTTTCTTCCCCTGCGAGTCAATTGGTTCATTCATATTTATCTAATTGCTCACAGATTGTCACCATGCACAATTCCATGTCCGGTTCTAATAACACTTCTACCGCTCGCTGATTGCTTAATGATCCAGCAACTACGGCACAAATTAAAAAAGTAAAATATGAAATAGTTTGATTTGGCACCTTGAATCATAAAAAATAACAACAACAAAAAATGGTGTTCCATAAATTGTTTATTTTACTCGGTGTTACACATTCCAAATATAAAAATTATAAAATTAAAACACGATTTCCGGTCCCATATAAAGGATTAGTGATTTCACGTATTTTTCTCCAGTCCTGTAAAAATAATTTTTTACAGATTTATACACAAGCACCACCTTGTACAATCTTTTCACTACAAAATATAAAAATTTCCTTTAGAATAGAGTAAAGTAAATTTTGTCCACAATTTCTTGAAATTTCGCCTGTGTGCTTCGGCCAAAATTAGCACTGGTTATCACTTACGATGATGATAAATCGAAACAAATTATTTACGGGGGCTTATAGGCAAGGAGAGATTATGGCCAAGGAGAATGTTAATATAAATTTAGTTCAAAATTTACCCTCAGACCCGACAAATAGTTTAAATAATGACTACCCCCTAATGACTATAAACGCTACTGGTTGCCACGATAAGTTCATGACACAAAGTGTGTTCATTAAGGATTTTCTGGTATTGCGTTTGCTACGGATACGGTGATACGTAGGTTAGTGCAGGAGAATTATTATTTGAGTATATATACTAAGAAGCGTCTTGACTTTCAGTTTACTTTAGTATATACATATATCTATGTACAGTTGGATGAGGTTTAGTAAGTTGAACACGATTGAATGATAATTAAAACAGATACATTTAAACAAAACACGAAACAATACATTTTCTTAATCGTAGATTAAGAACAGTTTCTTTACATCATGACTCTTTTTCGAACTGAACTTTGAACCCTGAAAATTATGTCGCGTACAAGTAAAAAGTATTCAGACTAATAAAATTCTTAGAAGAAAAAATTTTTTTTTTCTTGGCCGATGGTGATTATCTAACAGTAAGTATCGTAATAGACAAGTGAAATCAAGTTATTCGAAAGGTCAAGTTAAAATAACTTTTTTATGCGTAATTGGCAATTATTTTAGTTGACCAAATTTTATTGCTTGGTTTTGTTTTAAAGAATGATTTTTATGACCTTGAACAATGCAAAATAATAAGTTTATTCCATACTACTTAATTTAGAACCTAGATAATAAAATATGAGCAAAACAATTGTGTAAATGCGTTATTTAATCGAGAACGGTTTAGATTAACATAACGTATGAGAACGCATTTTCAAGGGTCATTTGTGAAATTTTTTGATAACACAATATAAGAAAATATCTGTCGCAATATATGTAAGCAGTAGATTCGCATAATATGTTTTAAACAAGACAGTCGCATTTATCAAAATGAAGTGGTCTATACTTGTAATAATTTCTATTATTTCATGTTCTAATGGATATCAATTTTATCAGTTCGCGTCTGAAGATCCAATCTGTTGGCCTGAGTTAAATGTAAGTACTAACATAAATAAATATTTTTGGCATTCATGCCAATCTAAATAAGTATTTCTTTTAATTTTACAGAGTACAGAAAAGAGTTTGCTTGAATGCTGGAATCTTGAAAGATTTGAAACAGCAGAAGCTCAGGCAGAAATAATAACAACATTTCATGAACCACCGAAAGATGAGCAACTGGTTCGGCAGTTTGGAGAAAAATACTGTAACATTGGTTTTGATTTATTAAAGTGTTCACCAATTTATTTTAATATTACAACGGAATGTCAGCCAGTTGACACACAATTAGGAAATATTTTCGAACGCATTATCAACAGGACATTGAATTTTTTCTGCGATAATCGCGCAGAAGTGTTCGTACGTAAGTATTTTAGACTATATAGAGTAAATATCAGTTTCCAAAATAAATTTTGAAACGTTTGTATTTCTAGAACTAATCACAAGTGATGGCTTCGGAATTTATTTTATAAACAATCAACTTGTTACTGCATGTACACAGATAACGAAACCACTAAAAAAGGGATATGCCGGTGATCCGGATAATTTAATTCAATATTGCAAGTAAGCGTAATAATCGATAAAAAACTATTATAACAAATTTTAATTTTAAAATTTTACTTTTCTGATCAAATTACAGTTCATTACAACAAACGCGTGATTGTCAGATTGATTGGATGAAAACACATGACAACGTACATTTGATCAACGCCATAAATGGATTGTACCTAATATTTAGGGAGGAATTCGAGTGTTAATTATTGTTACATTGAGTATGAAGTTTCACAAAGAAGACACAATAACTAAATGATTAATGTTGCAAATAGAGACATCGAAAATACCTTCATTGAATTTTTATAATTTAATATCGTGTACTGTTTTCTTCCTGTTTTCTATATCGTATTCTGTTTTTCTTTCGTATACTGGTTTTGTTATTTTACTGATTTAACACCGACTTCTCGTATTTATTCACAGTGATAACGCCTCATAAAAAATGAATGGTTGCGTTTCTCTTTGTTACGTTAGCTCAAATGATGTCAATACTTTTTGTTGGATTTATCGATACTTCCATATTTTGCACCGTGGTAAACTCTATCGAACTGTCAATTGGATTCTGTTGGCAAGCTATTTTTTATTAGTAGTTGCGGGCTCACATTTTACCGAAACTATAATTGCCGTTGAATTGAATAAGCCTGAAAATTCTTGTTTAAATTCTAAATTTTATTAGTATTACCTCGGTCTAAAAATACCAAAGTATTGAAATCCTGGCAAAAATGACGAAAAATTTGGTTGGTCCAAAGCCACTTTTCTCGACGTTTTGAAAGTCCCTGAGTCTGAAAATGCAAACAAAAAAAAATGTCCGTCCGTCTGTCTGGATGTCTGTGTGTCTGCGTGTCTGGATGTCTGGACCCATGGTATCTCGAGAACGGCTTGTCCGATTTGGATTTTTTTTTCGCCAATCTGTTTCTATATTCAAGGCGGAGACTGTACGTCAAGGAGGTGGGATACCTGCCATACGAATTGACCCAAAATACCTGCTTTTATAAATATTTACGATTTTTTATACATGCTGCTTTGATTATTGTATTGGGCATTGAATTTGGAATTGATTTGAAGGTTAAGTTAGGTGTCAATTTGCGGGTTGAGTTGAAGTTGAGTTGGAGTTGAGTTGGGGTTGCATTAGGGTGTAGTGAGTAAATAAAAAATTATTTATATGATGGAACTTGCCTATTTTTCAACCGATTAAGATGACATTCGATATGTGCGTTGGAAATGGGATTCTAAAATTGTTTTGGATGAAATTCTGCGATCGTATTAGTTCTGCTTCCTATTTTCAAAATGTTTCTATCTAGATATTGGATATTAACCATATTGAACCAATTCATCGCATTGGAATTTGATAAGCGCTCCTTAATGCCAATATAGTGAGAAAAGCAAGTAGAGCACAATGGTAAATAAGAAAAGTATTTCTCTATTGCAAATAAACTAAAATTTGTAAAATAATTATTTTGTTTGTGTTGTGGTATTTTTTATAAAATGGACTTTGAAGATATCTTACTTTTTCACCATTTAGCTCACAAAATATTAGTTCACCAAATTCTGATTGATCTTGATTTAGATCTAGAGAATTTTCTCTTGGGTTATAAATCAAATGAGTGAAAGATTTAAATTTATCGAAAACTTCAATGACATCTTTCGTCACAAAGGGACTGCAAAATGTTGTGCAAAAGGATTCAAAAATGGAATCAATAAATTCTAAATTTTGACTGGTTAGAAATAAACAAAAAAAATCCCACGAAAGGTTCTCTCTCTTTATGAGTTTACATTTTTTAGAAATTTGGGTAACTATTATTTTAATAAAATGAGAAAAACAGATAAAAACTGGAATTATTGACTCGTTTTGGTAACCTTAAATGTATAGCATAGTGTTCCACAGACTTCACATTTAAGCCATTTAGAATATCTAATATTGATGCCCACGACCAATCAATAACAATGCACCTAGGGGTTTGCATTTTTCACACTGAACAATACAATTTTTGGAATTCCAATTTGGGATTATTTTTGACTTAGATTACCAGTTCTTGGTAACTAGAGTCATTAAAAGCAGGAGAATCTAAGTTTATATTTAATAATTGTTCATCAAGGTTCAACTTTTCGTTGGACAACTCCTCCATAAAGACACGACGTGAGAAGGCATCTGGCACAACGTTTTGGGTTCCTTTCCGATGCACAATTTTAAAATCAAACCCTTGTAGTTTTAACGCCCACCTTGCCAGTATACCGTGTCACTTTGGCTCATAAGCCGTTTTAGGCTTGCATGGTGATGATGGTGAACGAGTACCCCTCAATATATGCGCTGAACTTCTTTACGCTTAACACAGCGGCCAAATATTCTAATTCCATTACGGAATAGTTCCGCTGTACCGCGTTAAGTTTTTGGGACATAGGAGCGATGGGGTGCTCGCCACCATCATCACCGATCTGGAATAATACATTTCCAACGCCTGTACTGCTAGTATCACATTGAATGTAAAATGGACGTGTAAAGTCTGAGTGAGTCAAAACCGGTTGTTTTAAACCCTTGTTTTCTTTAGAAGGTCAGTTATTGGGGCTGCCAGAGTAGCGTACAAAGAAATGAATCGACGATACCATCCTGATAAAGTAGACCCAACAATTTACGAACCTTTTTTACAGTATCAGGCACAGGGAATGATAGAATGGCGTCAATCTTATCCTGGTTTACTTTTAAGCAACCATCTCTCACTACAAAGCCAAGGTAGTGAATTTCCTTTAAGAGGAATTAACTTTTGCCAAGATTAACGGTTAGGCCTGCTGACCTGAGTAACGATGCAACTTGGTTTAGTAACTGGATATGCTCTTCGAAGTTCTCGGATGCAATAAGGAGGTGATCCAAATACACAAATACTTTTTCGTGAAGTTTATGTGGTATCACCCGATCCATTAGCCTACACATTGTTTGGGACGCATTGCAAAGTCTGAACGGCATGACTGCAAACTGGTACAAAGGACGACCAGGGACCGTCAATGCAGTTTTACCTCGGGACTCGTGAGACAACGGGATCTGCCAAAAAGCATCCTTCAAATCGATGCTTGAAATAAATTTTGTTTGATCCAGTCGACTCAAGAGTTCGTCAATTATCGGTAATGGATACGCATCCCGGGTCGACACTTCATTCAGTCTGCGGGCATCTAAGCACATTCGGACCTTGCCATTGGATTTTGTGACTAATGTCACCGGGGAACTCCAAGAGCTATTTGACTCCTCTATTACACCGAGTAAAAACATTCGATCCAGCTCATCATATAGGGCTTTCTGTTTGATAGGGGATACGGCGTAATGCCGTTGTTTAATAGGTTTCGCATCGCCCACATCAATGTGATGAGTGACAATTTGCGTTCGACCTAAACCCAACTCCTCAAATGACGAAAACTCTTTTATGATGTTGTTTAAAATGTTGGCCTGATGAGGATTTAGTTTTAGTTCATGCTGAAGGTACTCAGTACTATTGGAATTTGGTTCGAGATATTTGAGTTCCGATGTACTTGGTGGCTGACTTATATTTATACTGAACTCACGCCAGAAATCTATACCCAAGTAAAGCGGTTGGGTTAAATTTCGGATGATATAGACTTTAAAATTTTTAGTTAATCCGTTATAGTTAATCGTGGTGTATATATGTATATCCAAATACTCTCAGTTTTTATTTTCGTTGGCATGTAAAAAATTTGATAATTGGGATTTTCAAGAAATCTTTCACTTCCAACCCCCAAAGTTGTGATCGTTGCCCCACTATCAAGCAACCTAAGATATTCCTGCCCATCCAAAACCACTTTTGCATAAGGCCGGTTGTCGATAGCATCATCGAAAAACGCTTCCGAAACTACCTCGCGAAGTTCTCGTTTACTTTTCCAATACTTGCGGACTCGATCAGATTTTTTTCCAGATATGTTTTTAAATGTGGGCGAACAAGAGAGGTTTTGAATAGATTGATAAATTGGTTTGACTGAAGTTATTGTTGATTTTGAATTTTTGGTGGGGGACAACTGCCGCATCCGTAGTTTGGATTGCTTTCTTGCTGCTTTCTTCCAAAACAAAATATTTTGGGAGATTTTGGGCAATCGACAACAAATTTTGGGCAATTCCAACAAATACCGAAGTTTTCTTTTCCGGTCTGAGAAGCAGAACCCCTTTGGCGTGCGGATTCAATTCTGTAACCATTTCTAGTTCGAGCATTTATTTCCTCTACATGTGGTGTATTTAATTCTGAACTTTCCAATGAAATTTCGTCAATATATCTCCGGGAACATAGCTTTTCGGGTTCGTAGCCAGTACGTTTCCATGTATCTTCTAAGGCTAAACATCTTCTCATAGTGCTGCCACAGACGAGATTTCTTGGTCTGCCAGCATGTTTTGAAAACCTTTCCTCATATTTCGCCGAACAATGTAAAGGATTTCGGAATCGGCCAGAGGGTTCCGAAATTGTAATGAAAGTGCTATAATGTCATTGTAGAATGATCTAAAAAAACTCTCATTAGATTTTTGTCTCCTTGACTCCAGTTATCTTCTAATGGTCTTGAAATCGCTCTATCATATCCGACTTCAATTTAGTCCAATTAGTATTTTCGTGACGCTCAATATGACACCCGTACCAATTCAAAGCTGCTCCGGTTGGTAAAACTTCTAGTTGGTGTACTAAATACTCCTTTGGTAAATTGTAGGTGGCAGCCTGATGTTCCACACTTAACAAAAATCGCTCAACTGCTAAATCTTGAGAATCACCACCAAATGATAATTTCCACTTACTTATGTTATGGGGAAAGTGATAATCAGAAGTATCCTTTGTTCTCTGCGAGCTTGATGGGTTCTGATCTGTTTACAGATTTGTGCTAGCCAATAACCAATAAACTTGATAATTCCAAATCCCTTTCCTCACGCCCCGATGGCGAAGAAGTTCTGGTGGTTTTAGCCGTGGGTTGTACAGACTTCGCCTTTTAGCTGTGATGTGATAAATAACTTATATGCCACAACGCTTCCCTCCCGGCTCAAACGGAAACATAAGTAGAGGGACATTTTTGGTTCTACATATGTGCCTCTGAAGTTGCTGAATGCAACGTTTCTTCCTAAAATATTGAATCTGCAATAATTGAGGTTGAACAAATTGCTTTAACCAATGGTTGATCTGAAAGTACTAAAGCTGGAGTAATCTGTTTTCAACAAATTTCTTGATTTTTATTTAGTGATTGAAAATTGTTTTCGATTTTTAGTTTTATAAATAAATCGTTGATTTTTTCAGTTTTACGCTTACGAATAGTTTTTAAATCAAAACAAATTTGTTTAAACAAATTTTTTTCACATTTTACTATAGCATGTGGATTAATGTCCAACCCTTGCAAAATTTGCCTCAATTTGTTTGTATTAATCGAGCATTTCATTTTATTATTATATATCGAAACCTTGCACGGAAACTCTGTCACTAAAAACTAGGTAAACTAAACACACTATAGGAAAATAAAACAGACTAATATTATTTGTATGAATAGATTTTCTAAACTTCGCAAAATGTTTTGTAAAAACCTTTTTTAACAACTAAATTTATCTTTTTACAACACTATGTCACACACAAAAAATTATAACACTTCAAATAATATTGATTTAAAACACTAGAACATCGATTTAACGGAACTCTTTTCTCAGTCAGAAGTGAAATCGGTTTATTGAATCTAATTAAAGTTGATTTATTTACCTATACTGTTATATTATCAGGTCTAGTAAAATTGATGTTAAACCCAAATAATATCTAACTATAATATTTGAATGTCAAATATTAGAACAATATTTCGATTTAAGGGAACAATTTTTCTCAGATTAGAAATTTTTAAAAATATTTTTCTCAATTGATTTTACTGATTTTAACTTTTAATATTCTAAATTCTGCCACTTCAATTGTAAAAAAAGATATACCAATTATTTGTTTTGGATAATGTACCCCATACCTTGGCTTATATGACCTAAGTATATCGCTGATGTGCCCTGAATAGAAAATAATCAATGCTTGAAGTGGAAAACTGTCACTAACAAGATTCCAAATCATCCGTTTGGAAGCAACTTGTTCTTAATAATGTGCTCCATACCTTGGTTTATATGAACTTATAGCCAAACCTTGCTCAAATCTCTAGGAGTGCTTGTTAATGAACCATCAAGAGAAGATACTCAGAAGCTTTACAGGGAATTACTAATTCATTTACGTTTTAATTGGAATCTAAAAGCAATTTTTTTAGTTTGGATGTGCTTTGTTTGGATTAAATAATTAGGTTTCAATTTTTTGTTAAAAGCTTAACATAAAGAAATCACTCGCAACTTAACAGCAACGCAACCATTAAATCGCAAGCCCAGCTCTCTGTTCAAATCATCCCCAAACTCAGCACTTATCTCAATTCATGGAGCAACTCGTAAGTAATTCCCTAACTGAACCCCTTATATATTCAATCCCAACGCAAGCTAATTCAACCCCTACTCAACTTTAACTAAGGTTATCCCGAATAAAATTTCGACGCTCACACTGAACGACCATGCAACTAAATGCCACAGCGCACTCCAAATTCGCAATTGAACCCTACATAAACATCAACTCATTTCCAAGTCAACTTCCAACATAACCCTCAACTCAATCTCTTGAATTTAAAATTTGTAATTTTTTTTAACCTTAGACCTCAGTCGTTAAATCTTGAACTTCACATTTAGCCATAAGTCGAAAAAATGAAAAAATTGGAATTTCACCATAACTACTAATTTCGTCACTAATACGACAGAGAATACAGGGCCGACCTTATCCGTCAAAAAATCTCGGTGGATTATCTTTTTGGGCTAAACATCTTATTATAACATGGTAATCTCGGTAAAAACTCAAATATTAAACCGGCTTCTCATGTGCCGAAAATAGCTTTTATGTTTACGTGAGAGTTTTCATCCCAATTCGGGAATCAAAATTCTTAGTTTCTTGAGAGGAAATCGTAATCTCTAACCAATAGTTACTCCACTTTCTGGAATATTTTGGCATTGTTCACAATTTGCATTTTAGCATTTAAATAGTTCAATTATTTAAAACCAATGTTTTATTAGAGAAATAAATTCACTCGACTAACTGTAAACTGGAAAATGTTTATTAGATCGATTCGATTTAGCTTACGAAGTTTTGCATTCCATGTTTATTACTCTCAAAAATACCGCATAACGAACGACGGAAAATAGAAAAATTTTCAACTTTCTTTTAAAGATATAGGGTATCTGCATTTAGCATAATTATCGAAAACGGTGCTACCAATAATTTAGGAAGCGCTTCTTACCCGTTTTTAGCCGAAGTGGAATCTTAAAGGTTTAATTGCATTAAAGCTGTCGGACATCCCTCGAACAGACAGTTATTGCAAAATAAACCAATTGTCATGGAATCTATTTTGGCTTCTAAGTATGTAACAATTTGGTGTGAAATTTAGCTTGAAAACCTGATTCCACTTGTTACATTGAATATATAATATCTTACTCGTTTAATTCAGTACCGGCGGCATGATTCCTGCAGCTCGGTCAGGTAGAGGATGTGGTGTGGGTATAAAGGTACTCACAAGTAAGATCTTGATAGCCGCATGGGTTAGGAGTTTGTGTGAGCTAGTTGCTCAAAGTCGGTACGAATCGTTTGGTGGGGCTAAAGCTTCCCAAATCATGAGCTGCCAATTGCAACTAGGCAGGAGGTGAAAACAATGTAATTTAGCTCAATGTAATTTAGCTAACCAAATGAAACGTGTTTGATGTTACTTTTGTTTTATGTCCTAATTATTTATTTATAATTATTTTTATTTTTCAAATATTTTTTGTAGAACAAAATTTACACGGTTAAAAAATTTAAACTAAAAAAAATTCCAAACCAAATAGAAACACCGACGAAAGAAAACAAACACAAGAAGAGCCTCAAACAGAAAATTGTTCAGGTTTTTATACAATTTTCATAAAGAAAATTCCATAATTCCCCCTCCAATATTTTCTGTTTGGTTTCATTAAAAAAGTGCATTATTGCAATGTTGGACACGTTGGAGTTAACCCACATTAAAAAAAACCTTTTTACGCTTATTCACCGAATTATTGCATCCACCCCGTTGGTAAATGTTCCCAATTCAATAAACGTAAAAGAAAACAAAAACAACAACAACAAAAAAAAATGTTTTTTTATGTTTACTTACGAAAAGCTGAGTGCACAATTTTACTGTATACCAACAGACTCGGAAGTAAACATAAATGCAATGGAATTTTATGGGTCGCGTGTCAATGCGGAACAGATAGTTTACGCTAAGTTATTCCAAACAAAATTGCTTCAAATTAACTCGCGTAATTGAAATGGTAACTGCATCCGGATTTTATCATGGGACTTTAATTGTTTGGAAGAAATTATCTTCAAGATTGGGATGCAGTTTTTATATATGTATATAAGATAAATATATAGATTGGGTAACGGGTAATGACATGTGCCCGTTACAAGTACACTAAATATCAAATGTGCAGAAGACGGAAGAACAAAGCTAGGTTAAACTCTTTTTTAAATACACGAACATCATTGATATTTTGACGTAGGGCTACGTCTTTGTTTTTTTTTGTGAACAAATGATTTGAATCAGACAAACCCTGATCATGAGCGATGTGTAGATTCTTCACTAGATAATTAGTTTTTAATTTCTAAATGTTGGTTTCACTTAAACCGTATGAATAAAGTATTGTGGTGTTCACTTTGCGTTGGCAAAGGCTTACATTTTTTTTTTGGAACGTACTGAATTTAGTAGTTGCTTTGATTATTTTTAGCTACACTGATTTGAGTAATGAAATGGATAAATGGTTTTATGGGTTGGTCTTGGTGTAGGTATTTGATTTCCGTTTTTTTTGGTCTATTGTTTTCGGTGGAGATGAACTTGATTTTTTTTTAGATCGTCTCTTCGGGTTTGTCGAACTGGATTTTTTTTGTTTTGGTTTTGGGTCGATTTTTGGTTGGTTTTGTTTTGAGTTGTTTTTTTGGTAAACGAGATTTTGAGACGTGCACACGGAGTGGGAAAACAAATTTTTTAAGTGAGGATATTGGTGGAAATAAAACCACGAAGATTTAATTTACGATCAAAGTGAGGGAAATCCATGTACTGGCGGGCGGAAAAATAAATTTGTTTGGATAACCATTTGAGTCGGTGAGATATAACACCCCTAAAATTGCACGTGTGTATTGGATATTTTGGAAATTATCCAACATAAAATAACTGGAGATATATTCACCTACAATTACGTCCATGAAATTCGGGAGAACCGTCATAGTAATACATATATTCGGAAATCCGGAGTTAAATGCATATACCTATCAGAGAGTTGGATACATTTATGGGCTGCATGAAATAGAGATGTAACATTCTAATACAGGCCAGACTGCTATACAGTAAATTAGCAACGATTTTGATACCAGCGGAATTTGGTTTGGCACAACATACCACATGGGATTTTTTTTTTTTGCATCCATTTTGTAAATTTTAATTACTAATTAAATTTTTTTGTATGCGCACGAATATGTCGGTATAAGTTTATAGAAATAATTTCAAAGGTGAAATTTAGTGTAAATCAAAATAGTATTCTAAAGCTAAAGTAATTTCTTTTTGTTTTGTTCAAAATTTTGTTTTTTTTTGGCCGATTATATGTATCTACTGCATATTTCAGTGATTAAATTTATTTTCAATCATTTACATTGTTTTTTCACGGATTTAGTATTAATTATTATGTGTTTTAGTGGTATCTTGCTATATTAAGTGCATCAAATTAACGGTTATTTCAGAGTGCGGTGCGTTTTTTTTTTTGATATTTGCAGGAGTCGTCGAGGAAGCGCTTCATCGAGGATTCACGGATTACAGGTACTTTTATTTATATATATATTGACCTAGATTTTATGCGCTTACCAAGATTTTCCAATCTGAGAAGAGGTTGAAAAATGTTTCTGTTAACCCGGAAAAATGATTGAAGATTAAATTATTTTTTTTTATCAAAAGAAATTTAGAAGATTATTTCGAATCAAAAAAATTAATTTTTTTTCTCAAAATAAATTGTTTTGTTTATTTCTTAAATTACGAATTTTTTTTTATTGATTTAATTTTTTTTTGGTTCCTTTCCCTTTTCTAAATTATTTTTGGGAAGTGAGTGATTTGACAATTTTCCCTTTGTCGTAAACGAGGTGAGTAGTGTACACCGAGGAAAAAAATACGCTACAGTATCTAATTTTTACGGTTTCTTACGTTAATCGGTCGTGTTCCGGATACAAGCTAATCGGTTTTTTAATGTAGATATTGTTTGTATTTAACTTTACACCAGTTATTTGGCCGGTTCAATCTCTTTCGATTTCTTCACATTATTGAAACAAACAAAATGTTCTGCAATTAATAAAATCGGTTCGCGTAGCGTTTCCGCTGGCCAATGGCCACTGCGACATAAAACCAAAGGTGGCATTATAGAAAATTACTACTGACTAAATAGGAAATTGGTTAAAGTCATTGCGATCGAATCAAAAAAGCATGAGGTACGCGAATTTGATATTTTAGCATCTGTTAAAATTGGTGATTCTTAGGAGGATCCCTAAAAGGATAAAAGCACAGATAAGTATAGACAGATGTGGATCTTGTATGGGCTATATTTACATTCCAAAATTTCAATACCAAATTCCAATCCAATCCTTTTAGAGCAGGACGTACATTTCTGTCTCTTTTTATCTTTTTTTACGTATGGCTATTTTGATTATATCAAAGCAAACATAAACCAACTTCAAACAAAATTTTATTTTGTAATTATATATTAATAGTAGTCCTGCTCTAAAAGGATTAGATTGGAATTTGGTATTGAAATTTAGAATGTAAATATGGCCCATACAAGATCGCCATCTGTCTATTCTTATCTGTGATTAAAGTTTACTATTGCAAATAACCCAATCAAAAATTTTAACATTCTAACAACATTTGAAATTTAGAACACATGGTAAAATTGGTAGGCCAGTCCTAAAATCTCGTTTTCTAATTAGACGAAAGTGGCAAATATTGTTAAAAAAATTGAATTTCGTTTCATTTATGAATACAGATAGCTAGTTTAATTTTAAAATGTACACGATTCAGATTGAAACTTTATTTTGTTTTGGATTGTCAAAATTGTACCAGGCATCGAATCAAAATCGTACCAGGCAATAACAATTATTAAGTTTTAGCCTCTGCTCTGCATTGTACATTGTGTGTCAGCCATTTTGTATTCATTAAAAAAAAAGTTGTTCCATGAAAAGATCCCATTGAAAAGACTGTGCTTAAAATTTCAGATGATTTAATGATTTTCAAAAAGTATCCAGATTTTATTAAGTTCAGTTATTTTGTCTGTTATTTTCTAAATACCTGTTCACGAAACAAAAAAATGCTCCTTGAAGATCATTACACTTTTGCCCGCGTTTGAACCAATTTGACTTCGCAATTTATTTTTGATGTGCGGGAATAGAAAGAAGTCACTGCGGGTGACAAATCAGGATTATACGGCAGATGACCCATTAGTTCGATATTTTGTTGTGTGAGAGTTCGCACTGTCGTGGTGGAGAATGATCCATCATCGGCGGTTGGTTTTCCTTAGTTCGCCGAAGACTTCTGGCAAACAATTGGTTGTGTACCATTCAGAACTAGCCTTGCTACGTTGAAACAATGGTACGGTTACGACTTGTACAATTTTTCCCAAAAACTAGGCGACCATTTGCTTTGAAGTGCTTCGTGCGCCAACAATTTTTGTTGGATTTGGCCCGTATTGAAACACCCATACCGTCGACTGCTGTTTGGTTTCGGGTACGTACGCATAAATCCAAGATTCGTCGCCTGTCATGATTTTATATACATATTTTGAAGCACCGCGATCCTATTTTTTGAGCATTTCTATCGACCAATGGACATGGGCCTTTTTTGAGCGGTTGTCAAATTATGTGGGATCCAACGCGAACAAACCTTTTTGACGGCCAAATGTTAATGCAATATTGAATGTAAGCTGGTTCAAATAATGTCCGAACAATCACGATGAGTCTCAGCAACTGATTTTGCAACGAATTTCATCGTTGAGCGAACTGCGACAACAATTAAATTCGGTAAACCATCGATAAATACTAGTCCTTGATTACGCTTCATTGTCAAAAGTTGAATTAAATTTACCAATGCACTGAAATTTGGACCAATGGAAATGAAATTTTGAAATCCCTATAACCCAAAAAGTGGCGGTATAAAATACGTTCTGAGTAAATATACCGTCTAAAATGTCAAACTTTAAGATAGAGATACGAAAGTTACCAAATAAATGGTAGCACTAGATTGCCCAACCCCGATTTATAAAAAGCAACAATCGTATTTCAACAATATCATTAATATTCGCAATTAAATCATTCATATTTCTCAGTAGTTATTGCATGTTATGATTAAAATCAGCTGTGAGAACAATTTCGTAATATTTAGCAGAACATTCAAATAAAAGCTCATCCAAAATTTGACGACAATCTAATTTAGGACGTTTATAGCATAAATCCAACAGTATTTTCCATTAGCTTTGTATAATCTCAAGGAATATGATCTCGAAATTGCATTGAATTAATCCAAGGCCAACTTTAGTAGGAAAGTGTTGCTTAATAACAATTTTATCAAACCTTTACACATAATATAGTTCTATCAATTCTAACCAAACTAAACCTGGAAGATCAGATTGAGACCTTCACCATCCAACAAATTCCTCAGTTGATCAAATTTACTCCTGAAGTTAATACTACTGCTGATACTTTAGCCACAAATATTAAAATTTTAAAAGCGTCTAGTTTAATTACAATTTTTCATAAAAACGTTTTAATTCAGACAAAATTAAACCATCAAATATATCGGTAGATTCGCAAACACGCTTTTTCTATTCGAACATTTTTTTCTTTTTTTTTTCGCTGGCGCTACATCCCATAGAGGGATTTGGTTGCTTCATAGTAAAGTTTCGTAATCATTTTTACAACGGATAATGAGTGATTAATTCATTGATCCTTACATTAACCAGCCGTGATTTTTTCATCACCCGCCGGGAATCGAACCCGGGATCTTCGGAGCTTAAAGCAAGCATGCTAACAACTGTGCAACCGGGGCGGCATTCGAACATTACCTAACACGCAATTACCTAACATTTTAATGGAGACCCATGAGGGATACAAATTGGTATTTTGAAGTGCAAATCCAGATAGACCGAGAGACAGACATTAGTTAAAAAGATACTTATAGTTTTCAAATAGAGCCGATGTTTAATTTTACAAAATAATTTTGGTGGATTTTAAAAGTTTCAATGTTACCGTAACACAAAATATTATTGAGAAATTCAGTCTGGGTAACTCATAATTTAATTTCGCACCATTTCACATTCTACTTGAATCCTATTCCTATAGCTAGAAATGTTAAAATTCTTGAAATAAATTTACAATTTAAAAATTAAATTATCACATCAAGTTTAATGAAATTTTAAACTTTGGCATTTTCCAAAAAGGAAAATAACTTTATAAAAAAAAAATGACCTCCCCTCATAATAAAGTTGTCCATTTTTGGTATATATGATAATAAATGGGATCCTTTACAAACATACATACCTTGTGCGACATACAAAAAAAATTGGTCATTCATTTTGTAAATTAAATAAGAAAACTTTAGATTTTGTTGCTAATTTTGGTTTCCTATAATATTTGTAGAAGACGAGAAGATAAAGAAAAAATTATGTATTTCCACTTAGAGATTTTTCCTCTGTTGATTTTCCCTACTCTCTATATACATTGGTATATTCGGATATGTGTTAATAACACACAAAAAAAAATGTAATCAACTTCATACCTGAGAACAAATAATACAAAAAAAAAGTTTTACTTTTCATTTTCTTGTTACCATGTTGTTGTTGTTGTTGTTGTTGTTTGTGATATCAAGAAAATAAATATCATACATGTATGTTAGATAGCTACATATATATGTATGTATGTATGTATATTGTGTAAAGGAATAACATCCTGAATTCCCATATGATTACAGGCACAAACAGTGTTACCATACATAATACAGAACAAAAATATAATTTAAGTGAATTGTTGTTATTATGTTCGTGTAGCGCATAATATACATACATATAGCTAGGCCTCCCAACTTATATAAACATTCCCCAATAGAATTATGGTGACACCATCCAATTATTTTATGTCATTGTCTCTTTTTGAAAGTCTTGATTAAAGCAATAAAAGGAAAATGAGATAGAATTTGGCTTTTTTTTTGTTTTCGCCTTGATGAAATGTGAAATAATATTTTTGGTTGTCTCTCATCTATTTTGTTGAGCGTCTTGTGCGGTTTTTAAAAATAATTGAATTTCTTTTTTTTTTTTTTCAAACATCCAGATAATAATATTGTTTTTAATTTTAATAGTATTGAGTTTCCACATAGAGTTGATAAGGTTTTTAAATTGGCTTAATGTTATTTTATCTATAAATACACCCGGTTGGAATCGTTGCTCGAAGGGATAGAGATAATGATTTTTGGAAAAAAAAATAATAATGATAATAATTTAATGGTGATTTAGTTACACGAATATAGCATGTTTCTGTCAGCATGTAATGGAAGTTCTAGTAATTACAACATACGTAATCAGTCAAAATTGCGTCCTTTGTTTGTTTAAAAGGTATAGCATATTCTTTCATTTCACTCAGTTCACCAGTAAAAAAGCATTATCCATGGTAGTGCTGATATTCAATCTCGCCTGAACTGTTTTAACTGCCTTTTCTAGAAACTGTCTGACTTAATATTAGATTTAAAACATCGTTGGGAGGCAAATGTTTCTAATAGATCATAAATGTTGTGAACCTACCTCATTATCTAAAAAAAATATCGCAACAAAAATGTGGAAATCCTTTTGTCGCATTCTAATAATATAAGTAGATAAGCTATGTGGCTACGAGCCCAAAATCATATGAATTTTCAAATGAAGGTATAAATTTGCATTTTTTGGTATCTTTTCATATAATCGTCAACTGTGAGAGAGAGAGGGAGCGAGAGAGAGATAAAACAGCAAAGAGAAAAAAAGACGTTTTATATAAAATATGCAGTTAAACTGCGAGTAACTTTTCATAAAACGTCAACTTTAAGAGAGAGAGAGAGAGAGAGAGAGAGAGAGAGAGAGAGAGAGAGAAAACAGCAAAGAAGAAAGTGTAAACTGTATACGATGATGAATGAAATTATAGATGACTGGATACGAAATAAAATAATATAACACACATCAGTAAAATTTCTCTCTCTCTCTCTCAATATTATTGTACAGAAATATTTAAAATATGATATTAAGATTACTGATCTTGCGCGCATATGACGCAGAAGATAGTTTTTTTAAAAACCAATAAATTGTTTAGGCTAATTAAAATGTGGGATGATTCAGCGATACACATTACGTGTCTATTATTGATATGTATAAATAAGTAATCATTATATTATTTGTAATATTGTATGAAAATTCAAAACTATAAATATCTCTGTAAATATAGGCCCTATCGAAATTTTGCCCAAAATTTTCGTACGAGGTAGGGCTTGCCCATTCACGGTAATTCCCGGGATTCGGGACACGACTATGCCTCAATTCAATTTATTAAGCAGCCTTGAAATTGGATTTCGTATTTTCGGGAAATATTCACAACATTCCCCAACATTCCCGGGAAACGGGAATACTTTTAAATTCTTAAATTCCCGGGAATTCCCCGGGACACAAGCCCTAGTACGAAGCATTTATCTGGATGAGGATAAATGAAGACGATGACACATACCAAAATTCTTGTTCAATAATATTATTTGATACATTGGTGTTGTTGTATTATTCTGCCATAAATTACAAATCTGAACAAGAACAAACGTGTCTCATGATCATGTATACATATTATGCATGTATTATTTTTGCTCTTAGTGTTACATAATTCGGCGAGAGGGGTAAGAATTTCGGGTTATCATGAATCATACCAAAATGTCATTTAGCGTATTTTGTTGATCAAAATTGAATCCAAACTATTTTGGGTTTATTTGTTTCCCAAGAAAATAGCCAATTTGATTTAATTGGCAAGAGCCAACTTTTCGAAATAAAATATAAATTTAATATGTAATATGACCTGGTGGCAGGTATCATAACCAAAAATTAGAATTGGGTTTAATTTAACCCAATATTTTTTTGGGTTAATGTTATTCTTGCGAGGGTTTATCCTATGCAATTGTTGTTGTAAATTTTTCAAGGAAATACGCTTATTATTGCTCCGTTCTTGAAGGATGTAATTTTCTGCTGCAATATTTTGATCTAAATTAAAGTTAAAAAGTTAAAGTTAGAAAGTTAGGTTAACAATTAAATTTCGAATCAAGTTAAAAATTTGAAGATAAAACGTAAAAGTTAAAAAGTTAAAGTTAAAAAGTTTAAAAGTTAAAGTTAAAAAATTTGAAAAATTTAAAAACTTAAAATTAAAAAATTAAAGTTAAAAAAGTTAATTTAAAATGTTAAAGTTAAAAAAATTAATGTTTAAAAGTTAAAATAAAAAAGTTAAAGTTTAAAAAGTTAAGTTAAAAAGTTATGGTTAAAAAATTTAAAGTTATCAAGGTTAGAAAACTCAAAAAACTTAAAAACTCAAAGTTGGCATGACAAAGTTGAAAAGTTAAAGTCAAAAAGTTAATGTTAAAGTTAAAGTTAAAAAGTTGAAGTTAAAAAAATTAAAAAGTTGAAGTTAAAAAGTTAAAGGTTAAAAATTTATAGTTACAGTTTAAAAGTTAAAGTTAAAAAAATAGTTAAAATTACAAAGTTAGAAATTTAAAAAAATTGTTATAAGGTTAAAGTTGGAAAGTTGTTGAAAAAATAAAGTTGAAAAGTTATAGTTGAAAAGTTAAAGTTAAAATGTTAATTTTAATTGGTAGTGTTAAAAAGTTAAAGTTAAAGTTTAAAAGTTAAAGTTAAAAAGATTAAAAATTAAAAATTATTAGGATTAAAAGTTAAAACTAAAAAGTTTATAAATTAAAAAGTTCAAAAGTTAAAGTTAAAATGTTAAGTTAAAAAGTTAAAGTTCAAAAATTTGTTAAAAATTGTAAAGTTAAAGTCGAAAAGATATAAAGTCAAGTTAAACTGTTAAAATTAAAAAGTATCAAAAATAAAAATTAAAAAGTTTAAAAGTTAAAATTAAAAATTAAAGTTGAAAAATAAAATTAAAAAGTTAAGTTAAAAAATTAAAAAATTTAAAAGTTAAATTAAAAAGTTTAAGTCAAAAACTTAAGTAAAAACGTTAAAGTTAAAGTTAAAATGTTAAAGTTGAAAAGTTAACGTTAAAAAGTTAAAGTTAAAAAGTTAAAGTTAATTATAAAATTAAAGTTTAAAAGTTAAAGTTAGAAAGTTAATGTTATAAAGGTGAAGTGGAAAAAGTTGAAGTTAAAAAAATTAAAGTTAAAACGATAATGGTAAAAAGTTATAGCTAGAGTTTAAAAGTTAAAGTCAATCAGAATTTTAAGGTTAAAAAGTTTAAAATTTAAAGTTTAAAAGTTAAAGTTCAAAAGTTTGTTAAAAATTTAAAAATTAAAATAATTAAAGTTGAAAAGTTAAAGTCGAAAAATTAAGATAAAAAGTTGAAGTTAAAAAAGTTAAAGTTAAAACTTTAATGCTAAAAAGTTATAGTTAAAAAGTTAAAGTTTAAAAATTGTAAATTAAAAAATTAAAAAGTTTAAAAATTTAAAAAGTTTATTTGGTAAAGTTAGAAAGTTAAATTTAAAAAGTTAAAGTGACATAAAAAATTAAAAATGTAAATAATAATTTAAAAATTTTTAAAGTTAAAGTTACAAATTGAAAGTTTTAAAAGTTAAAATTAAAGAGTTAAAGCCTAAAAGTTACTTTAATAAGTTAAATTTAAAAAAGTTAAAAATTTAAAGTTGAAAAGTTAATATTAAAATGTTAAAGTTAAAAAAGTTAAATTTAAAGTTTAAAAATGTTAAAGTTTAAAGTTTTAAAGTTAAAGTTAAAACGTTAAAATTAAAAAGTTATAGTTAAAAAAGTACAAAAAAAATTAAAATATTTAAATCTAAAGTTAAAGTTAAAAAAATTAAAGTTAAAAGTTATGGTTAAAAAGTTTGTTAAATAGTTAATGTGAAAAATAAGTTAAAGTTAAAGTTGAAAAGACAAAGTTCAAATGTTAAAGTTAAAAAGTTAATGTTAAAATGTTGAAGTTAATAAAGTCAAAGTTACAAAAGTTAAAGTGGAAGTTAAAAAGAAATAGGTAAAATTACAAAGTTAAAAAGTTAAGGTTAACAAATTTCTTAAAAAATTTGTTAAAAAATTAAAGTTATAAAGTTAAAGTTGAAAAAATTAAGTTGAAAAATTATAGTTGAAAATTTAAAGTTAAAAAGTAAATGTTGAAAAGTTAAAGTTAAAAGTTGAAGTTAACATTTAAAAGTTAAATTTAAAATGTTTAAAAATTAAGAAGTTTAAATGTTAAAGATAAAAAGTTTGAAAATTAAAAAGTTGAAAAGTTAAAGTTAAAATGTTCAGTTAAAATGTTAAAGTTCAAAATTTTGTTAAAAATTTAAAAGTTAAAAAAGTTAAAGTTGGAAAGATAAAGTCGAAAAGTTTAAAAGTTAAAGTTAAAAAGTTTAAAAGTTACAGTTAAAAATTAAAAATAATTTAAAAATTAAAGTTAAAAAGTCAAAGTTCAAAAGTTTGTTAAAAATTTAAAAGTTAAAATAATTAAAGTTGAAAAGTTAAAGTCGGAGAGATAAAAAGTTGAGTATTAAGTTGAAGTTAAAAAAGTTAAAGTTAAAACTTTAATGCTAAAAAGTTATAGTTAAAAAGTTAAAGTTTAAAAGTTGTAAATTAAAAAATTAAAAAGTTTAAAAATTTAAAAAGTTTAATTGGTAAAGTTACAAATTGAAAAAATTAAAAGTTAAAATTAAAATGTTAATGTTAGAAAGTTAAATTTAAAAAGTTAAGGTTACATAAACAATTAAAAATGTAAACAAATTTAAAAAGTTTTAAAGTTAAAGTTACAAATTGAAAATTTTAAAAGTTTTAATTAAAGAGTTAAAGTTTAAAAGTTACTATTTTATAAGTTAAATTTAAAACAGTTAAAGTGGAAGTTAAAAAGAAATAGGTAAAATTACAAAGTTAAAAAGTTAAGGTTAAAAAATTTGTTAAAAAATTAAAGTTAAAAAAATTAAAGTTATAAAGTTAAAGTTGAAAAAGTTAAGTTGAAAAATTATAGTTGAAAAGTTAAAGTTAAATTTGAAGTTAAAATTTAAAAGTTAAATTTAAAATGTTTAAAAATTAAAAAGTTTAAATGTTAAAGTTATAAAGTTTTAAAATTAAAAAGATTAAAAGTTAAAGTTAAAATGTTCAGTTAAAATGTTAAAGTTGAAAAGTTTGGAAAAAATTAAAAAGTTAAAGTCGAAAAGTTAAAAAGTTAAGTTAAAATGGTATAGTTTAAAAATTTATTAAAAAATTTAGGTTAAAACGTTAATGTTAAAAAGTTATAGTTAAAAAGTTAAACATTAAAGTTAAAAAATTAAAGTTATAAAATTAAAGTAAACTAGTTAAAGTTGAAATGTTAAAGTTATAGTTAAAGAGTTAAAATTAAAAAGGTAAAGTTAAAAGTTATTTCATTAATAGGAAAATCATTATGCTTATGAGAATAAAGGATATTTCTATGTTCAAGGATTTAGATAACTCATGATCATATAGTCATAATAATTTCAACTACAAACGTCAGATTTTAGATGTCCCATCCAGTATAAAGTTTATTTAAGTTTAATTCATTTGTAGTTGTATGATCAAAGAACAATTCTCTTTATAAATATATCACATTGTTTCTTATGTGAAAAATATAAATCTTTAGGTTAAAATTAAATGAAAACGAAAAGTACGTTATGAATAAGCTGTGAAACTAAGAAAGTTAAAATTCTAAAATTGGATATTCGTATATGGTAACCTATTACAATCGATCTACACACTAACAATTCTAAGACTAAATGTTTATGAATTGTTGATATACTATAATAAAGAATTGTATTTAAATGCTAACTGTCTGTCTTCTAGTCAAAAGTCAATTATAAATTGAAATTTAAAAAACTCAATTTCAAAATGAGAAAGCAATAACAAAAAAATTAATTTAAAATTTGAAAAGTTTGAAAAATTCTGATTTAGCTAAGCTCGTTCAAGTACTTTATACAAAACAATACGAATAGTTTAACCGCGGGGCATATGGAGGCATTAGAGTAACGCATATAATTTTGATATTCCTCGGTTATTGATAATTTCTGTTTTAATTTTATGAATTTATTCCAACGCTGGAAATTAGGCATGCATAGAATCAGGGTTTCTCTAAAAAATAAGATATTGACGTGAAAACTTGTAAACAACAATCAACAAAGCTTTTGTAATCAAAAGTATTTATCGGTTTTCAGTTTAGTTAAAAATTCAACAAATTTGTTTAAAAGTTAAAGTTTAAAGTTACTTTTAAATGGTAAAGTTAAAAATTTAAAGTTAAAGTTAAAAAATTTAAAATGTGTAAAAGTTACAATTAAAACTAAAAAGTTTAAAAATTAAAAAGTTTAAAAGTTAAAGTTAAAAATTAAAATTAAAAAGTTAAAGTTCAAAAGTTTGTTAAAAATTGTAAAGTTTAAAGTTAAAGTCGAAAAGATAAAAAGTTAAAGTTTATTAAAAATTTAAAGTTAAAAAAGATAAAGTTAAAACGTTAATGTTAAAAGTTAAAGTTATAATAAAGTTAAAGTTTAAAAGTTACAAATTAAAAAATTTAAAGAGTTTTAAAGTTAAAGTTACAAATTGAAAAATTTAAATGTTAAAATTAAAAAGTTAAAGTCAAAAAGTTATAAGTTAAAAATTTAAAGTTAAGGGCTAAAAGTTAAAGTTAAAAAGTTAAAGTTTAAAAGTTACAAATTAAAAATGTTAAAATATTTAAAAAGTTTAAAAGTTAAAGTTACAAATTGAAAATTTAAAAGATAAAATTAAAAAGTTAAAGTCAAAAATTTTAGTTAAAAAGTTAAAGTTAAATTGTTAAAGTTGAAAAGGTAATGTTAATAAGTTAAAGTTAAAAAAATTAAAGTTTAAAAGTTATAGTTAAAAAAACATAAAGTTAATGTTTTAAAGTTAAAGTTAAGAAGTTAAAATTAAAAAGTTAAAATTGAATAGTTAAATTTAAAAAAGTTAATTTAAAAGTTATGCTTAAAAAGTTTATGTTAAATAGTTAATGTGAAAAATAAGTTAAAGTTGCAAACTTAAAGTGGAAAAAACAAAGTTCTAAAGTTAAAGTTAAAAAGTTAAAGTTTTAAAGTTAGAGTTTAAAAGTTAAAGTTAAAAAAGTTAAAATTAGAATTTTAAGGTTTAAAAAGTTTAGAATTTTAAGTGATAGTTAAAATGAAAAAAAAAAGTTAAAATTAGAAATATAAAAAGTTAAGTTAAAAAGTTAAGGTTAAAAAATTTATTATAAAGTTAAAGTTAAAAAAAGTTAAAGTTGAAAAGTTAAAGTTGAAAAAATAAAGTTGAAAAGTTAATGTTAAAAAGATAAAGTTAAAAAATTGAAGCTAAAGTTTAAAAACTAAAGTTAAAATATTAAAAATAAAGTTAAAAAGTTTAAAAATTAAAAAGTATAAAAGTTAATGTTAAAAGATTAAAAAAAAATTTAAAAATTTAAGATTTTAAGATTTAAGAAGTATACTGTCAATACTAACTCTTTTAATTGTTTCATTGTTATAATTAAAATTGGTTTATTAACATCATTGCCCACTTCGCGTTCATACTGCATTCGCACAGCTGAAATGTTGTATATTTTAGTGTAGAAAAGCAAAGTTTAATATACACAAGTGAACAGTGTAATAAAATGATTGTAACGTGTTATCGAACAGCTAATAGCCATGTAAAATAATGCACAGTGTAAAAATAGTCAAAATCCAGTAATGAAGGTTACTATCCGGAGAAAATCACCATAATATCTATCACGATTTACTAATCAAACTAATTAAAGCTCACACAATTTGCTTGGAATAATATCGTATTTACCGTGCCAGAATATTAAAAGGAAACCGCTGGACAATAGTACATGCACAATTCTATTTTGGTACCAATTAATTTCAGGATTTATCATCGACTGACCGATACAATAAAATTGCCAACCAAATGCTAAACGGATAATCAGGAAAAAATAGATGAATGATCCTAATCCTAATGAAATTTATCATATTACATCAACCGGTTTTATTACCTCAGAATAATTTTAAATTCCGTTAGTGGCAACATGGCGATCATAAAATATTTTTAATTTGAGGCAATTACCAGTGAGCTTTCTGATTATTCGACAAAATGATTTGGTTGCCCTCCCATTATTTGGCACCAATACTTTATGGTTTGTACTGATATTTTGTGTGTGTTTCTCCGATATTGTGAGGGTGTTGGAATCCCCAGTTTCTGAAGGAGTCTTGTATTTTGGATCAGTTTTCTAGATCAGTATTTTGTAACACAATGCTTCCAACCTTCTGGAACGACAATGTTTGATGTGTACGAAACTTTTTGGAATTAAGAATTTATCCCTCGGGCGCATATTTAGGACTGATTTACCCTTCTTCTTTTGTATCGTTAAATATGACCGCTTCCAGTAGTCCTATACTAGGAGGTATCTGCAGGTTATTGGAAATCTTCGTTAGGTTGCCTCTCGCAAGATAATATGCGCTAAGCAAGGCTACGTAAAACATGGTTAGAACAGAATTGTTGGTGTACTGGTAGCCAAAATACCTCTGATTAGGTATTTTATCATTCATCAGGCAACCTTACAAAAACATTAATGCTTGTGGAATGGAATATTAGTTAAAGTTATAACAAGGATTAACCCTAATATACCCTTTGGTTGAGAAATAAATTTATTTAACAGACCTTTTGTTCTAGATAAATAAAACATTTTTAGATTACATTACAATACAACAATGAATATTAAGACAATAGATTCTAATTTTGAATTTTAATATTATTAATTATTTTAATGTATAGATATCAAGTACACAATACGAACACTTTTGTAAATTACACAAACAGAAAATTAACATTTTCCCCAACTTTATCTAAACATCATAATAATGTATGTGTCTACAAATAAATCATTTAGAACAACAATAGCGTCATGGTGTTGCACAAAAATGAATCATTTAAAAATGAGTATGAGGTAACTCGTATACGTAGAGTGGATTAGCAATTTTGCATTATTTCATTATGGCCACTGTATTTTACCAAAATAATAATTTTCTACAAAATTAATAAATTTGTTAATCCCAATAGTTGCAAGGCAATAAAATATTTAAGTTATGTTTATTTGACAATAAAAAGTAATTAAGATTTTGTTGTTGATGTTGATGTATGATATAAAATTTTTATATAAAAGGTGTGGTAATAGTAATCAGTAAACACGGGTCAGAAACTCAGACAATTATTTTAAGTTTGTACAATAGCGTTTCGTAATGAATAATATTCTATTGCAATTAGAGCACAGGATGATAATGCTTGGTATATGTACTGTACTGGATTCTTCTCGAGCATCTGTGGCGAACAACTTTCTAGAACAGCTGGAGCACCAGAGATTATAGTTATATCGTGTGTTCTGATACTACTCATTTTTTTGATTCTGAATTTCACAGATTTTATTTTAAGTTTTCTGTTTAATTGGTTTGGTTCTTTTATTTGTCCTTTAGGTGATGCACCTGTTGATAAATACAAAACATTTTTTTTTTGCCTTTCTGAATGTTGGATCCCTTTCTTTGCGGTGCCTCAGCCAGTGATTATATTTTCTATGAGCGTATACGATTGGTTTAAAGCTAGTTAGGGAAATGTAATACTAGATGTGGGAAATTTAGTTTCTTGGGCGATTTGTGATGTGCATTGGGATAAACGGCGATTCCAGTTTTTTCTAAAGGCCAATCAAAGTACCTGAAATTTGTATTAACTGGGAAGTATAGCTGGAAGCACTTATCAGATCAAGCTTTGCTGAAAACCTCTATCTAGAGCCTCTATTATATTCTACAACGAAATTTTTTACAGCATGATTGACATTTTAATTTCGGTTTGGGAATCCCTTTCATTGTGAGGCCTTGATCCAGTTTACAAAAGCTCTTCTGATTTATTTAAAACCGTTCACGGCCCTCGACGGACTGTTGTAAATTTTGTGCCAAAACGAAATTTACCGGGCTTTACTTCATCAAGAACTGTTCGCTGCTGGCCCTCACCGTTTTATTTTTTTATTGGTATTTGTAAAATTACAGAAAAATAACGGCTGCATTGTATTATCGGCACTGTCATTTTTTAGAAATTTGCAAAATACATTTTCTGGTCCACAAAAGTTGCCACTTCCGGTTGGCCAGTTTTCACTAAAATTTGCTAGAGGTCGAAATTTGTGAAACAAGTTTAAATATGAAGTTTCAGTTCGATTAGTTAAACCACCCAATGTCCAAAAATCTAAAGGCCGAAACTAACGTAACAGAAAGTAGAATGTAGATCTATTCGACTCCTCAGACAACACTTTTCGCACAAAGCGCGATCAAATAAAAATTAATTTGTACGCTAACAAACCACTCAAATGCATTTTACGATATTTTTCAAAGATTTTGAGCAGAAATTTTCCTTAAATGATGTCCCGGGTTTTCTTAAATTTCGAGACTCATTTATCAATGAAGTCGCAGAAGCACTCAATTTAGTGGCACATGAATTTGTTAAATTTCCAAATGAATCAGAAATTTTTCGAAACAAACAAACATTTTTCGAATTATATATATTTTCCCCGGAATAATCGGCTTAGTGAACGGGACTCATATTCGGATCTGTGCCCCACATCGCGATATTGAGCACGTGTACTATTGTAGAAAATGCGGGCATTCGAAAAACGTGCAAATTGTATGCGACAGCGATTTTTTAATTTTAAATTTAAATGCAAGGTTTGGGGGAACTGCACATGATGCATATATATGGCGCCGTTCCAATTTGCAGCAACATCTGGAACATAGGCACATAAACGATGAGAGACACATTTGGCTACTGGGGGATAATGGGTACCCACTATATCCTTGGTTGATGTCCCCAATATTAACATCTGTTAGCGATGCTGAGAAAAGCTACAACGTAGCACATAAAAAAACAAGATCCATGGTGAAACGATGCATCGGCATATTAAAAAGCCAGTTACGATGCCTATCAAAGGAGAGAATCTTGTACTACTCTCCCGAAAACGCGAGGACATTTTAATTAGAGCGCGAGTTCCTTTGCCAGAATCGGTGGAAAATGAGATTGATGACGAGGAAAATGAATTAATTCCACAGTCCATTACCAACGAATCGACTCGGTTAAGCGAGGCCCGGCGAATTCAAACTAATTTAGTGAATGCATTTTTCCACTAATTTATTCTGTGGACTTAAGAATAAATTGACTTTTCAATATTCATCAAATTTATTGTAAGCTGTTACGCATTGTAATCACAGTCTTTGGTCAAAAGATAAACGCATTTAAGTCAAATTTAGTAAGCTACAGGGTAGGTAGAAAGAAAATGGTCAATATTGAAAAGTCAATTTTTTCTTAAGACGATTTAGGCTGTTATGCCTTGTGCCCCCAATTATAATAATTTTTAAATAAACACAAATAATATTTTATATTTTGATTTTTATTTCGTTAAGAGAATTTGAAATGTTGTTTAAAATTTCGATTTTCTGTTTCTCCAACTCAATTTTTAATTATCTCTAATTTTAAATTTTCCTCTTCAATTTTTAATAATTTTGTGTAATTTTCGTCCTCATTATTTGCATGAAGCCGTTTCCTTCCTCGTCTGGCTGATTGACGGGTGGCTGGTGCATGACTGGGTGTTGGCTCAGACAGAAATGGTTTCCTAGTGGTTGGCTGAGGGTCGGCTGCTGGCAGAGTGGCGGCTGGTATACATTTAGCATTGCGTTGAGAAGGTGACGGTGTACAAATGGTGTTTTTAGGCTGAATATGGTTTGCCGAAATTGTAACTTGTAGTGGAACCGGTGAAATTGAGGTATATTGCTCGTTGGTGTCAAAATCGAACTAGAAACAAATATGTCAATTCATCATTATGGAATAAATAATATTGTTGGAAATTCTTACCATTGTACCAAGCTCAATTACCTTGACGTCTCCATCGACAGCTTGTGGTGTCATAATGGCCAGAGTCCGCTCTTCGAGCTCCGAGAAAGGTTTAAGTTTTTTGGTTCCATTAATCCCACTTTTACTTAAGGCAGCTTGAAGTTGCGCATGACGTTCTATTGTGTACAATCTATATAAAAGTACAAAAACATAAACAAACAAAATATAATAAAAATTTGGTTAACTAAACTCACTTTTGGTCCATCCAAAATTTTCTCCACTTTATGCCATCTTTATTCGCCCTTCCTATGGCATTTAGTTCAACGGCTAACGTATTCCATGAATTTTCACGTACCCGTGCTCCATCAACCGACGTAACTCTACAAATCAATATAAACTTGAACGTATGTATATGAATAAATAAAAATTTAATTACCTATCGTGAACCAAATCGATATTGGCTTGCAAAAAATCGACCAAATAGGCCTTTTGCTGCTCACTAGCCCGTTTTCCTTTTAATTGTTTTTCCATATTAATACAGTACAATAATATTTTCCTTTTTTAAATATTTTCACACTTTAGTTTTTTAAACACTTCTTTTTTTAATATGTACTTTATACTCAACGAACTATTCGAAAGATAAACGTGAAATATCATGTCAAAACAATTTATTTGTATTCTCACGAGTAAAATGGTCGGTGAGAAAGTCTTTTTCATATGAGAAGATTTTGACGTCATTTTTTTCATTCTCATGAAACATGAATCGGAAATCTCTATTTCTCACTGAAAATACTTTTCATTGTACTTTTCACAGAACGAGAATTGACCATCAGATCAGACGAACCCTCGAGAAAGGTGGCTTTTAGTTTGTATCATTCTTCCAGAAGATTTTTAAGTATTATTTATGGCAGTTATCAGATCTTGTCCTGGTGCTTTTTTAGATTAATGTTTTCTTAGATTTTATTTTTTAATTAGCGCCACTTTTATTATACTTGGCTGGATTTCCTCAGCTCTTATTAACTCTGGGCTTAAATTTGTTCGTTTGGTTTAAAAATCTTATTTAGATATTAAGCAAATACTTTTGCTTTACCTGCATTACTTCTTGACTTTTCCATCAGGGAGGCCAATCGGAGATTTTCCACAGAGTACAAAATATTGCTTTAGTCGCTGTGAGGTCACGTCACACAGTGGGGCCGATTACCAAAAAAACTGTTTATTTATGCTTTGTTTACGTTGAGTTGGCATTAGTAATACCCTAACGTCTTAAAACACTCACACAAGAGAATCCAAATACCTTTTTAGCTTCACTCAAGCTGCAGTCGTAAAAGAAACTAGTGCAAAAACAAACGTAGAAGTTTAAAAATACAACCAATTTTAATCAAACAAAATGGAATCAACTCCTCTAAGTATGCAGAATATAATAATGTGTTTTAAAATATTTATGTATATTAATTAAACAATGATTGTTTGTTTTTTTTAACTATATATTTAAAAAAAGTTTTTAACATTAAAGCTATATTGTTCTGTAGTGTTCGGTCATCAAATGCATAAGAGGTTTCAGTTAAAAGTATTATCTATAAAATAAAATAAAAATCAGCTGCCCCTAGCTGCCTCTCCATTTGTTATGAACATTTTAAAATAAATAATTGTTGGTTTTACTAAATGAGCAAAACGAGAAAGAAATCAAAATTTCATAAAATTTAGGTTATTTGATGAATAATGGTGGGTAATAAGGGATGAAGGGGGTGAAATTTTATAAATGTGACTAGAGATTCGTAATCGGCGACTCAAAAACCATGAAAATGGCATGCATCTTGACTGTAATATGATATATACGGTATTTTATGCAAAGCGATTGCCAATAAGGGATGAAGGGGTGACATTTTGTAAATATGACTAAAGATTCGAAATCAGTGACCTAAATACCCATAGAAATGACATACGTCTTAATTGTAATGTGATATATAGGGCGTTTTACCCTATTGTTTGTTGGGTTTATCTATAAGGGATGAAGGGGTGAAATTTTACAAGTATGACTAGAGATTCGTGATCATAAAAACCCCTCAGTGGAGAATTTCAGAATTTTGGCCAGCTTTTCAAAAATCGGCCCCACCGTGCGTCACTGAGATAATATTGAACCTCTTCATCACGTTGTTTAATTAGGGTTATTTTCAGATTTTTGATTTCTTTATTTCAATATGATTTAATCTTTGTAGTTGCCAATTCCTGCGTACTAGGCGTTTTATCATTAATAGCTGCTGAATGTTCTAAGATGGTTTTTTCAACTTTATGTAAATTGAACTGTGTGACTTCTTCGAAGTCCCTTAAAAGCTTCTCATACTATTAAATATATTATATCCCTAAATGGATAACGGCTGGAGCTTTTTAATCTTTAAAGGTAGCTCCCTGCTAGGTCGATTAGCTTTAAAATTTGCTGTATCATATAAAATGTGCTATTCCATTTTGTTGGCACACTATAAATGGCAAAAAAAATATTAGGTTTTCTAGTTGTAGATTAAAATCAAACGATTATTTGTAAACGGTTTAATTTGTTATTCAATTTTATCGGCCGCATATCTAAGATTATTCACAAATACATATATAAATCCCATCATGTGGTGAAAACCAATTTTTTTTTTAATCTAAAATGTGCTCATGCAGTGCATCATTGTAAAAATTCTGCAGAACGCGGTAAATTTTCTTATGGCTCGTTGATTGTTAAAATCTCCTTTATGGTGCTGGTGGACAAAATAAAACTTTGTCACGCAGAAACTTGAAAAATATCTCATTAGAAAGGTATTGATTTAGAGAGACCAGCTAGATTTAAATATTATTCACTACCGTATATTATTGTAAAGGTCTTACCTTTAAAACAATTATAGTTGTTTAAATACGACTTTAGATAACAAATTTAACGAAATGACGCTGTTTTTAGATTTTTTGGACGGTTACTTGCAGATGTCATACTGACTTGGCAATAGCACTACATATTGTAAATATTTTGATCGACAAACTCAAAAAAATTATAACTTTTCACCACTCTCATAAATATTCAACAATTTTACTTTTACCAGTTTAGTTGTCATACTTACCGTTACTATTTGGTAACTTGCAAATGTCATTAAATTTTGAAATTGTTACTGTTGTAAACGTTTTCTTCGCTAGACGCACAAAACTCTTTGACTATTTAGTCCACTATAATTAATATTCATCATGGTGAGGTTAAAATTGAAATCTTCAGTTAAAAATAACTATAAATATGTTAGCCATTAAAAGCCGTTTAGTCCGCGTCTCTAACTCTTTACTTTTACGATGATATCAAAATAGGTTTTCGATTTTAATATAAGTATTATTTATGTTTGAAAGTATGTAGATGCTGTGATTATCTTGATTCGCTATTTAACCTTCTCGGAGGAATTGGTTGGCATACAATTTCAAACATTTACTAATCAGACTTTCGATCGATGCTATTAATAAGATTGAAACAGGCTACCAACGTGCTTAGTCACTTTCAGATTGTAAAAGATTGGAGATGGTACCGCTATTGAAAGATCTAAAAAAACATAAAACCGTTAACCAAATATATACAAATGGGCCAATGTCAAAAATATCTTTTTGTTTTAAACGGGGTCAATATAGCATTGTAAATGTCTTTAAGAATATAACAGAAATTTAAAAGCCAAAATCACAAAAATTATTCGATTATACAAGACAGATATAATTAATAATTTGTAATAATCATATATAAAAATTTGGAAGTGTGGTTTCGGGAGGTCTTGGTTTAGAGGCGCAAGTTATTCATATACTTGTCCGCCATTCATACAAAAAGTCCACAACTGTGAGTTAAAAACCACATTTTTAAGGTGTAATATCGTCAGGCTTATTGTTAGATTTCTTTAGGTATTGTTTAGGTTTCTTTAGTCGTGAAGGCTTAGTACAAGAAGCGTTTGGAAGAACTTTAGCGGTACCAAAAAAACGATATATTGCTCAATTGCAAACCGTACTTTAAGGAAGAATGCAACAATTTTAATTCTGTCACTTTAGTTATAAAGCAAACCTTTATGGTGCTAGAAGTAGAAACATTACAGTTTAGTCACAAATGAATGATTTTAGTTCTAGCACGTTAGTTGTCTATAATTAAGGTAAGATATATACATATGTCACTTTGGAGATATCATATAGGAAATTGACGGAGGTGCCTAAAAGTTTGATTAATATTCATCACGGTCCAACAATTTCATTCTGGCACTATAAATATCAATATATTCATCGTTATGGTGCTGCTTATGGTTCATAATTTTAATATTTGCTCGAATCTCACAGCTAACAAGAATATGATCTATTTCGGATTTTTATCAACAAAATATATTAATTTTAGTGACATTCGCAATATTTTCGATTTGGTAATACATCTAACAAGAATATGTGCCATTAAAAAGTTAATGATGTGAGAGCCCGGACTAATCATAGTACTACTCCCCACCTCACCGATCAGTTGGCTGGCACAAAATTTAGAATTTGTTTAGCCAATCATACCACAAAATATCCTACAACGGTAATAAACAACTATCGCCCTATAAGCATCAAGAAAAACATAGTTGAATTATAACCTCGTTATTTTGATCATTTTGTAATCAAAATTAAAATAGCACCAATACTCCTACGTAAATGCCCCCCGGAACTAAAGTATAAACGGGACATTCCGTAATATGTACGTATACCAAAAATAAAAAATAAAAAATAAAAAAATTCAATTTTTCTGTAATAAAATTTGGCGATTGATTTACATAATTTGATTACGCCAACATCATCATCATCATCATCATCACGATCAACCTAACAATTTTTATTTTTTTTTTTTAATCAAGTCGTATCATATACCCACAACAAAATTTATAATCAATATTGGATTTTTATTTTTTCAATTTTTGGCTGAAAAGTCATCATCTGACGAAAAACGAAGGGGAAAAAATTGGAAAATTGTATTATAGTGTGGTGAATAGTATCACAACGTATTAGGTTAAAGATGTGATGAACACTGGGAACCCTCACGCAAAATTTATTTTTAAAGAAATATTTTATGTAAAATTCTTACCAAATTATGTTCATTTTCTATCAATTTTCTCATCGTCTCTGTGTAATAATTTATCTATCTATCACCCCTGCACGCATTTATACTGCGGTACTTTGAAATTCAATAGAAATTTTCCGACGTTTCCAGAAGAGAAACGGGAATAAATTGAATTTTTTTTTTGTTGTCGTTTTTTAATATAATTTTATTATACGTTTTTTTGTGTGTGTGCGTGTGTGTGTAATCAATTTTTTTTTTTTTTTTAAATAATGGATTGGATTAAATAAAGCGCGCACACAATAGAAGGAACAATTTTTAAGCTTTTTTAATAGAATTTTTCATTCATTTTCCTCGCTGTTATGTCTATATCATTTATTATCACCTTTTGGTGGATTAAGTTAAATATCGGATTGGAAAATTTGTTTTGGACAAACAGGAGAGTGGGAATTTAAAATATTAAATTTGTTGATTAATGGGTGAAATAAGCTTTTGTTAATCACAGTCTATATTGTTAAGATACATTAAGCTAAATATTACGATGGTTATTAAATTAACAGTCATTTATTCAAACAGCATATGGTTTTTCACAATTGCTCAGATATACACAATAAAAATTTGTAACAGAAAACACAACAGACGTATACCCATACGAGTATATGTTCGAAAATGGCAAATCATAAAAATTATTACCGGTTGAACGTGGAATAGAGAAGTAATATTTTTATTGTATTTGCTAGTTTAGACAAAACTAATCTAAATATGAAAATCAAGTTTAGGTATGTCTGTATTGTGTACATGCTGTGTATGGCTACATCCAAATGATAAAATCATTTGTTTTAGGTAGGAACTAGGAATATATACTTATAGCAACAAATAACACGGAAGTAGTTGGATCTCTATTTGAATCTCTGTACCTTTACTTTATAGAGTTTCTAGAAGAGACGAGGTAATAATTTAGTTTTGTTTACAATTATTATTACAATTATTTTAAAATTGTTGTTGTCGACTGACTTGTTATTCTCAATTGTTCAGTGTGTGTTGTTATTATACATGTAGACATAATATGTTGCACAGTCGAGCGATAAAATATTGTACCAGTTCATTTGTTATAAATATTGTAACAGTTCATTCATGTCTTTGAAGTTTAAAAAAAAAAAAGACTTTGAAAAGGTCACTGTATACATGTCAAGTTTTTCACAAAAAGGTGTAGCTACACCAATTTACGTAAAGTGTAAACAAAAAAATTTAAGTTGTACAAAAATTAATGTAGCCATGAATTAAAATTAATTAATCGCCGAACAAACTTATCAAATCACTTTACCATGACGTCTATTACAACTGATTAATTGTTTAAGTCAGTCTGCAAGTTGTAATAGATGCTACTGGCGCATATGGGTTGGGCCCATTATTAAGTTGGAATAATACCTATTGTATCCGTGACAACATTTTTAAGACAATATGTATGTTATGAATGATTGACGATATTAGTGCATTTATGTCGATATGAGTTTAACTGATACAGATTTTATTTAATGATTCCCAAGAACCGTATGTGCTCGGTCTAGATTCTCGTGAAATTAAATGTGCAAAATGTCGAATATCTGCCATACAATCTTTAAATTAATACCTATATTATGAATAACGCTAAAGACTTCTATGTTTATGGCTTAGTTTATTTGATACAGATCTTAATCTTACTCAGAAACATTAAGTTTGGTAAGTATATTATTACGAAATCAATTTACTATGGTGTCCACTATCTATGCGCAATTTTCTAAGTCATTGTGCCAGATTGTGAATGGCGCAATACACATTTATAATTACTAGATACCGCCTTTTCTAACAAGTCTTTGAATATATCATATTTTTCCGCCTACTAAGTGAACCTACGGTGAAGTTAATTAGTGAACCTACGGTGAGGTTAATTAATAAAGTAGTTTGCGTGATGGAAACAGAAAATGTTTTCCTCAAAAGAGAGAAACTAGAAAAATTTTGAAGTTTCGAACAAATTTTGAACAAGGTTCAATACACAGTTAACCTAGACGTTTATGGATTGAATTACCATCCTTCCTCACTGCTCTAAGACTCTACAGTTAGAAGAACCAATTCCATTTTAAGTGCATATTAACTTTTAGCTAGTTTTGGAAACTCAAATAATGTATTAAAATACTGTACTGTATAACTGTACTGCGTACCGCCTTTGTAGAATTTTTAACAGGAACATATCGGCTACCTAGCTCATGCGAGGTAAGACAATATTTATTATTAAAGCTTCTTTTAATCCTATAGTGTTAAGTTAATATAGAGCAGTTGCACAAGGTTTACTAACTCTGTAGGTAGGTTGCATGTTACTGAGTGAAGAAAGCGGCAAGCAACCATCTCTGATAATCTTGTAAATGATCTGTTCCAGAGCCTCAAGAAAAGTTGAGGATATGCTAAAAGCCGGTATAAACTCATCTAGAATAACAAATAACACTGCAATGCATAACTTCATTCAAATATGTTTGTTGGTAAGATTTTATTTTTTATTTTAATTTCTACTAAGATTTCCTTTACCTTTAAGATTAGAATTCCAGAAAGGTGCCTTCCGAGTTTTTTGGTTGATGATGAGAGGATACCATGTCTTTAACAGACCGTATTTCCTTCGATGCAAAATGTAGAGGAATGAGTTTGGCTGAGAAAAGATCCAAATCGGTAAGTTCATACACCTTTGATTAGGAAGAGTGCATATCATTCGTGTCCTTCTGTGTTATTATATCATTCCAATCACTTTCCGCTGCACAGATATAACAAAAATTGGCCCCCGACCTTCATTGAGAATTTTAGAGGAAAGCTCTCAAATCAAGTGATAAGCGTTAGCATAATATTTGGTTACCAAACTGATTCAAGAAAAGGCAATTTAGTGGAAGAATCATCGGAAGATGGAGTAATGAGCAAAGACATAAAATCAGCCGAATTGCGAATAGTTAGCAATAAAAACACACGATAGAATTCTTACAGAAAATCTGGGATCAAGTGGAAAAATATTTGTACATAATAGGTATTTCACCAAACCCAAAAAAGAATTTTGTCATAAAATGTCATAAAAATCAGACCATTTTTTATTCGTTAGGGTGAATAAAAATTTTATTTGGACGAATAAAATAATTTCTTTGTGATTTAGCGATGTGAATATAGTGAATATACTCCTAACAATTTACTACATAATTATAAAGACAAATTACAGTTTAAGGCAAAATTTCCAAAATGTCTACTAAAATTAAACGAAACTGTTTATTTTAAAGTATATTGTTGTCTCATGTGTTGTTTTGAATATTGTTTCAACCTAAAATGTATTACATATTTTGATATGAGTCATTTAGACAAATAATATTTCAACCTGGCATTGATATCTGGAAAATTAATATTCTTTTTCATAAATAAATAAAAATTATAGTTCTTAATATCAAATTCAGTACATTTATAAAATATTCCTTAAAACAAGAAATTTAAAAAATTATATTTCTAAACACAAAACAAAAAAATTCGGCTCTTGGACCCATTTGGCCCTTCGACCCATTCGGCCCTTCGACCTTTTTGGCCCTTCGACATTCGGCCCTTCGACCCATTCGGCCCTTCGACCGATTCGGCCCTTCGACATTCGGCCCTTTGATATCATTCCATTAAATCAATAAAATATATAAAACAAAAAAATTAAATAGAATAAATAAATTAATCAAATTAAATTAATTAAATTAATAAAACTAATGAAATTAAATAAATAAATAAACTCAAATAAATATAACAAATAAATAAATTAAATAGATTAAATAAATTAAATAACTTAAATTAATTAAATCAATCAAATTAATTAATTTAACTGCCACGTCATTCATATGTGTATGACATTAAATTATCGTAGTAGTTGAATAAATCAAATAAATGAAACAAAAAAAATTAAATTAAATAAAAAATTAATAAAATAAACAAATAAAATTAAAGATTAAATAAATTAAAATAAATAAACAAATAAAACAAAATATTTAATTAAATATAACAAATTTAATAAATTAAATTAGATTAAAATAATTAAATTAATTAAACCAATAAAATTAATTTAATAATTTAAATAAATAAAATAAATAAATAAACTAAAATAATTAAATGAATTAAATCAATAAATTAATAAAACAAAAAATTTAAAAAAATACCAAATATAATAAATTAAATTAAATAAATTAAATGGATTAAATAAAATATACTAAAAAGATTAAATAAACTTCAATAACATAAATTAATTAAAAATATTAAATTAATCAAATTGATTAAATAAATTAAATAATTTAAATTCATAAATAAACCAAAATAAATATAACAAATAAAACAAATTAAATTAATTAGAAAAATGAAATAAATTAAATTAATTAAATCAAAAAATAAATAAAAAATAAACTAATTAAATAAATTAAATCAATTAAATAAATAAAACCAGAAAGTTAAATTAAATAAAAAAATTATTTAAAGAAATATAACAAATATAATAAATTTATTAAATTAAAGAGATTAAATAAATTAAATTAATTAAAATAATTAAACCAACAAAATAATTTAAATAGAATTAATAAATTAATATAAATCAATAAAATTAAATAAATAAATTAAATAATTTAAATAAATAAATAAACTAATATAAATATAACAAATTAAATAAATTAAATAGATTAAATAAACCAAATAACTTAAATTAATTAAATTAACCAAATTTATTAAATAAATTAAATAATTTAAATAAATAAATAAACCAAAATAAATATAACAAATAAAATAAATTAAATAATATGAATAAATAAAATAAATAAATAACTAAAATAATTAAATAAGTAAAATAAATAAAACCAAAAAAATTAAATTAAATAAAAAAATTAATAAAAAAATATAACAAAAACTATAAATTAAATTAGATAAATAAATTAAATTAAAGAAATTAAATGCATTAAATAAATTGAATGTCTTAAAATAATTAAATTAATTAAATCAATAAAATAAATTAGATAGATTAAATTAATTAAATAACTTAAAATGATTAAATCAATAAACTTAAATAAATAAATTAAATAATTTAAGTAAATAAAATAAACAAATAATCTAAAATATTTAATCAATTAAATAAATAAAACAAAAAAAATTAAATTAAATAAAAAAGTAAAATAAATATAATAAATATTGTATAGTAAATTAAATTATGGGGATCCACCAGCGCGTCAAGAGAACTCCTTCAACGAACCCAAGCGAAAATATTTCGCAGTAGTAATATAGTTACATGCGGGTCTTGGAATTTAAACCATTAAGGGAACAATTAAAGAATTCAGTTCGAAATATTACTCAAAACTAGAAGCACAACCCAACGAATTGGCCAGGGATATTTTAAAATAACCGTGATTTAGGCGACTAAGAAGAACAGACTGATGAATCTGTAAATTTATTAATGTTTAGGTTATACATATGTATAATCTAAATTAATTAAACTGTGAACACAAATAATAGGTATTAACTTTGTTAATATTTAAGATTTGAATACTTCTTGTTAGTTTCTTTTCTAGAAAGATTCCAGAATAAAGCCATTGGCAGCATTAAAAACAATGTTTAAAAAAAAAATTAATTAATTAAATAAAATAAATAGTTTACTTTAGTTCTAAACAAATTAAATAGATTAAATTAACTAAATTAATAAAATAAATTAAATAGATTAAATAAATTAAATAACTTAAACTTAATAAAATTAATTGAATAAATTAAATAATTAAAAAAAATAAAATAAATACAACAAATTTAATAAATTAAATTAGATAAATAAAATAAATTAAATAGATTAAATCAACAATTAAGCAAATTAAATCAATTAAATTAATTTTAACAAATAATTAATTTTAACAAATTAAGTAAATTAAATAATTTAAATAAATTAAATCAATTAACTAAAAAAAAAATTAAATTAAATTAAAAAATTAATAAAAAAAAATAATAATAATAAAATAAATATAACAAATAAAATAAATTAAATAAATTAAATTACTTAAAATAATTAAACCTAGAATATAAATTAAATAGAATTAATAAAACAAACAAATGAATTAAATTAATAAAATAAAAACTAAAGTAAATAAAATAAACAAATAATCTAAAGTAATTAAATAAATAAAATAAATATAACAAATAGATTTAATTAAATAAAAACATTAAATTAAATAAAAATTTAAATAAATAATTAAAAAAAATAAAATAAATAATGCAAATTTAATAAATTAAATTAGATAAATAAAATAAATTAAATATATTAAATAAAGTAATAATAGATTAAATGAACTAATTAAATAAATTTAATAAATTAAATTAATTAAATCCATATAATACTATAAATCAATTATTAAATTTAACAAATAAATTAAATTAAATAAATTAAATTAATTAGAACAATTAAATAATTCAAATAAATGAAACGAACAAATTAAATTAAATAAAAAAATTAATAAAATAAACAAATAAAATAAAATAAATTAACAATTATAATAAATTAACTAAATTAAAGAGATTAAATAAATTTAATTAAATAAAATAATTAAACCAACAAAATAATTTAAATTGAATTAATAAATTAAACAAATTAAATTAATAAAATCAATAAAATTAAATAAATAAATTAAATAATTGAAATAAATAAATAAACTAATATAGATGTAATAAATTAAATATATTAAATAGATTAAATAAATTAAATAACTTAAATTAATTAAATCAATCAAATTAATTAAATAAAATAAATAATTTAAATAAATAAAACAAATAGTATATAAAACAATTAAATGAATTAAATCAATAAATTAAAAAAATAAACAAAACGAAAAAAATAAATTAAATAAAAAAATTAATAAAAAAAAAATTTAAAAATATAACACATATAATTAATTAAATTAAATAAAAAACTAAATTAAAGAAATTAAATGGATTAAACAAAATAAACTAAAAAGATTAAATAAACCACATAACTTAAATTAATTAAAATTATTAAATCAATCAAATTGATTAAATAAATTAAATAATTTAAATTAATAAATAAACCAAAATAAATATAACTAATAAAATTAATTAAATAAATTAGATAAAAGTTAAATTAAATTAATTAAATCAATAAAATAAATTAACTAGATTAAATAAATACAATAAATAAATAAACTACACTAATTAAATAAATTAAATCGATTAAATAAATAAAACAAAAATGTTAAATTTTATAAAAAAATTATTAATAAAATATAACAAATTTAATAAATTAATTAAATTAAAGAGATTAAATAAATTAAAATAATTAAACCAATAAAATAATTTTAATAGAATTAATTAATTATATAAATTAAATGAATTGAATTAATAAAATCAATAAAATTAAATAAATAAATTAAATAACTTAAATTAATTAAATCAATCAAAGTAATTAAATTAAATAAATAATTTCAGTAAATAAAATAAACAAATAAAACAAAATGTTTAGTTAAATATAACAAATTTAATAAATTAAATTAGATAAATAAAATAAATTAAATAGATTAAATAAATTAAGTAACTTAAATATAATAATTAAATTAATTAAATCAATAATATTAATTAAATCATTTAAATAAATAAAACAAAAAAATTAAATTAAATAAAAAAATTAATAAAAATTTTTTTTAAAAAATATAACAAATATAATAAATTAAATAAAATAAATTAAAGAAATTAAATGGATTAAATAAAATAAACTAAAACAATTATATGAAATAAATCAATAAATTAAAAAAAGAAATAAAACAAAAAAATTAAATTAAATAAAAAAATTAATAAAAAAAAAAATTAATAAAAAAAATTTTAAAAAATATAACAAATATAATAAATTAAATTAAATAAAGAAAATTAAATTAAAGAAATTAAATGGATTAAATAAAATAAACTAAAACAATTAAATGAATTAAATCAATAAATTAAAAAAAGAAATAAAACAAAAAAATTAAATTAAATAAAAAAATTAATAAAATTTTTTTTTAAAAAAATAACAAATATAATAAATTAAATAAAATAAATTAAAGAAATTAAATGGATTAAATAAAATAAATTAACTAGATTAAATAAATACAATAAATAAATAAACTAAACTAATTACATAAATAAATTAAATCAATTAAATAAATAAAACAAAAATGTTAAATTATATAAAAAAATTATTAATAAAATATAACAAATTTAATAAATTAATTAAATCAAAGAGATTAAATAAAATAAACTAAAACAATTGAATGAATTAAATCAATAAATTTAAAAAAGAAATAAAACAAAAAAATTAAATTAAATAAAAAAATTAATAAAATTTTTTTTTAAAAAATATAACAAATATAATAAATTAAATAAAATAAATAAAAGAAATTAAATGGATAAAATAAAATAAACTAAAAAGATTAAATAAACTACATAACTTAAATTAATTAAAATTATTAAATCAATCAAATTGATTAATTAAATAATTTAAATTAATAAATAAACCAAAATAAATATAACAAATACAATTAAGTAAATAAATTAGATAAAAGAAATAAATGAAATTAATTAAATCAGTAAAATAAATTAAATAGATTAAATAAATACAATAAATAAATAAACTAAACTAGTTAAATAAATTAAATCAATTAAATAAATAAAACAAAAATGTTAAATTATATAAACAAATTATTAACAAAAATATAACAAATATAATAAATAATTTAAATTAATAAAATCACAAAAATTAAATAAATAAATTAAATAATTTAAATAAACTAATATAAATAAGACAAATTAAATAAATTAAATAGATTAAATAAATTGAATAACTTAAATTAATTAAATCAATCAAAGCAACTAAATAAAATAAATAATTTAATTAAATAAAATAAACAAATAAAATAAACAAATAAAACAAAATATTTAATTAAATATAACAAATTTAATAAATAAAATTAGATCAATCACTTATTTAGTTAAATAGATTAAATAAATTAAGTAATTTAAAATAATTAAATTAATTAAATCAATAAAATTAATTATATAAATTAAATCATTTAAATAAATAAAACAAATAAATAAACTAAAATAATTAAATCAATTAAATCAATAAATTAAAAAAATAAATAAAACAAAAAGATTAAATTAAATAAAAAAATTAATAAACAATTTTTTTAAAAAATATAGCAAATATAATAAATTAAATGGATTAAATAAAATAAACTGAAAAGATTAAATAAACTACATAACTTAAATTAATTAAAATTATTAAATCAATCAAATTGATTAAATAAATTAAATAATCTAAAAAAAAAAAAAAAATATATAACAAATAAAATTAATTAAATAAATTAGATAAATGAAATAAATTAAATTAATTAAATCAATAAAATAAATTAAATAGATTAAATAAATAAAATAAATAAATAAACTAAACTAATTAAATAAATTAAATAAATAACACAAAAAAGTTAAATTAAATAAAAAATTTACCGACCAAACGGCGCAGTGGTTAAAGCTACGGCGGTTGGATCGGGAGGTACCGGGTTCGAATCCATATAGGGACGGGATGCAAAAGGGATTTTTCATCATCTGATTACGATCGGTAATGACCATAAACACATCTATGACCCCCTGTTGAGAGTGCGGAATCCATGGGCCGACCCACCTTTCATGTCGGCACTATAGCCTGGCATGAAGCAATGCAATATGCAGGTGCTTTATACAAAACGGGTCTATAGCCATACGTCCACGATTTGGCAACTACTGCGTAAAGTAGGACGGTAAAAGTTAACTGCGAAAGAGTTGGAAGTAACTTGAGCCCCAGAAAAAGATGCCATAGAATAAAACGAAAATATAACAATGTAACAAATATAATAAATCAAATTAAATTAATAAAATCAATTAATTAAATAATTTAAATAAATAAAATAAATAGATAAACTAAAATAAAGCAAATTAAATTAATAAAATTAACACAAACCAAAAATATTGTGGTACATTCTGCTAACTTGAAAATTCATCGTGGCAAAACAAATCAGTGCAGTCGATAAGTAACCATCTGGGGTTTATTGGATCACTTGTGTTATTTAGCGTGAAAAACGATACCACTGTCATAATAAGGGCGTAAAAGTATGATTTTAATTCAAGAAATTTCAGGAACCCAATATTTTCGTAATTTTCAGCCCTTTTAGTCTTGAAGCAGATTTGGTACTAAAGAGGTTATACGTTGACATCTAAAACTCATTGACTTTCAAATCTCAACAGTTACAGCAATTTTAGGTTTGAAAATTAAATGCAAGCTATGAAACAATTGGTGAAAAAGAGGGCTTTTCAATCCAGCAGATTTTCAAAACAAAAAATTGCTGCTCGATATAGCTATACAATGAGATTTATTTCATTGGCTGCACATCCTCCCAACAGCTATTGCATAGCTGCGAAGAAAAAATAATAAACAAAGAAAAATTGATTAACAACGGTCGTGAATCTGCGTTACAAAACTTACAAAATATCTTCGAGTAACAGTTATTTTCTTGAAATATTCAGGTATATTACATAATTTATTTTCCTTACTTTTCGTCCCTTCGTCCCATAATGCAGTCACAAGGAGGTAAAAAAACACTTCAAAGGCTAAAAGCACACATATAGTTTTTGACTTAAAAATTCAAAAACTTAATGTCGAAAAATTCTTTCATTTCTTTTCAGCCCATAAGAAACATTTCTATCAATTTAAACAAAAATGACCTTAAAATAACCTTGAAGACATATTCAACCAAAAAAGTTATCAAACCATCTTTTTTCCATCAATTATTAAGTTCTGTATCACAAAACCAAACCTAACACAACTTTTTGTTGTATTTCTACTTGTTCTATTTTTATAATATCCGGATAAAACCTATAAAAATTTTCCATCATTTTATAAATATTAAATGTTAAATTATGTTTTAAAGCAAAAAAAAAAATTTTATTACGTTTTCTTTCAGATAAAATCTATAAATGGAAATATGTAATGGTTGTAATAAAATGAATTACGATATTAGAGCGTTGTATTGCATGCACTAAGGAATAAATCTTTTTCCTTTTTTTTTTGCATCATTTTTGGCTTCAATGTTCTAATACTCTGTTATAAAAATGATTATAGGTTTTCTAAAGAAACATGAAACCAGAGCTAATAATAGACTTTATAGTTCCCATATTTCATGTAATTTACCTATGTATAGAATACCAATTTGTGTTATGTACAATATACTCGCCGGTAGATAAAATGTTTGCAATAAACCTCATTGTGTTTATGGTTTGATGATGAAATTCAGGCTTCAGTAATTTAATAATAGAATTTTTATTTTGTTTTGGTTATACCTTGTAAACAATCAATTGTCCAATATTTTTCATTCCCTTTGATCTATACACAGTATGATTTTTAATTGGCCTATGTGCTGTTGGTGCAACACATGCATGTAACAATTTGTGCATAGCTATATGAATATTTTTTTTTATACATTTTGTCACAGTTGACATCACAATTCGAAGAATTTTAGAATAATTTATTTATTTTGTTTTTGCATTCAAACATTAACTTTCTGCAAAAGAAATGTAATTTTATGATTACAAATTACAAATAACCAAGACAAAAAAACTATTCATTCACCTAGAAGACAATAAAATTTAAAATAATAGAAATAAAACTTGAAAAAACTTTTTGTAAATTTTCATAAATAAATTCGAAAGTAAAATTAAAAGTTTTGCAAAAGTTTTTTGTTTTTGTACATATAAATAGCTCAGTATGTAGTATATATGTACATACGTTGTATTCATATAGATATATGTATTCCGATTTATTTGTTGGTACCTAGAATACATAAAAAGAAAAATAAAGAAAATTTATGATGCATTTATTTTCCAAACAATACAGAAAAATTAAATTTTGTTTTTCATATTTTGCTTTTTGTGAAATTTATGGTGACATCTTGGTTTAATGTATGATAACAATACGAGAAGAGAATTTGAGTATTGTGTATTGTATTAAAGCACTGAATCGAAATAGGAACACTCGCGCTCAAAATTAAGTTTTCCAACTTATATGCAGCGGCAGAAAAATTTATTCAGCTTAGCAGCCATTGCTACAATCTTTGATTGATTTTTTTAAAGTGTAATATCTTAACTCGCGCTAAATGGATCATTTAACTATAAAGTTATTTGTTGATACTTGACGATATGAGCCTTTATTTTTAAGAAGACCTCTTAAGAATATCCGGGTCAGCTTTCTTTGAAGGCACTTACCCGACCAATGTAGTGTTCATCTCCTTTCCACTGCCCCCCGATGCCTGAGCGCCTATAGGCCTCATTAGCGGCGTAGATGGAAGGACCTCTTGTGGGGACCTTAGCCGTGCATTCCCTGACTTCTATTTTCTTTTCTTGCATTCTCCTCACCTGTTTCTTGAGGAGGACCACCACCCCAGGAGTCCTGTCCAGAGGTGCCGCCACCGTAAGTTCCACAGACCTCTCCAATTGGGCGAGGCCCACAGAAGCAGGTTTGGCGCCCCCAAGGTCGTACTTGGGGTGTCAGGTGGGCTCCTAGCCTTTTTACGTGTCGGTGGAATACCGTTTTCCGAACGGATTTGGCTGATAAACTGGGCCCTCAGGAGGGCCCCAGTCTCGCACACATTTTCACGCGAGTAGCCACGGCAGGTTTGCCAATGACATGAAAATATCGCCTTATACCTAGTTCTACTGGTTATTTGCACTTTTTAATGTAGGCCTAAACCTTTTCAGTACACGTACACGTTTCCTTAATTTGTGTAACTACACTTTGTTTGAAATATTTAACACCGGTGAATTTTTGAAAATTACCTTTCTTTATCAATAAGAATCTTTCGGCTTTTTATAGACAAAATATATTAACAGTAACGGAATTCACAACATTTTTCGACTAGTTAATCAGAAAAAATGAAGAGGCCCATCATTTATAATATATCTCCCAAAAAAGTATTGTAGAAATATCAAAATCCTTCCCAATACTTTTTTCAATAAAACCAAAGAAATAATTCAAAATATTAAATCGCTAGCCAGACACAATCCGTCGGCGGCTTTTATTTCCGGTTTAAGGAAACCTTATTTTGGCAATGCTCAAGCGGCAAAACCCAAAAACATAGAGGAAGCTTACGTTTTCCTATGTAAATTCAACTCAAATTAAATCATAATGACCAATTCAGAAAAGATCAATACCCAAAATAAACCAAACCATTTTCAGTATAAATGGGACATTAACCCGTTCTGTAAATTTACCCCCCAGTTCTGTAAATTTACAAATGAAAAAACAAAGTTGGCCAGCATAAGAGAAAAATGAACCTTCACCAATGGAAAGAAAGTCTTTAATAATCATGAAACGGTTCCAGATCTTGAGCCAAAACAGGTAAATTCTGAAGATTCTTCAGATCCGAACCCAGACAGCGAACATTTTTGGGAGGATCACACTCAGATCATCGGACTCAGTAGGTTAAACTTCCTTCCATTTATCAAATGTTAATAAAATAACAAGAATAAACATTTTAATAGACAGGGGGACTAATAAGAACATAATCAAGCCCAATATTATCTCCAATTATCTGTTATCTTTAGAAAAATCAAAAATCAAATATATTTTGGGAACTCAAGAAGTGACGAAAACTACGAGCTTACTATATATGCATACTTCGATGGAATATTAGGTTCACTATCAATGGCCTACGTAAATGCCAAAATTGATTATAAAACAAATACCGTAGCACTAATTGGCAAATTATTGAAATTCCAGGAATATTACCCAAATAAATTCTATAATCATATTGTAACTTTTAAAACTAAAACAAACGGTGACTGGATAGTGTCAGAACACAAAGAATTAAATGAAAATATAATTTTAGAGCCCGGATTGTACAAGTCCGAAAACTTTGAAATAGCTGCGAATATTCTAACTAACACACCAGAAACACCAAAACGCCTTCAGAAATTAGAGTTCAATTCAGCGAATATTTTTTTAATTAAAATAAAAATATAATATTTATTAAAACCAAACATTTAATAACATAAACAGTTAAAATTACATAACATTTATGTGATATTTTTCATATAAAAAAAATTTTATGTCCAAGGACCGGTTTCGAGTATTCACTCTTTGTCAACTTGTTTTTAACTACTCATTTGATAATAATGGATTACCATTATTATAGTGTTTATAAATTCAATTCAGCCCATAAAAATGTATCAAAATGACTTAATAAGTCAAGAAATAATAGCTCAAATGCCAACAACTCTCTGCTGCAACAATCATCAAGCATAAGTAATTAAGATCCGGTATACACAAAAACATACAGATATCCTCAAAACTTTAAGAAAGACGTAGAAGATCACATAAAAGAGTTGCTAGATAGTGAAATTGGTCAAAATTCCAGCAGATCTTACTCTTCCCCTATATATGTAGGTAGTTCCGAAAAAACCCTTCGCTTCATGTATACGGAAAGTCAGAGTAGTGATTGATTACAGAAAATTAAATGAGAAGACCATTAATAACAAAATTCCTGTCGCTCAAATTTAGGAAATACTGCACTGAGAAAAAAAAACACGGAAATTCAAAATAAAACACTTTGATTTAAAGTAAAATCAGTATGATTTCCAGTTAAAGTGGATTTTTTTAAAGTTAATGTTGGAAAACTTTAAAATGAAATTAAAAATTTAAAATTATACATCCAAAGTATTTCAATTTCATTTTCATTGTTAGCAATTTACTATTAACCTTGTTTCAACTTTGATTTAAAGTTTAAGAAACACTGCACTCCCTTTGAAATAAAATGTTTTCATTGACGATTTAACTACATTATATGCATTTTAGACATTGACTCAAAGTAAGTTCAGTTTAATTTAATATGGAATTATAATTAAATCAAAAGAGAAAATATTTTGGAAATAGTTTTTTAAAGATGCGTCTAGTTTGATTTGAATCATTTACAGTCTCAAATTCAAAATTTGTATACCTTAAAATAAAGATGTTTCGTAATTGAATTAAATGAAAAACGTATTTAATTTATTCAAATTTAAAATTTTTATTCGTTACAAATATCGATAATATCAATTTTCAATTATTGTTTTAATATTCCAGTTATTTACATAAACTTTAATTCAATTTTAAAAAAACTTATTTCTAATATATGTTTTTCCATTATTAATGGAATAGATGTGCATCGGTGGGCTACTAAAATAATTTATACCTTTAATAAATAACTGATTTGTAGAAATACTTTCTACTTCATCAGATTGAAAATGGGGATCAAATTTCTTAATATTTATTAAATAGCAAAGTATCAATAGACTGTTATCGTACATTAGTGCTTTAATTTTATAAAACTCAAATTTATGGTCTAATTTTCGCGCTAAATAGTAATTAGGTTTATACTCAGTACCTTTATAGATTACTGAAGTTAAACACATTTTGATACATTTAAAGTTAACTTTTTCAATTTCAACAATTTTTGAATAGTATTCTTCTTTCAATAAATCTTTGGTTTCAAAGTGACTAATATCAAAATCTCCATCAAACCCATTTTCATGTTTAATTAAAAATTGTGAAAATTTCAAACTCGATTTGATAGCTAATGAAGTAATGAGTATGATGCATTTATCCTTGACGTTATATTATGCATGTATATTTTCGATTCTTTATGTTTGGCTTTAAATCGCATTGCCCAAAGATATTTTAAAGGGCCACATCGTTTTATTGCCGTCACATAATGAACTAAAAAATGATGTTTTGGTTTAAGAGTGGGACCAAAAAGCTTAATATACAAGCATGATGCTCTTCAATTAAAAGTTGCAATCTGCTTAGATCATTTAGAGAGTATTCTGGTTGGTATAATAGATCGATGATTTCGATTAAATATACCAACAACTTCCAGTTGTTGTTTTGTCGAGGAATCAAGTCACCTATCATTAAGGGTAGGAAGTGAATAAAGCACATCATTTCGCTAGCAGTCATTTTTAAATTGAAGAGTTTCAGTCTAGTTATATCAATAGCTGGTGAGACATTTCCAATTTCCGTTTCACCAAATTGGAAAAAAGTTTTCCTACTATTTAAGACATCAATCGATAATATATTATCGCTTATTAAAGCTAATATGATATTACTTAAGTCATATCGACAAACGCCCTCAAAAATGTCGTGCATTATATCGAAGCAAAAATTTTCGTGAGCATCAAAACTTTGTAATTTATCGAAAATGCAACTATTTTTAATACCAGTTTCTTTAAAATTGTTAATCGATAAGTCTACCATATAGCTATCTTTATTTCTTAAAAACAATGCTAATTCTGAAACATCAGTTTTTGTGTTTTCACGGGTTCTAGTACAAACACGACAAAATCTTTTCGAGGTAAATGATTGAACGAAGCCTAGAATAGAATTCATTCCTAGATTGTCTCCAACTATCACACCTAAAATAAAACGGACCTTAAAACTTCCTTTTGATGTGGTAATATCAATGCCATCTTCTAGTTGCTTTAGCTGATTAACTAAGTGGTGAAGTGATCTATCGTAACCAAATTTTTTTATATTACAATTATCGATAAACGCGCAGTGAAAAATTAAATCTAATTTGGACAATAAATATTGTGGCATAGTGGGAAAATTATAATAAAAACCACATATTGAAGAACAGTGACTGCCCAGAGCATTGTTGATTTGAAAATCATCAGCATATAATACATAGGGTATAACCAAATCATTTTCGTATTTTTGTTTTTTCATTTTAAAAAGTTCCCCTGACGCAAAATTTTGTAAATGATTTGCACTGAAATAGTTATCAGTATTTTTTAAAGTTTGTTCTAAAACATTTGGAAGTTCAAAAATAGATTTGAATTGGAAAGCTAAGGGCATCACATATATATTCGCAGTTTTAGGTGCTAATGTTGGCATTCCAGATAATACCTTTTCAGAAATAGAATTATCAATAACAAAAGTATGAGGATAATCGAATAATTTGACTTCTTTCAACATTTTAAAAAGGCGATGCTCGGAGCTTATTTCTTTAAATGGATCATCACAAAAATATAATACATTTTGGAAATTGTTTATGTCATTTATGGTTTCTCCTTGAATCGTACTTTTTATGGCAGTGGATACCATAGATAATAATTTTTTTATTATACCTTGAATTTCTAAAGCTTGTTTTCTAGACATATTAATATTTGCGTAAAGTTGCAAAGATAAACTTAAAGAATTTTTTTTTAGATCTTCTATCAATGTTTCAGTTCCGATAGTTACAATATTAGCAGGGTCTGGTGCTTGTTCCTGATTCTTCGATATTGTGCTGTTATTCATTTCATCAAAACTAAATGTTCGTGGGGGTTCCGGATTATCATTTCCGGCAATATCTTGTTTTTTTGGAATTTATGCAGTCTATCTAAGTGGGCCCGTAACGCTGAAAAATTTGAAAATATTTGGTTACACCCATTTTGCTTACAGCTAACTGTGATGGATTTTCCAGATGATAAATGGTCATACTTATAGTGACGTATTAGATTCGAAGGGTTTGGGAACCTTTTGAGACATCTGCAACAAATTTACATTATAAAATCAACAATTACTTAGTCCAAATGAAAAGATATGTGTGTAAATATAATTCAAATTCAACTTAAGACTTATACAAATTTAAAAAAAAATTATGATTCCATATGACTAATAACAGATATTAAATTTGGAGATTTAACGTCATACATAGTTTTAATATTAAAAAAATATTGTTGTATAAAATCCCATGGTATCTCACATGCTTTCGGGTATTTCAATTGAAATATTTGAAATATTTTAAAACATATGTCTAAACTTGCTATAAATGATGGAAACTTATACAACGTACCATCAAAATAAACGAAGAAGTTTTTCAATATAGAGTTAACTGAACCTCCACCTATAATTAAGGGCTGTATTGTCAAACCACTATAATAATATTTGGTTGTCAGATCAGCAAGTTTTCGTTGATAGTCGTTGATGCATTCCAATTGAAGAACAAACGACTCTTGACCATCTGCAATGGTAGCTTTCCTTTTATTGCCGCACCCACTTTCCTTAAATCTGGCCGTCGGAAGTAAAATGGAATTGAGCAAGGTCGTTAAAATATAAATAAAAAAAAACAAATATATTAAAATTTAATTTGGAAATCAACAAGAATTTAACCATACCGGAATTTGTGATAGTCTTCTTTGAAATATTCAATAATTCTTTACAGACTATGTTATTAATATTACTTTCATAATATGCTTTTATTTTATTTTTAAATATGTCCCATTTGGAAAACAGCAACAGTTTCTTTCCAGGATGCATAAATTCAAAGTCTAATTCAATCTGAAAAATAAAAAAGGATAACATTGATTTTTGATTAAAAACGTTTAAATCATTTACTAAGTCTGGGGCTTGACAATGGATAAATTTGGGCCAGGCTTTTAAAAAGTCAGCAATTGTCATATTATGAAAATCTTTTTGTCGGATTAAAAATGTCTTTTGCCATTTATCTTTTACTTCGTCCCAATTGTTTATTTCACGTTGCAAAGCTGTTTTTATAGCCATTGAAATTGCTTCGTCGAATTCAACCGTTTCCTCTGAGGTATTTTGAGTCTGTAAAGTATGGTCTTGTTCAAAATTGGCAGAACTATTTGATGAATCTTCATCCGATTTGATTCATTTGCATCGGCTATTGGCATATTTGCAGTATAATTTGCCGCTGGGATTTTTTTTGCCCTGACGGAGTATGTAGTAATAATCCTAAAAATCATTAAAATTAATAAACAGTTACGCAAAAGTATCGATACACTTTTAGTCGCATGAAATTCGCAGAATTTACCTTTAAATGTTTTTCCGATGGAAAAATTGAAATTATTTGATCGATCAAATATGGGAAATCAGAAGGCTTTAGACGAATTTCATTCATATTTATATCTTCGACGATTATTCGAATCAATTCATTCCGTTGAATGTTGGTTAATGAATTTTTTGATTTATAATATTTTAACAAATTTTTTCCAACAGGAAAATCATTTAAAATTTCTGAAATATCCTATAAAAACAGAACAAATTATTTTTAAATAATATGATTTGAATATTATTTGTTTTACTCTCATTGTTGAAAACGGTCTAGAAGTTGATGGTATTGGAATATTACAATCATGTTCTTTCATCCATTGGTTTATTTTGCTATTAGTTGATAACGTATCATCGTCTAATCCGTACTAAAACAAAAGAAGATTTAAATACTCTTATGGTAATCTTATCATGCTTTGTTGATTATTATAATATGATAACCAATAAAACAAAATACTTGGTGCTGATGTATTAATTCGGTATACCTTCTGCGAAAACCCAAAATCTCACTTAACTTTTGCCAATTTCTTAGCAAATGAATATGAGATCAATGTCCTTTTACTTTCATTTGCTTTCTGCTTTTCTATGCATATTCGTAAAATAGTAAAAAAATAAAGATGATTGAGGATAAAATGATAATAACGAAGAAAGCAAATGGTGGATAAACAGACATTAATTCCATTTCTATTTCTTGAGAAATTGATAAAACAGTGAAGTGAGATTTTAGCTCGTCAATTTTTTTCATCGCTTTAGAAAATCTAATTTAAAGTAGGTACCTCAGTTTTACGCCAAGCAAATAATTTTTCCCTAAAGATAGCTCTTGGTCCTATATCTGGTATTGCATTTTCTATGTCTTCTTTTGAAAGATATTTAAGACACCTATACGTAATTTTGCTTGCTGCAACAAACAAATGTTTTATTAGAAAATTTCTGAAAATTAAATCTGTTTTTGTTGTTGTTCAAATATAATATGAAAAAACCAATAATATAGAGTATATTTTTTGCATATGGTCTGTGTAAAGAGCGAACACCGCTTGCATAAGTGTTTTTGTTGGTTTTGAACAGACTCATATCCAACGAGACACACGCACACACACATATATGAAAGAATCTCGTAATATCTTTACAAATTATACTCTTAATCCTTCCATGTACGATGTACTTTCCTATAGAAACTTGTTGGGGCAAGTGTCACTCTTCTCGCACTCATATTAAACGCACTAAACACCACAAAAATACTACACAAAATTAAAAATCTTACCTTTCAGATTCGGCAAGATCTCTAATAATCTAAACTGGGTTAAGATTTGATGTAATTTCTCTTCGTCACTTTGACTTTTTAATGAAACGCTTGATATATTATCACATATACATAGGTGTATCAATTGTATTGTTAATTATTTCATATGAGTTGACAATATTTTCCACGGATTGGTTATTATTCAAGTCTTCTGCTGTATTCACCTGTATTTCGACGCACTGTCCATCGATAAATAGTTTTCCGTTAACTATATTAATGTCTGCGATAGTTTTTTCCATTTCTCGTGCCTTTAACTTTTTGTAATTTATTGATTTGATTTCACATTAGTTTGAAACACTGTATCACTCTTTTTATTCCAATTATTGTAATAATGCACTTATTAACATATACACAAACTAGTTAACTATTAATAAATCTCACCAAATTTTTTTTTCAATATTAATAAAACTATTACCAAAACGTGCTTGTTACATCTATATCCTTTATGTAAATGATCGTCGCTATCATATTAATATAGAATACCGGAAATGTAACAGTAAAATTGAAGTTGATTCTATTTTATTTTAAACATTTTAGTGTGTTCAACATTAAATCAAAGTGGTTTTCACATACTTTTGAACATGCACTATACTTTTAAATTTTCGCAATATCGATTCAAAAATGTTGCAAATTACAATCAATGTTCTGTTGTATTATTTAGTAGATTTAATATTTTCAATGTTGTTTTAATGATATTAACCGTTTAATTTAATAGTTTTCTGAAGATTCATAAAAAATATTAAATTGAGTACGATCCACTTTAATTATAAATTCCGTTTTTTTTCTGAGTGGATAACCTTGGGAAATACACTTAATTCTCAACATTGAGTTTAAAGTCTGGCTTCCACCAGATTCCAATAGATAAGGATTCACAAGAAAAAACTGCATTTTCTACCAATCAGGGACACTTCGAGTTTACCCGAATGCAATTCGGATAGAAAAACGGGCCCGCAACCTTCTAACGGGCTATGAACAATGCCCTTCATGGACTAATACAGGGAAAATTTATTAGATAACCACATCAAAAATTTTCAAGTCCTTAAGCGCTTATCACAATGCAACCTAAAAATACAGCTTGATAAGTGTGAATTTCTCAAAAGAGAAACCGAATTCCTAGTACATATAATCCCATAAGATGGGCCAATACCAACCACTCAACAACAGATCAAACAATTCCTCGGATTGTCGTAAAATTCTTTGAAACATAATAGTTGCATATCAAAATAGCCTATCCAGATTTCAATAAACCATTCATCCTACGCTTTAAGACCAATAGCATTTGCATCTAGAATGCTAAATCCTTAGTTGAAATAAGATGTGCGAGAAACGAAAAGGAAGCGCTCGCTTTAATCTGGGCGGTGCAAAAATATCAGTCTTACCTTTACGGTACCAAGTTTACCTTGGTGGCTGTTCATTAAGACTTCCGAAAAGAACTGAAGAATTTTTAGATAAAGCTAACGTTGTAGCCGACGCTCTTAGTATGGAAGCCTACTATAGATGAAATTAACAAATCACGAAGAGGAAATCGATTTTCATAATCGAGATGCAAGCATCAAACTCAGAGAATGATTCAATGTAGAATACTGCGTTAAATAGCGACTCAGACACAGACACAAAACATTCAGCAAACACCTCGAATGATTACTATATTCATTTTGCACAAAGCCCCATTACTAAGGATGTATTTCCGAAAGTAAATAGAGCAATACTCATAAAAAACGAGTTCGAAAAATAAAACATAACGGAAAGCAATTCTAGTTCCGGAAATCCTATACGGAATTATTCAAGAAGCATGTGGAGAGAATTTCTCACAAAAAGGCCACTTTGTATTCGTTACTAGAATAGCCGAAGATGTGACTAACGAAGACCGTCAAAATTCAATTATAGTAAAGGAACACGAAAGAGCTCATAGGGGTACAAAAGAAGTAGGAAATCAGATTAAAAGATCCTATTTCTTCCCTAGAATGTCCAACGAAATAAAAATTCACATTAGCTCCTGTACTATTTATAATGTACACAAGTAAGTCCGAAAGCCGTAGAACATCAAAATTTGACCTAGGCCAATTTCATCAAAACCATTAGAAAGGGTACACATTGATATATTCAGTATCAACAAAACAAATTTTTTATCTATAATTGATTACTTTTCAAAACACCTACAGATGGTTTTGATAAACACAAAAAATTTTACAAAAATGTAACAGCAGCCTTAACAAAATACTTTACCCTCCTTGGCATACCACATTGTATTGTCTCCGATCATGAGACCATTTTTCAATCTGCTCAGTTCAAAGAATTTTTGAATAAACCAAATATCAAATTGGAATATGCATCCTCATCCCAATCCACACAGTTTACTTGTTCGTGCTTCGTTTTTAAGAAGTACCATATCACCTTTGTTAAAATTTTCAGGATTTAATGAACGATCATAATAATTCTTGGAAGATTCTATCGACCTTAATAGATTATGCCTGGCTATCGAAAAAGAGTTTTGCAATCTGAATTTTAAACCATCGCAATAATCATCGAAGTTGTACGTAGGGTCGACATCTTTAGTAAGTGAAACTGGTATATTTGGATTCACTCCATAAACTAACTGGAATGGCATTAGACACGTAGAACTATGCGGTGTTGAATTGTAGGAGAACGTAAAATAAGGATCACTTTGAGAAAACGTTCTTAAATATTCACCTAACGTTTTGTGGAACCTTTCAAGACAAACCATTACTCGCGGGTGATAAGCAGTTGTGCACAGTTTTTTTATTTTAAGAAGTTTGCAAATTTCAGAAAATAGGGAACTCATGAAGTTTGCATCCTGGTCGCTTAAAATTTCATTGGGAATGCCGTAAATACAAATAAAATGTTCCACGAATGATTTTGCTATTGTTTCCGCCTCTTGATTAGGTAGTGCTTTTGCAATGGAATATTTTGATAGGTCATCTTGCATAATGAGTATGTATCGATTATTATTGTGAGTGGAGGCCATTGGATCGACAATATCCAGAAATATTTTTTCAAATGATCGGGTTGATGTTGTTGTAATTCTCATTGGTTCTTTCGTAAATCTAGAGTGTTTATTTATCTGGCATTTCTTGCAGGAAGAAACGAAGTTCTTAATAGTCGAATACATGTTAGGAAAAACATAATAATTTTTTTAGGCGATTATATGTTCTATATAAACCTTGATGACCTCCAAGAGGAGGCGTGTGGAATTCGAGAATGAGTTGATTAATTTCTGCTGCATCATTTAAATATATTATTGGTTCAGCCTTTTCAAAATGGATTCCATTTTCCACAAGATTATCCATATCATTAATTTTATTTAAAGAAGAACTATCTAGATGATTTGAATAATTCATTTGAAGATCGAAAATCTCAGAAGGTAGATCTAATAGTGAATTTGATTCCATAGACTGACTTGCGTTACGATTTAGCGACGTTGTAATCTATTCTCTTCAGTATTTGCATTAATGTTGGTATTTAAATTCAATCCAGTAGTATTTTGGTCAACCGTGGACTTTATTTGGTTTAATTTGCGAGACTGTTCCCGAGTAACCACGTTGCATTCAAATGGAATTTCAGAATTTTCGATGGATGTGATTCTAGTCAAACAGTCAGCGTTTCTATTCTGTGTTCCTGGTTTATGTATAATGGTATAATCATATTCGTCGAGTCGTATTTTCCATCGCATTAAACGTGATGAAGGATTTTTTTAAATTAAATAACCAAATAAGCGGTTTATGGTCCTTTACAATTGAAAATTTATTCCCATATAAATATGGTCGAAAATGATTTACTGACCACGTGACCACACAATAGCCAATAATTCCTTTTCAATTGTCGCATAATTTTGTTCGGCTTTATTCAATGTACGACTTGCGTAAGCAATAGGGGGATCATGCGAATTAATCAATTGTGACAACACGGACCCGACAGCAATATTACTAGCCTTCACAAGTTAAAATAAAAGGTTTGGAAAATTGTTGCATTTGTATTATAGGAGGGCTAATAATTGCTGTTTTAAGTTTGTTAAAAGAGTCTTGACATAACGCGTCCCAAACGAAATTTTGATTTTTTTTTAATAATGTGGTGAGTGGCTTTGCTTATCCGGTGAAATTGGAAATAAACCTACGAAAATAGCCTAAGCCTAAGAACGACTTAATTTCGGTTGTGCTAGTGGAAAATTTTCTACAACTAAGGTTTTATTCTCATCTGGTTTGATACCGTTGGATGTAACCACATGACCGAGGTATGTAATTTCTTGTCTGAGAAATTGGCATTTTTGTGGGTTTAGCTTTAATTCGAATTTCCGTAAACGATCAAAGATTTCTACAAGGCTTTTATTGTGTTCCCTAAGTGAGGATCCAAATATGACAATGTCATCTAAATAAACTAAACATTTAATATTGTGTAGCCCGCTAAGTACATTGTTTATCATCCATTGGAACGTGGACGGTGCACCTTTAAGTCCAAATGTCATTCTTATGAAATTGATAGTGTCCCTCGTCAGTGCTAAATGCAGTTTTCGGTCTATCAGATTTGTCAAGGTTTATTTGATGGTAGCCGCTGTATAAATTGAGGGACGAGAAATATTGGACACTTCCAAGTTTATCCAAAATGTCCGCTATATTGGGTAACGGAGAAACGTCGTCAATAGTTATATTATTGAGTTTGCGATAATCAACCACTACACGCCATCTCTTTTCATCGCAGGTTGATTTTTTGGGAACGACCAGTAATGGAAAGTTCCAAGGCCTAACACTATTTTCAATTATTTTATCTGTGACCATTTGATTTATTTGATTTTTAATTTCCATTTTCGTTGAATGAGGTTGCCGATATTGTCGTACATGTATAGTTACTTCGTTGGGAAGTGTACGAATATGATGGGTAGTATCATTTGTAGATGTTAACACATCACCGTCAAGATGAAAAATATCGTTAAATTGCTGAATAATGGCATTCAGGGTATTATACTCTTCAGTGTTTAAATGTTTAAGATTGACTGAAGATGTGAGATTTTCCACTATTATCAATTTCATCATTCCATGTTTTAACATCGTAAATGTTGTAGTTATTTAGAGGTTCAACTTGAATATTTAGATTATTCAAAATTACTTCGTTTTCTGATATATTTACAATAGAGATTGGTATTGAATAATTTTTAATTTTTGAATAGAATTTGAAATAAAAACTGAAGGTGCTACTTCTTGAGAGAGACAGACAAACTCTGAATCATCAACAGCATTTATTTTAATCGTCATTACCTTTTCTGAACGGGGTGATAATTTGACAGAATGGGAACAATTTAGTTGAATCTCAGGACGTAAACTTAATGATACTAACGAATTATTGAATGGAATATCAACAACTCCTAATCAGGTACTACTTGAAATTGTATATCCAATTGATCGCCATTAGGAAGCATTAGCTTTGCTTGACATTCATCTATAGTCTCAATCAATCAGAGGAAATACCTTTTAATTTACAATTATTTTGCCTATGTATTTTGATTTTGTGGTCAACTAAACCATTTTTGATAGGGATACTTCAGCAGCAGTATCTACCAGGAATGGTATTGTTTCGAATTTGCTTTTGTCAAGGTTTAAATATAAGTATTGGCCCTTAGTACCGCTTTTGTAAACGTCGGTTACAGAATAAATGATATTTTCTAATGGAGTTGGATCTTCAAAGTAGTGTAAAGTGGATGGTCCTAGGCCAGCCGAAATCGATTCCAGCCGAAAAATTTTTTACATGTAAATTACAACAACATAAACGATTACGTATGTTTTTACTATGGGCATACTACAGTGTAACCCCGGTAACTAAATCTCTATATAAAATGAAAACCTAAGTATATAATTTTCTTAAAAATCTGTCATTCAACTGTATATTATATTTTTTAAGACATTTCGTTAGATGGCAGCACAGTAATAAACTTTAAGCTTTGAACTTTTTAATATTAATTAACTTTTCGATAGATGGTGCACATTTCTTACAGTTTTATTATCAACCACGATAACTAAAACTCTATATAAATGTATCTAAAATCAGGTATTCAACTGTAAATGATTATTATTTTCCAACTTTATCTGTAGATGTCACTTTAAAAGCTTATTTTATGTACATGGTTTGTAACTTAGTTCAATATACAGTTTTATTATCAACCACGATAACTAAAATTCTATATGAATTTATCCAAAATCATGTATTCAACTGTATATTGTTATTTTTTAAAACTTTATCTGTAGATGTCACATTTCAAAGTTTATGTATATTCTGTAAATATGGTTTGTAACTTAAACGAATAATATTTATTTTTTAATTGAAATTGGATACTATAAAGTTATAATAATATTTTATAATTTAACCTTGGCATTGAAATCTTGATCATAATTTTTTATTTTACCAACTTTATCTGTATATCATCTTTTTAAACTATACATTTGACGAAAGTAAAATTATTTTCTATTAAGAAGTTATAAAAGGGTACGCATTTATAGTATGATACATTAGAATAATGTATATTGTTAGACCGTTTACAATGATGGTTGCGGGACCATCAGGGTGTGGAAAAACTACTTTCGTTATAAATTTATTAAAACATTTGAATGATGGTAAAAAAGTAAATAAAATTGTATGGTGTAATGGAAACTCAAAAGCGATACCACAAGATATCTATGAAACAAATCAAATAGAAATTATACAAAATATCCCAGACACTTTTGAAAATTGTGAAGACGGAAGTATCATAATATTAGATGATCTAATGACAGAAGCTTATAATAAAAATATTTGCGAACTTTTTACCAAAGGTTCACATCATAATAACTTGTCTGTTATTTTAGTAACTCAGAATGTGTTTCACCAAGCAAAATATTGTCGAGATATTTCTTTAAATTGTAAATATCTGGTAGTTTTTAAAAATCCCAGAGATAGATCTCAGATTTGTTCTCTAGCAAGACAAATATACCCTGAAAACACAGCAGAACTTATGAGGGTATATAACGAGGCTACTTCGAGAGCTCACGGTTATTTACTATTTGATTTAACACAGTCAGCCAATGATTTATTTCGCTTCCGTACAGATATCTTAAAAAAAGATTATTTTACATGTTATTGTCCAACTATTTTATTTGAAAATAAAAAAGTGTGTATAAAAAATGAAACGATTGAAGGCAAACAAACATATTCTACATGTGCTAAAAAAGTGTAACCCACAAACGAGAAAAGCGCTACTTAAGGTCTGTTCCCCGGAAGTTATAAAAACTTTATGTGAAATATCACTGAACACATTAAATGGAAACAATAGAATTTCTAAACAGTGTAAAACAAAATTAAAAAAGTATAAAAGAGAACTTCGCAACTTAGCTTGTCCAAAACTGTGTCTCTCTTCAAAGCGTAAAATTCTTGTACAAAAAGGTGGATTCTTACCCGTTTTAATCGGTACTATTTTATCAGGGTTGATAGGCCAAATAATTAATCAGTCATCATGAGTAATTTACAACGGATGATTGTTATACAACCAGAAATTTTCGAAAAAATTAAAAAATATTTAATTGATGATAGTAAACTATCGGAATTAGATAAAAATATGAAATCAATTCTACACAACAACAAACTAACTGATTTGAATAAGTGGCATCTATATAGGCAGAACTTATTGACATATTCATCAATGAAGAGAAAAAATGCGTATAAGAATAAATTTAATTGGCATCAACCAGCAATACGTCATGTTCAAGGAGTGGGAGTTCAAACTAAAAGAATTTTTTCTACAGACCAAGAAATAAATACAGATTCACCATCAGAAGGCTTTGATATTGGTACACAAACTGATATACCTAAAGTTGAAGAGGTGTACACAAATGTTGATGAAAAAACTAAACCAGATTTTACACAATTAGACACAGAAGAAATATTTGAAAATAATGACGATGTATTTGATGGTGATGGTGATGATGATGGTGATGATGATGATAGGATTGTTTCTGAGGAGTATATTGATCCAAAAGAAATTTTGCGGGAAAGAGCTTCTTCAGACTCTAACATGTACAGAACATTTGAAATGAAAGACGGTGCAACAATCTCTGTTCCAACAAAAAAATATATTTTTAAAAACCGCAAAGATCTTCAGCCTCCAAAACCAGGATCAATGCAATCATCTCAGGACCCCCCTAAGAGGAAAAGTGAACGTACGTTAACAGTTCAAACAATAAAACGTAGTGAACAAGAACGCTTACGAAAACATCCTTGGACAAGAATGAAATAAAAATTATAAAAATAAAAAGTTATATAAAGGATAAAATCGGTGTTTTTATTTATTAATTTATTAGTTATTAATGAGAACAGTGATGGATAATTTCACACACGTAACTCTTTTAAGTAACAGTTCTTTAAAATATTACCCAAACAATTCATTATCGAGGTTCACGGTTAAACTTCCTAACACTATAAATTTGGATCCTAATGAGAAATGGTATGTTGGTCTAACTAACGTTGCTCATACTTCCATAAGTGAACAAACAAAAATTACAATTAAAACGCCATCAAAATACATACTTCCTTTAAACGTTGAATTAATAATATTTTTATATGCAACTACCCCTAAATTTTATCAACCAATCGAAGAAGCTAATTTCTTTGATCGGTATAACTCATCAACTGAATTAGTTAGAATCAATTATAACAAAGAAGAACCATATATTCAGCTACCAGCGTTGAAAGGTGTTAACCCTTTAATAAAATGTCATCAAGAGTACACACTTGTGGAATTTTTTGATGTAATATTTTCTCAGATTAAAATAACGAGATGGCCAGAGTTTATAGAATCTTTACAAATGGAAATTAAAAATTTCAAAGCAACCAAAGAGAATGAAGCTAAAATAAAAAATATTAAAGATAATTATATTGATGTGAAGACTAAGATCAATCCATTTCCATTTTACATGTGTTTTTATTGTAATATAATCAAACCGAGAACTATTGGGGATGCATCTGTATCATGCTTGTATATGCATCCCCTAGGAACAGACGTTGATAGAAGCATATCTCGATCATATCAAATAGATAATGTTCAATATTGCCCCATTGAAAAGTATAATATATCAGAGATCAGTATTTTAATAACTGATGAAACTGGTGAACAAATTAATTTTAAAGATGGACTTTTTATGACCTACCTAGTACTTCACTTTCGCAAAGGTATATAAAGAGGTATCTTACGGATTTCATTAATTACAAATGGATAACTATTACGCAAAGTACTACGCTAACCAATCCGGCGGTGGTGGCTATAACAATGAAGATTTTGGTCCACTATTACGATCTCAAAGAGTATATCAAAAGGGAAGAGGATTAGGAGGATTTTTCGGCGGAATATTCCGTTACTTAAAACCAATATTAATATCAGCCCTTCATGGCTTAACAAGTGAAGCACTTCAAGTTGGTTCAGACATTCTTCAGACACAAAAGCCGATTAATGAAATACTTCGTGATAGATCAATACAAGTGGTTGATAAATTACGAGATAAAGCAGCAGACAAAATTAAACAAATGTCTGGTACAGGAGCTAAAAAATCAATAAAAGGCTGCTTGAAAAGCCGTTGTAAACAGTTGAGAGTTGTTCGTGACAGCGTGAAAAAGAGAAAAAATATATTAAAAAATAAAACAAACAAGAAACGGATTATTGATATTTTTACATAATGGCGTTTACAGAATGTATGAAATCGGAGCTAGATTTATTTCAACCACCTTCAATTCAAACAAGTATTTTAAAAATTGAAGAAGTAGCATACAAACCTATAACCAGTTTAGAAAATCAGTCGGTTATTGAATTTGCTTGTTACAGTCATGGTGATTCATATTTAGATTTATCATCAATAAATTTATGTTTGAAATTTCAAGTAACTAAAAATGATGGTAAATTATATGTAGAGGCCGACAAAGATCAGCCTAGTTTAGTTAACAATATGCTGCATTCCCTGTTTCATCAAGTCAATATTTCTTTAAACGGAAAGAATATAAATTCAACAGATGGGAATTACAGTTATCGAGCATATTTAGAACAACTATTAAATTATGGTGATGATGCATACAAAACATATTTGCAATTATCAGGATGGAGTTTAGAGACAAAAAATCTTGATAATCTTGCTGAAAACGATGGAATAAAATTAAGAACAGCATTAACTAAAAACAGTGGAATTGTAGAAGTATATGGAAAATTGCATGCTGACATGCTCAATCAACCTTTGCTATTATTAAACAATGTAGATTTACGAATTTCGTTAACATTGAATAAACCGGAATTTTATTTACTCGGTGCTGATACAGATACTTCGATTGTCAAAATTACAGAAGCTACACTTTACTTGAGACATGCTCATGTAAATCCAAATATTTTAATTGCACACCATAAAATGCTTGAAAATACAACAGCAAAATATCACTATAAGCGTAACGAAATTAAATCATTTACAATTCCCGCCGGAGGAAACTCAATTTCACTAGATAATATTGTTCTAGGACAGCTCCCAACAAATCTAATATTTACAATGGTAGATAATGATGCATATTCTGGGAAAAGATCTAAGAATCCATATAATTTTAAAAATAATAAAATAACATCGTTCGCAATTTATATAAATGGGGTTCAAGTTCCTAGTGCACCGATTGAAATGAATTTTGCAGACGGGTCCAGTTACGCTAGAGCGTATTCAACAATATTTACATCGAGTGGAATTTTACACACACCTCAAGGAAATTTGATTACCAAAGAAATGTTCAAGAATGGCTATTTCCTGTTAGCTTTTGATCTAACTTCTGACATGTCAAGTACTTTATCATGCAACTCTCTAATGAATCAAGGAAGTTTAAGACTCGAGGCACGATTTGGGGAAGCTCTTAAGACAACTAAAACATGTTTAGTGTACTTGGAATATGATACAACTCTAGAAATAGATAAAAATCGTAATATTGTAACGAATTATTAATAATATAAATACCTCTTATATCCTAAATAAAAAGTTAGTTTATACTAATACACACGATGATTGCCAATACAACAACTACTTTAGATATTCAACAAGCATTGAAAACACATAAATTTACTAAGAAGTATTTTCAAGGTGTTTTTGCAATAAACACAATCCCAAAGAGGGTTAAATCAAAACCTGCTTTATATGTTATTAATACGGACAAATCAAATCAACCAGGGCAACATTGGTTAGCTGTTTATTTTCCATCAAATGGATGTGGAGAATTTTTTGATTCTTACGGAAGATCACCAACGAAATATCCTGAGATTAATAGATTTCTAAAATATAACAGTAAATGCATTACATACAATAATAAACAATTACAAAGTTTATTCACCGGAGTTTGTGGGCAATATTGTTGTGTATATTTGTTAAATAGATGTAAACGTAACTCAATGAAAAAATTTATAAAATTATTTAATGTTAAAAACCATATTGAAAATGATGTAAAAATAAAGAAACTTTTTAAAAAAGAATTTCCTAAGATTTTAACTACAAGAACAAAAACAAACATGATTCATCACGTTTTAGGAATTTTGTAGAAAGGTTATTTAAGTTCATCGATAAGAAGAATAAAATATGATTTTATTAACATGTATGAAAGAGATAGTACCACTCTTGAAGAGTATAAATACGGAAGTTATTTTTATGAAAAACTAGTTTACATTTACCTTGAAACACAAACAATATGCTTAAAGTAAAAAGCGTTAATAATTTAATTAAAAAAAAGATGGCAACCATACCTAATTTATTGTTGTCTCATACATATTTTTTAAATGATCAACATACAAGTTATCTAAATGTTGGTTATGATATTAACACTTTTGAAACTACTATAATCTTGTTCAAAAATACAATATTTCATACACTAAGTGCTGAAATGTGGACGACTACAATTTTCAATAATTTACCAACAATAAACAACCACTTCAATGGTAACATTTCCTTTGCTGAATTACCAAAAACGAATGGAAATTGTGATGTAAAGCTAACCAGCAGAAATAATGAGAGACGTATTATATTTACGAGTGGAGGGAAGAAAATCGTTTTAAATTCCAAAGAATGGGAACGCTGCTCATCTTTATCATCATTTTTGCAATCAATCATTATCTGGAGCGAAACAGTACGGACTGATGTTGCTAATTATTTCTATTTATACAAAGAAAAATGTTTCGATCAGCTAACATATTCTCTACAAATACAGGATTTTTTTATACCGCCAGTAACAGGATACAACTATTTTAATTATTCAAGATTGTTTAATGAAATACCAGTTTTATGTAAGGAAAAATTAATGAATGAACTTTGTACTCGTACACTAAGAAATTAATGAATAAAAACAATTTATACTTTTTTCAAATCAATTTTTTATTTCTTAAATATTATTTTTACAATGAATTACACCGTCTTGAATCCATTTGGTTTGAATATTATCGATAAACTCTTCACCTCTAATGTTTTTAACGTGTCGGCATGCGGGAAACCAAAATGCATGTTCCGTCCATATTTCATTGGTGATATTCCAATCCTCGAGAACTCCTTTGCAGCTGAAACACTTGATGCAGTCGTCCACGCCTGTATAGTAAAATCCAGCTCGGGATAGTTCTAATGGATCGATGAACCATTTATTCCATAACTTCTCGAATGATTTTAGCCGACTCTGCACCTTATTCATTCCACCTTCTAACCCGTATAAACCGCATGTATCTCCTTGTTCCTCTCTATGTACTGGTGAATCCATTTAAATGAGGTTTTTACTTTTCACGTGTGACTCGAACAATGTACAAATCTATACTAGATCTAGATAAACTCTCGTATATTTGAAAATGATGTTTTCAGAGGGGCCACGTGATGTACATATACATGTTTACTTGTTTGATTAACCATGATTAAACATGTTTATTGACCTTATTTTACGAATATGGATGTTGAAATCATCGAACATAATTTGATATGATTACAAAGGCTTGTATTTAATCGATACTTTATAATATTTATGCTGATGTGGTAAGATTGGAAAACTGCGCGTGTGAAAACATGTTTATTGACTCAATTTTGCTGATGTGAATGTTAAAATCAATGAACGTAACATGATATGATGACAAAGGTTTGTATTTAATCGATACTTCGTAATATTTATGCTGATGTGGTAAGATTGGAAGAAACTGCGCGTGTTTAAAAGTCAACTTAAACCATAATAAGTATAAATTATAGCGAGCTCCTTTGAAAATTATCAGTTTGATAGTAAGCATAAGATTGTTAACAACCAACCAACCAACCAACCATGGATATTCGTCAACAACTTTTAGAAACACTCAACAATGTGCCAAGGTTTGCTGAGAAAAAAATAACCAAATTTGAAGATCTGGATGTGAACAGAAACTATGTGGTACAAGAAGTCAAATCAGTCAACACGAGATATGGCATGAAAATCGTAATAGAGACTGATGAGAATATCATATTTATGCCGGAGCGATTCAACGTTTTTAATGATCGAGAAATACAAAATTTAAACCATTTGTCTAAAGAACACTTAATTATGGTAAAATCTGATAGATATAATGTTCATTTTGTATAAATAAATAAATAAAACAATATTATATAAAATTATTTAGAAAAAGTATTTAATTTCAAAACAATCTTATTATGGTTTTCGACTCCGCTACTTCTCTGTTTTCAACACTATGGGTAAATTAGCTAACATTTATTATGTTAAAAATCATTCATTTTGATGAATGTTATAGTGATCATAATCCAAGATATCTTTCGTTTTAAATAAATTCTAAACATTATGAGAAAAAAAAATATTATATATATATATATATATATATATATATATATATATATATATATATATATATATATATATATATATTAGGGTGGAGTGAAAAAAAACAAAAATTAGGGGGGCCCCCCAAAAGTTACCTTTTAGTGCCAAAACCACCTGGTTAAAATATTTTTAAAATTCATTAATATTTACCGATGGTATTTTCCATTTAAAGTATGTTTTTTCAACTTATTGCAGATTTTTAACTTAAAGACCGACAAAAACCACTTCGAAATCTAATTTTTCGGACTCGCAGGACCCCAAAATCGATAAATTACCAATAATGTCAAGGTTCAACATTTTCATGATTTCTGTACTTTATTTTACTTACGCAAAAGAAAGTGAAAAAGTGATTGGCCAAAATGTTGTTTCTTCTCCCTAAAAGTGGATAGTAGGCGTTTATCACAGGAGTGGCATTCGAGACATTAGTAATTTCAATTATTAAACGGTATTCTATCGGTTTCTAAAGAATCATGTACTTCAGGATTTTTTGTATAATGAAAGTCTAGTTTAATTCGGCTAAAAAGAAAAATTTCAATTGGAAAATACCACCGCTAAATTTTAATGAATTTTAAAAATATTTTAACCAGTCATTAACGACACTATAAAGTAACTTTCTGAAAGGCCCCCGTACCAAAATTGTAAAAAAAAAATTTTTTCACTCCACCCTAATATATATATATACATATCAATCCAAAATTCATATGCTTTCATTATTAATTCGTCCACTTACATAAAATGAGTCGGATTCAAATAGTGAATGAATTGCATAAGCCAGCATGTAAAAATTTTATACGCAGACATGTTAAAATTAAGGGTATTGATGACTTATGGCAGGCAGATCTCGTGGAAATGATTCCCTATGCAAGAGAAAATGCTGGTTTTAAATATCTTCTAACTGTAATCGATGCTTTTTCTAAATTTGCTTGGGTTGAACCTACATATAAAGAAAAAAACATCACAGATAATTGTTGGTGCTTTAACAAAAATTTTCAATGAGAGTAAAAGAGTACCAAAGAATCTACAAACGGATATGGGAACTGAATTCTATAATAAAGATTTCAAACAGCTTGTGAAACAGAAAAATATTAACCACTATTCAACATTTAGTCCAATAAAAGCATGTATAGTAGAAAGATTTAATCGAACTCTTAAGGAGCAGATGTGGAGGAAGTTTAGTCTCCAAGGATCTTACAAGTGGCTGAATATTTTAAAAAAATTAGTGAAAGATTACAACAACAAAAAACATAGGACAATTAAATTAGCACCTGTAGAAGTTAATATGGCAAATGAAAAACAACTTTTAAAACGTGTGTATACATATCTTAAGTTAATGCAGAAAAATAAATTTAAAGTTGGAGATTTCGTTCGAGTTAGCAAATTTAAAACCGTTTTCGAAAAAGGTTATACACCAAATTGGACTACTGAAATATTTAAAGTTATCAGGATTAACAACAAATTTCCTGTGACGTATTTACTTGAGGACTATAAGGGTCAGCTAATATCAGGTCGGTTTTATGAAAAGGAGCTCCAAAAGACAAATCATCCTGATACTTACCTTGTAGAAAAAATCTTGAAGAGGAATGGAACAAAGGTTTATGTCAAATGGCTTGGTTTTGATTCATCACACAACTCATGGATAAATAAAAACGATATTCTTTAAAATACTATTATACTATTATACATTTATTTAAAATAAAATCTGATACAATATTATTATTTAGTATTATTTAGTAAATAATATTATTAAAATTAACATACATATTATTTTATTCTAAATTATATAAACTTATACTTTAATTAAATTTGTAAACTATTGAATATCAAAATTTTCGAGTTCTTTGTTACCCCATGCCAAAGTATTAAAAGAATTTGGTATAACGAATCTTTTATCATCATCATTTGTCAATGCTAATTTATTAACTAATTGGGTGTACAAATCATGTTTTATACTTTTAAAATTTAATTGAGATCTAATTATTTTTTCGTCATTATTCAAACAATTTTTATAATCATTAAATGATATTTTATTTGAAACAACACTTTTTTTAATACCCTTAATTTTTTTACTTAACTCATTATCATCTTCTAGAAGTATACAATATGTTTTTGCTTTCAGCCCTATAAATTCTGTTATAATTTTTCCATTACATTCATCTTTAAACATACCTAACACTTTTTTATTTTTTAATGGTATTCCAAAAATGTTTTGTGGAGAAAAGTCTGATGTATCAAATCTACTGTCAATATCCTGTTCAATGTCTTTATAGAAGTCTTCAGTTTGAATTTCGTAAATTAGAGAGTCAGTGTCAGTATATAGCAATGAAGCTCGTTCTTTATATTTAGGCATAAAGTATTTGTAATGGAAATCATACATAAGGGTTTTTGATAATTCTAATACTGTAAATCCTACATAAATAGGTTTGTTTAATGTTATTTGCAATTTATTCATTTGGATTGCAATGAGATTTTCATTAAAAACTGAAGATGAATGGAAATTAGGTTTATTAATTAAACTACTAGCGCCTAATTTGTTCTCAATATTTTCCCAGTGTGTCAGCATTCGAATGTCTTTTCGCTTGAAAACATCCTCAAGAGTTTTACCAAACACACTGTTATTCATTAATTTATAAAAATCTTTTTCAAATGGATTCTTAGCTTGTGCACGTAGGTTGGTATTAAGGTCTATGTATGATTTTAAAAAAGGTTTTTGGTTAAATTGTAATACTCTATGTATTTTCTTTAGAATCAACCCTTCTGATAAGCACTGTTTTAAATTTTTTTGATGAATTATATAGTTGGATTTGGGGTTAAGATTGGCTATGAGTTTCTTTTGCTTAGAAGATATATATACAGGTTTAATATTTTCTACGCAAAATGGTAAATCATTATGTGATTTATGTAGATGTTCTGGATATTCTAAATCACATTCTAAGATATACCCCAATTCATCATTATCATTTATAGAATTTATATCAAAGTTTTCAATTTCACTATTTTTAAGCCATTTAAAATTTGCATATGGTAGATATTGACTCATAGCATGTCCGTAAAGGTTATTAGCATCTAGATAGATTATATAGTTGGAATTTTCATCTTTCTTTACATATTTGCTCATATATTTATTATTTGCTTTAGCATAACGTTTAGAACATTGTGCTAAGCCACCACGAACTCCCTTTTTAATGAAATTTAACATATCAATATTTGTTAATAATTCCATTTCAATGTTTGTGTATTTTAACATTGCGTCCCAGCTCAGACCGGGAGATGTGTAGTAGTGAGCTGGATCTAAATTATATGTTTTTAAACAGACATTTCTAAAATTTTCAAAAATATCTGTTAAAAGGAGAACATCAGATTTTAAATATAAATCTGAATAATCACCCAAATTCTTACAGTTGAATTCAACCCATACTTTATTAGCATGAGTGTATTGTTCGTCTGTAATGTGGGAATCATTTAACTTATTATAAAAGCTCGACTTTGGTGGTAGGCTAGAATAATTAAATTTTTCATGACTATCTAGAAAATCATAAGGAAAGACACCCTTTTTCTTAATAAGATTTAATTGATTTTGATTTATGAACATTTTTTGAATTTCCAAAAACTGATTTTCTTCCAAATTTTTTGCTAAGTTGTCGAGACTGGAAGCCATAAACTTAAAAGAATCAATGAATCTCAGTTTAATTTTTTTAGTATTATTAATTTTGAAATGTTTCGTGAAAGATATGTATCTTTCCTTATTTTGGGCAATTAAATTAATATTTTCCTCATCAAAGCCCAATTCTTTGATAATGAAATGAGCATCATATCCGCTTAAATTATGGCAAACTATTGGTACAAAATCTATAACTTGATAATGCAAATTACAATTAACATGAGCAGCGCCTCGAAACTTGCCGGTAAGATGGCAATGATCTCTTACTTTATAGTTTTCAGAATCAATGAAAGATTTTTCACAAATGTGGCAATTGGTTGAATTATTATATTGAAATTGCTCATCATTTGTTAGTGCAATCATTTTGAATTTTGAATTTAATTTATTATAAAGCTGGTCTAAATCAAGTTTTATTTTTTCGATAAATTGTTTAGCGCAATCTTCTCCCCTATATAATTCAAATTTTGATAAACTGTCATCGTATGAGCATTTTATATAATATGCAAAACTGCAAGGCTCATGTTTTGTCACGTTTTCGGTAAATGGGTGTGTTGCGCTAGGTAAACATGTATTAATCGGTTTTAATATTGCTTCAAAATCACAATATATGATGAAAGGTACGCGTTCCTTATTTTTAAAGTTTTTAAATTTTAATATAGAATTTTCTTTGTTAGGGAGTAAACATTTAATTTTATTACATCCATGTTGTAGATGGGTGTTTAATTTTCTTTCATTACGAAAAAATATTAAACATCCGTCACAAATGAATTTCCGATTTTCCCGTTTTGAAAATTGTTTACCCACTAACGTATTTAACTTTTTTATGAAACAATAATGACTATTTTCCCCATCTTCTAAATATAACAAATTAACATGATGTTGTTTTTTAAGATTTGTATAATATAAAGGACCCACAATTTGACTACCTTCTAAACCATACACATTTACACTTATATTATTCTGGTTTTCAAATTGTGGGATGTCTTTTAAAGGCATGGGGAAACTAATATTATTTAAATTTAAGATAGAACTATAGTGAGGAAATGAATTACACCGTTGAGGTTTTCTTACATTAGGATATTTGCTAGCCATGATTGACCAGGCGAAACAGGCTTGATCAGAATTTTGAACATTGATTATAGCTTTTTTATCTTTAATACATTTTGGGAGAGGTATGTAAGAAGACCCTCTCATCGGACTATATTTATTAAAATTCAATTCAATGAACAATACTTTTTCAATCGCCCATCCAGACTCTTTCTCTTGAAACTCCTCACCCAGAGTATTCAAAGTGCAAACAATCTGTGAAAATATTTCATCCAAATCAGTAGCTTCTGTTAAAATTGCATTTTTAGTATTAAATGATTTTAATGAACTAACATTTACTTCGTCTTTCAAATCATATTTGGTGAATAAACCAAACAATTCAAAATTTGTTTTAACAGCTTTAAATATTGCTGTTTGAAGCTGTATTAATTTAATTATTTTATGTTTTATAGAATGCATAAAATCATTTATACTAATATAGTTATTAGGTACATCTGAAACCCTATAACTAATTATTCGAGATTTGAATGCTGTGCTAATGATCTGAATGTTTTCATCATTCTCACTATAGTTTTTTAAACAATTATTCTTATGAGCTAATGACTTATGATGATTAAAAAAAAATTTTTTTGGAACACTTACATTACAATTACTGCATAAAATGTCAGCATCAGTAGGTGCGTCATCCATTTTCCTTCTCTTAGCGGTTACAGCTGTCCTTGAATTTGATGGAATATCAAAAGATGAAGGTGTGTTGATGGTCGGTGCAATATGTACCCTCTTATGATGGTACTCAAGTTTTCGTTTATTACCGAAAACGATTCCACATACTTCACATAGCATGTTATCTTAGGAGTGCTGCTCCTTTACATGGCGAACTAAAATGTCTTTTGATGAAAACATTTTATTGCATTCTTCGCAGTTATTCATTATTTAACTGAAAATATTAAAGAAATAATATGTTAAAACATTTTATATCATTTAAATAAATGTATGATTGTAACTTACTTTAAAATTTTTTTCGACTAAGTATTTAAATATGTTGAAATTTTATTTATTTTGTTAATTAGTTAAATTATAAAATTTCACTCTTAAAAGTTTGTTTCACACTTTAAATTTTCTTTACTATCTCACAAGATTAGATATAAAAACCAATGTATCTTGTTAATATAAATGTTCTCTTTGACTTTTATTATGATCACTTCACTTTTTTAATTTTAAAATGATAGATTAATTCAAAAATATAAATTTTTTCACTTTTATTATGATCACAACACTTTTAAAATAATAGGTAACTCAAAAATAATAAGTAGATGTTTTACACGACACGACAATACGTTGTATAAGTTTATTATACTTTTTCATTACGTTTAAAAAAAAAAAAAAAAAACAAAAAAAAAATTGATGATCACAATTTAATCATGAATAAATTTATTGCAATCAATTTTCATTACGATTACAGTTTATTCACATTGATTTTTGTTATATGTATATGTATGTAAATGATTTTTTTTTTTCATTACCTTTAAAAAAAAATTTGTAAACAAATATCATTTTACAGTTTTTATTTAATGTACGATGAACTAGTTTTCAATGGCAAGGTTAAATTATAAAATATTAATATAACTGTGCACTATCCAATTTCAATTAAGTTACAAACCATATTTACAGAATATACATAAACTTTGAAATGTGACATCTACAGATAAAGTTTTAAAAAATAACAATATACAGTTGAATACATGATTTTGGATAAATTCATATAGAATTTTAGTTATCGTGGTTGATAATAAAACTGTATATTGAACTAAGTTACAAACCATGTACATAAAATAAGCTTTTAAAGTGACATCTACAGATAAAGTTGGAAAATAATAATCATTTACAGTTGAATACCTGATTTTAGATACATTTATATAGAGTTTTAGTTATCGTGGTTGATAATAAAACTGTAAGAAATGTGCACCATCTATCGAAAAGTTAATTAATATTAAAAAGTTCAAAGCTTAAAGTTTATTACTGTGCTGCCATCTAACGAAATGTCTTAAAAAATATAATATACAGTTGAATGACAGATTTTTAAGAAAATTATATACTTAGGTTTTCATTTTATATAGAGATTTAGTTACCGGGGTTACACTGTAGTATGCCCATAGTAAAAACATACGTAATCGTTTATGTTGTTGTAATTTACATGTAAAAAATTTTTCGGCTGGAATCGATTTCGGCTGGCCTAGGACCATCCACTTTACACTACTCTTCAATTTTGAATTTATTTGACGGAAATCGCTCTTTTATGATGGGACCTTCGACAGAGTGTCTTTGATCGTTTTCAAAGGCCCGTTTGCATTACCCGATGTAGACGGATTTGTATTATTATTTGAATTTCTCTCTCTTCTTTCATCACTTGCCTTCTTTAGGTAACATTCCTGAATCAAATGACCCCTTCGTTTACAATATGCGCATCGCTTAATTGAAATTGATTTTACAGATCTCACCTGATTTTGTCGATTTTGAAAACATTGATCCAATTCATGTCCTTTTTTATGACATAGTTGACAAAATTTTGTACTAGGAGTTCGCTGGTGAAATGATGCTTCGGGTGTGTGTACTCTTGAGAAATTTTTAATGATTATTTCTTCTTGAATTGCCTGATTAATGGCTTGGGATAATTTAGTGAATCGACAAGCTTTGATAATATTTTTGAACGACGAATTTAGACCCTCTTGAAATGATTGGAGTGCAATATTTGAATTTTGTTCTTGAATTGTGGGGGCGGACGCTTGACCCTGAGAAGCGATACAAACTTCGTTTAAGTCATGAACTAATACTTCAACACGAGTTGCATAGGAACGAACATATTCGCGCTTTTATTTTGTTTTATGGTAGCCAATTCCATTTGAATATGGCCAATGGAACGACTTTCGGAAAATTCTGCAGTTAATATTTTTTTAAGTTTGGTAAAAGTTTTTATATCGGCGTATCTTACAACATCGTATGCTTTTCCATCTAACTTTAATTTTAATAATTCTACGAAAGCAGGCTTATCCTCTTCTCATAAACCTTTTAATATAATATCTGCACAGGAACAACATTTGTGAAGTTCTCGTGGAACACCACTGAAAGTCGGAACCAGTTTTAATACATATTTTGCATTTAATTTTGTCATTTTGACTTCGGTAATATCGGTATTTGTTCTGATTTTAATTTTTATATAATTTTTGTTTTTAGAAACTTTCGTTGACTTGTATAAATGTATAGAAAGTTGTGTAACCGAATCACTATATGTACATATGTATGCAAGGAATATTTGAGATTTCGTTATTTTTAAATAAAATAATATTTAACGAATTCAATACAGGCTAATGTAACATGGTTTTGTTTCTTATACGGTAATATTTATTAAAACAATTAATCATAAATGCGCGATACTATTAATAATCTAGAATAATCGAAAGATGTTTCATCATTGGATGCTGATGAGAATAATTTGACAAGGTCATTAACACGTAACTTCAAACAAATTTTTTTGTTAATTTCAAGATTATACAAAATAAAATGAAGTATAATTTAAATTTGTTTTTTTTTATTTATATTTATAAAATAATAGAATTCAATTAATTAACCCTTTAATGCATGATTTTTTCTTTTTAATTGTAATTGTTTTTTTCTTATAAAGATGTATTTGGTTGAAACGAATTTCAAAGTAAAAATGGTTGGAAGCAGCTAGTTTTCCAGGAAAATTGATTTTATGACATGATGCCTATTTGCATCATTATGCATTTGTGGTATAAATTTGAAATATTTTTCTATTTATAACGCTTCTTTATAAAAAGACAATTCGTTCAAAATTAAAATAAATATTCAAAAACAATATTCTTATTTATAAAAAATTAATTATGTAAATGTATGTTTACTACTAACTGTATGCAAAACATCGACTAACTAATTCTAAATGGCGATTTTATTTTCAAAACGCAGAAAAAAACCAAAAAATGTGTGAAACGACATAGAAAAACAAATGAACAACACATATACGAAACAAAACAGAAAAAATATGCTCAAATGTAGATGCAGTTCAAATTAGAATAACATGATGCAGATATGCTACAGTATGCATTAAAGGGTTAATGATTAATTTAAATTTTAAAATTAATTAAAAATTTTTTTTTGTTTTTTTTTTGTAATTTGTTTTCTAGATTTTAAATTGTTATTGAATCTTGATTTTTTTCTTCTAAGAATAGGTAATAAATTAATTAAAGTGAATTTTGCTTATCTGTATTATTCCAAATATTGTTCCATGATAAATTAGCGATGAGTTGATGACATCATCACTTTTGATTCAATGGACACAAGTAGCGGTGCTTCAATTGTTGAATATCGTTCGATTTTATATGCTTTATACATAAGTACAGACTTCAACATGTGGTTTGGGGCATCAACAAGTAGTTTTCCACTAATTTCAGCATTTTTAAATATGTATTTATGAAATATATGAAGATATATCTGTTTTTTTCTGAATTGATATAGCATTCGTCTAACATACTTTAACTTAAAATTATCTATTTCACGTACAAGAGTATTTTCAAAGAAAGAAGACAGCAGGTATTTGACAAGAAGTATCAGGTAGATTGTAATTTGGGACAAATTGTGTAGCAAGAATCGGAGTCTTTTCCTGTGCAAATGTAGAAATATTGGTTCCATCTTCGCAGAAAGTTAACCTTTCGAAGCTGACCGAAATCAAAAATGTGTATGATGTTTTTTTTTTTAACTTAGCTAACCACCTAGAAAGCTGCAAATTATCAGGCATTATATATTTCAAATATTTTTGAAGATACACTCCTTTGAAACTCGTTGTTATGCTGCTCAATGAGATAACTGACTGAGTGGAAAATCATATCGTTTTTGGTTCACATTTCGTATTTATCTACATTTATTTTGGGCAAAACCTCAGCAAAAAAATCTTTAAAACTAATGAGACCATCTAATAAATTATTCAAAACCTCAAAATAGAAATGTTACATATTTATTTCGAATGTAGCCAACATATCTAACATTTTGGTTATAATAAATAACTTAAGTCAATTCAGATTGTCCAACTATCATCATCATTATTCTCATTACATTTTCGATTTTTTTTTTTTTTGCTTTTTTTTTCGTTACAAATTGATTTATTTATTTCTATACACAAGAACCAAATACTAATGCTCTTCTGTATATAATAATAACGAAAACTAAAAATTATTATAGTTTTATGTTTTTGACACAATAAAAACATATGTCACTTGACTTCTTATTATATACATTTTTCAAACTGTACATATGATTCTTCTTGTGTATGTGACAGGTGAAAATTTTTCAGTTTTTTATTTCATTTCTCGTTTTTTTTGCCTTGTGTATGTGTTCATTTTTCAACAATGTGCTTTTTTCTATGCTTTCTCTATATTTTTTCCATCTCACATCATATCAACATCCTTTTGTGCTTTACAGTTGAGTATATTGTATATATGTGGGTATATGGTAAGATGGAAAGTATTTTTTTTTTGTATTCTCCAACAAAAACCGAAAGCTCTTCAAATTTCAATGTGGATGCGAAATAAATCATGTGAAATAGGATGGTAATTTTGTGATTACAATTTGTAATTATGAAAAAGATCTCAGTATATTATATAAAAAATTTGAACTTATTATTTATCTGTATAAAAAAAAAAAATTCGTGCCAATAGATTTCGAAACACGTAATATATTATATACGTTGAAGCATAATATTTTTCGTTATGCTGTGCCATACATACAAAATTTGTAAACGAACGATATACGTAATCAACCAGATAAATTCCATGATTTTAAATTACGATAAGAGATATTACATTAAAAATATTCACGCAAAGTGTGTTGCGATTCAAACAAAATTCAATATAAAAATAAGAAAACAAGATTTTATGCTTCGTTCAGCATGTAAATTTTGTTTTTGTGTTCCGTTGTTAAGAAAAGAAAAAAAATATGAAAAGATGAAGGATGTGTGTATCGTATAGTGAAGCATATATTAAAAAGACATATTGATAAACATGAATACAGATTTTTTTTTTAATAATAATTGATCTCGTTACCAATGTAAACGCAGATCGATTTCTTGGAAATTCAAATACAACCCCATTCAAGCAGCTATTAATTGAACAAGTAATAATAAGACGTATGCGATGCTTTGTGTAACAAATCCTAAGGATAAAAATAAGTATATGTGCGGAATGAAAGCATTGAACGAACATAATTCGATTGTTGTTGGCATAATGATATGTACTTATGTTGTATCGTGAACGTGTATTTATTTGATGTGCGCATAATTTAAAAATACAAACAAGCGAGATACATAATCTGTATATATGGTCTGCCAATAACCTTATTCATACCTGATATTTATGAAGGTTGTCTTCATTGGAGCCTGCAATATTGTTGGTTGGAATTGTTCAACCGTCAACGAAATAATGAAACAATTTGTAGACGACGTCTATTCCTAACTATTAACAATGATACATAATTATGTTGGTCATACGGTATGGATTGTGGTGGGTGGTGCTGTTGAGCGTTGACTTTTAGTGTGATGTGAGATGAAGTGCCGTATGGGTAGGTTGAGTTGTGTGGATGGAGAAGAAATAGGGATACTAAGAGTGTGCGGGTCGTTATGTAAGTATTTGAGTGAGGAGCAGGCATGGATGTGTATATATGTGTTTATGTGTGTTTATGTGTGTTTGCAAGCAGGTGGGTGCTCCATGCTAATAAGTCGTTTCGAATGTTACAGCAAGACTGCCTTAATAAGTATAAGTGTTAGTACAATGATATACATATAATATTTAATTAGAATGCATTACAGTACTTAACGAATTGTATAGTTACGTGCACGTACCCCATCTAAATACATGCACACACCGACCACCGAACCGAGCTACTTCCCTACATTAAAAAGCAACAGTGAAGAATAGGAACACACAATTGCACAATAATAAAGGACACGTCATTCCATTGTTATCAGGAGATAACTTTAGTATATAAACAGTTTAGCATATAAGCACGATGTCAATTACTCAAGATACAAGGATTTAAAGTTTTTTTTTTAGCTGGGGCAGTATCCTAGCATACATAAATATACTATGATTGATATTACAGTTATGGTTATTATGCTCCATGAGGTTTTATGATTGATTGATTTATTGAAGTGTTCGACCAAGCTTTAAGCAAGATTTCCCGGGGTTATTAATGGCCGGACCTCACCGAACACCTTTTTACATAAAACATAAAGAGGATTTGGATAGGTATAGGAAGCGAGATATATCTTGATCCGGTTACAAACACCTAAGTATAGCCAATAGTATAGATCAGCCGATTCGGGGCCATAAAAATCCAAAATCTGCAATTGTGCGCCGATTGCTATTCTTGATGCCTCTAATGGAAGGTCTCGGAACCTGTAATTTTCGTGCCAATGCGCATTTAGATTGCTTAATTGTTTCCAGAGATTTAAAAGAAAATTCGATTTTTTGAAAATTACCTTAATATAGATCAGGGTATTCAGGGCCATAAAAATCCAAAATCTGCAATTGTGCTTCGATTGCGGTTCTTGATAATTCTAATGACTGTTTCCAGACATTTCATAGAAAATTGAATTTTCTGGAAATCACCTTACTATAGATCAGCCGATTTGGGGCCATAAAAATCCAAAATCTGCATTTGTGCTCCGATTGCGGTTCTTGATACTTCTAATGACTGTTTCCAGACATTTCATAGAAAATTAAATTTTTTGGAAATCACGATCAGCCGATTTGGGGCCAGAAAAATCCAAAATCTGCAATTGTGCTACGATTGGGGTTCTTGATACTTCTAATGACTGTTTCCATACATTTCATAGAAAATTGAATTTTTTGGAAATCACCTTACTATAGATCAGCCGATTTGGGGCCAGAAAAATCCAAAATCTGCAATTGTGCTACGATTGGGGTTCTTGATACTTCTAATGACTGTTTCCATACATTTTATAGAAAATTGAATTTTTTGGAAATCACCTTACTATAGATCAGCCGATTTGGGGCCAGAAAAATCCAAAATCTGCAATTGTGCTACGATTGGCGTTCTTGATACTTCTAATGACTGTTTCCATACATTTCATAGAAAATTGAATTTTTTGGAAATCACCTTACTATAGATCAGCCGATTTGGGGCCAGAAAAATCCAAAATCTGCAATTGTGCTACGATTGGGGTTCTTGATACTTCTAATGACTGTTTCCATACATTTCATAGAAAATTGAATTTTTTGGAAATCACCTTACTATAGATCAGCCGATTTGGGGCCAGAAAAATCAAAAATCTGCAATTGTGCTTCGATTGCGGTTCTTGATACTTCTAATGACTGTTTCCATACATTTTATAGAAAATTGAATTTTTTGGAAATCACCTTACTATAGATCAGCCGATTTGGGGCCAGAAAAATCCAAAATCTGCAATTGTGCTACGATTGGGGTTCTTGATACTTCTAATGACTGTTTCCATACATTTTATAGAAAATTGAATTTTTTGGAAATCACCTTACTATAGATCAGCCGATTTGGGGCCAGAAAAATCCAAAATCTGCAATTGTGCTACGATTGGCGTTCTTGATACTTCTAATGACTGTTTCCATACATTTCATAGAAAATTGAATTTTTTGGAAATCACCTTACTATAGATCAGCCGATTTGGGGCCAGAAAAATCCAAAATATGCAATTGTGCTACGATTGGGGTTCTTGATACTTCTAATGACTGTTTCCATACATTTTATAGAAAATTGAATTTTTTGGAAATCACCTTACTATAGATCAGCCGATTTGGGGCCATAAAAATCCAAAATCTGCAATTATGCTCCGATCGCAGTTCTTAATGCCTCTAATGAAAGGTCTCGGAACCTGTAATTTTCGTGCCAACGCGCATTTAGATTGCTTAATTATTTCCAGAGATTTAAAAGAAAATTGGATTTTTTGAAAATCACCTTACTATAGATCAGGGGATTCAGGGCCATTAAAATCCAAAATCTGCAATTGTGCTCCGATTGCGGTACTTGATACTTCTAATGACTGTTTCCATACATTTCATAGAAAATTAAATTTTTTGGAAATCACGATCAGCCGATTTGGGGCCAGAAAAATCCAAAATCTGCAATTTTGCTACGATTGGGGTTCTTGATACTTCTAATGACTGTTTCCATACATTTCATAGAAAATTGAATTTTTTGGAAATCACCTTACTATAGATCAGCCGATTTGGGGCCAGAAAAATCAAAAATCTGCAATTGTGCTTCGATTGCGGTTCTTGATACTTCTAATGACTGTTTCCATACATTTTATAGAAAATTGAATTTTTTGGAAATCACCTTACTATAGATCAGCCGATTTGGGGCCAGAAAAATCCAAAATCTGCAATTGTGCTACGATTGGCGTTCTTGATACTTCTAATGACTGTTTCCATACATTTCATAGAAAATTGAATTTTTTGGAAATCACCTTACTATAGATCAGCCGATTTGGGGCCAGAAAAATCCAAAATCTGCAATTGTGCTACGATTGGGGTTCTTGATACTTCTAATGACTGTTTCCATACATTTTATAGAAAATTGAATTTTTTGGAAATCACCTTACTATAGATCAGCCGATTTGGGGCGAGAAAAATCCAAAATCTGCAATTGTGCTACGATTGGGGTTCTTGATACTTCTAATGACTGTTTCCATACATTTCATAGAAAATTGAATTTTTTGGAAATCACCTTACTATAGATCAGCCGATTTGGGGCCAGAAAAATCCAAAACCTACAATTGTGCTCCGATTCCGATTCTTGATACTTCTAATGACTGTTTCCATACATTTCGTAGAAAATTGATTTTTTTGGAAATCACCTTACTATAGATCAGCCGATTTGGGGCCATAAAAATCCAAAATCTGCAATTGTGCTCCGATCGCAGTTCTTAATGCCTCTAATGAAAGGTCTCGGAACCTGTAATTTTCGTGCCAACGCGCATTTAGATTGCTTAATTATTTCCAGAGACTTAAAAGAAAATTGGATTTTTTGAAAATCACCTTACTATAGATCAGGGGATTCAGGGCCAGAAAAATCCAAAATCTGCAACTGTGCTCCGATTGCGGTTCTTGATACTTTTAATGACTGTTTCCATACATTTCATAGAAAATTAAATTTTTTGGAAATCACGATCAGCCGATTTGGGGCCAGAAAAATCCAAAATCTGCAATTGTGCTACGATTGGCGTTCTTGATACTTCTAATGACTGTTTCCATACATTTCATAGAAAATTGAATTTTTTGGAAATCACCTTACTATAGATCAGCCGATTTGGGGCCAGAAAAATCCAAAATCTGCAATTGTGCTACGATTGGGGTTCTTGATACTTCTAATGACTGTTTCCATACATTTTATAGAAAATTGAATTTTTTGGAAATCACTTTACTATAGATCAGCCGATTTGGGGCCAGAAAAATCCAAAATCTGCAATTGTGCTACGATTGGCGTTCTTGATACTTCTAATGACTGTTTCCATACATTTCATAGAAAATTGAATTTTTTGGAAATCACCTTACTATAGATCAGCCGATTTGGGGCCAGAAAAATCCAAAATCTGCAATTGTGCTACGATTGGGGTTCTTGATACTTCTAATGACTGTTTCCATACATTTTATAGAAAATTGAATTTTTTGGAAATCACTTTACTATAGATCAGCCGATTTGGGGCCAGAAAAATCCAAAATCTGCAATTGTGCTACGATTGGGGTTCTTGATACTTCTAATGACTGTTTCCATACATTTCATAGAAAATTGAATTTTTTGGAAATCACCTTACTATAGATCAGCCGATTTGGGGCCAGAAAAATCCAAAATCTGCAATTGTGCTACGATTGGCGTTCTTGATACTTCTAATGACTGTTTCCATACATTTCATAGAAAATTGAATTTTTTGGAAATCACCTTACTATAGATCAGCCGATTTGGGGCCAGAAAAATCCAAAATATGCAATTGTGCTACGATTGGGGTTCTTGATACTTCTAATGACTGTTTCCATACATTTTATAGAAAATTGAATTTTTTGGAAATCACCTTACTATAGATCAGCCGATTTGGGGCCATAAAAATCCAAAATCTGCAATTATGCTCCGATCGCAGTTCTTAATGCCTCTAATGAAAGGTCTCGGAACCTGTAATTTTCGTGCCAACGCGCATTTAGATTGCTTAATTATTTCCAGAGATTTAAAAGAAAATTGGATTTTTTGAAAATCACCTTACTATAGATCAGGGGATTCAGGGCCATTAAAATCCAAAATCTGCAATTGTGCTCCGATTGCGGTACTTGATACTTCTAATGACTGTTTCCATACATTTCATAGAAAATTAAATTTTTTGGAAATCACGATCAGCCGATTTGGGGCCAGAAAAATCCAAAATCTGCAATTTTGCTACGATTGGGGTTCTTGATACTTCTAATGACTGTTTCCATACATTTCATAGAAAATTGAATTTTTTGGAAATCACCTTACTATAGATCAGCCGATTTGGGGCCAGAAAAATCAAAAATCTGCAATTGTGCTTCGATTGCGGTTCTTGATACTTCTAATGACTGTTTCCATACATTTTATAGAAAATTGAATTTTTTGGAAATCACCTTACTATAGATCAGCCGATTTGGGGCCAGAAAAATCCAAAATCTGCAATTGTGCTACGATTGGCGTTCTTGATACTTCTAATGACTGTTTCCATACATTTCATAGAAAATTGAATTTTTTGGAAATCACCTTACTATAGATCAGCCGATTTGGGGCCAGAAAAATCCAAAATCTGCAATTGTGCTACGATTGGGGTTCTTGATACTTCTAATGACTGTTTCCATACATTTTATAGAAAATTGAATTTTTTGGAAATCACCTTACTATAGATCAGCCGATTTGGGGCGAGAAAAATCCAAAATCTGCAATTGTGCTACGATTGGGGTTCTTGATACTTCTAATGACTGTTTCCATACATTTCATAGAAAATTGAATTTTTTGGAAATCACCTTACTATAGATCAGCCGATTTGGGGCCAGAAAAATCCAAAACCTACAATTGTGCTCCGATTCCGATTCTTGATACTTCTAATGACTGTTTCCATACATTTCGTAGAAAATTGATTTTTTTGGAAATCACCTTACTATAGATCAGCCGATTTGGGGCCATAAAAATCCAAAATCTGCAATTGTGCTCCGATCGCAGTTCTTAATGCCTCTAATGAAAGGTCTCGGAACCTGTAATTTTCGTGCCAACGCGCATTTAGATTGCTTAATTATTTCCAGAGACTTAAAAGAAAATTGGATTTTTTGAAAATCACCTTACTATAGATCAGGGGATTCAGGGCCAGAAAAATCCAAAATCTGCAACTGTGCTCCGATTGCGGTTCTTGATACTTTTAATGACTGTTTCCATACATTTCATAGAAAATTAAATTTTTTGGAAATCACGATCAGCCGATTTGGGGCCAGAAAAATCCAAAATCTGCAACTGTGCTCCGATTGAGGTTCTTGATACTTTTAATGACTGTTTCCATACATTTCATAGAAAATTAAATTTTTTGGAAATCACGATCAGCCGATTTGGGGCCAGAAAAATCCAAAATCTGCAATTGTGCTCCGATTGCGGTACTTGATGCTTCTAATGACTGTTTCCATACATTTCATAGAAAATTGAATTTTTTTAAAAATCACCTTACTATAGATCAGCCGATTTGGGGCCAGAAAAATCCAAAATCTGCAATTTTGCTCCGATTGCAGTTCTTAATGCCTCTAATGAAAGGTCTCGGAACCTGTAATTTTCGTGCCAACGCGCATTTAGATTGCTTAATTATTTCCAGAGATTTAAAAGAAAATTAGATTTTTTGAAAATCACCTTACTATAATGCTTGTGGAAACGTCGATTGATTGAGGATAAAGATTGTACTCTGTGTGGAAGTGTGGAAGATGTTTAACATCTGATTTGGGTCTGTCCAAAATTCAGTCAATGCAGATCAAAGTTCAAAATCCTTCGAAATGCAAGAAATTTAACTTCAGTATTAAATGAGGTGGTTTGGTTTATAAGGAAATGTATGAATATAATGAGTGGAATAATAATTTAACGATAAACACACAAGGAGCTACTTGGCATAAAAAATAAAAGTCTATTAAAATTTCAAATTGTTGTGTTCAAAGGTTTAGCTTCGTTTTTATCCCATTTGTGCAATTGTGATGGCGGTTGGTTTAGTTTTTTTAATATTTCACTAGAATATCACAAAATTTTGTTAAAACAGTGTCAACCGTTGTTATTGTTAAAATGTAAAATGGAAATTTCCAAATACCCAATTAAAAAAATTTTAAATGAAAAGTTGTTTTTGTCAAATCCATTCATTTTTGTGCCATACTGGTTGAAGCTTTGCCTTGTTTAATAGTTTATTTCCAATGGTACTAAATTTTGTTAAACTCCTGTATTACGTTGTTGTTTTGAAAATCCGAAATAAATAGTTTTTGTTGTCAAATCTACTAGAATTTTAAATTCTTATGATTTTCGAAGTTGTCGTGGAGATTTAGGTTTTTTTAAATTAACAATATTACAAATTATTTCAAAATCACTGTATACAGCGTTATGTTGTTGTCAAAATCCTAAATGAAAAGTTGTTTAGGTTCAGTTTTGTGGCATTCTGGTTTAAGTTTAGCTTTATCAGTGTCATTCCAATATTGCAAAATTTTGTCAAACCACTGTATTGCGTTCTTTTTATCAAAATGCAATATGAAAAGTTGTTGTTGTCAAATGTATTAAAATTTCAAATTTGTCTTTATTTTCGATGTTTCGCCTAGTTTTTGTACCAAACTGGTTGAAGTTTAGCTTTTTTAAATAGTTTCGTTCCAGTATTATACATTTTTGACTAGTTCTGTTGTCGTAAAACTCTCAAATCAAAAGTTATTGTTGTCAAATCTACTAAAATTTCCAATTCTTGTGATTTTCGATGTTTAGCTACCTTTTTGTGCCATTCTGGTTGAAGCTTAACTTTTTTTAAAAGTTTCATTCCAATGTTCAATATCATCGGTTAAACTAGTGCAATGTATTGTTCTTGTAAAAATCCCAAATGAAACGTTGTTGTTGTCAATGGTGTTGTTGATGTAATTTTTCGGTTTTTAATTAAATTGTTGAATTGTTTTCTGGATGGATGGTGGTGCTCAAAATTCAACAGTTAAAAATATTGAACAAAGCAAACCCAACAGATCTCCGTAACTTGATTTAGTGTTAAAAAAAAAAATTAATAATTCTTTTCATATATTTGATTTTTTTATATTGTATAATAAATCAGACATTCATTTTCCATATCATTTAAATGTTGGGTTTGGAATCTTTTGTTATCACAAACTGTTTAAGAATTTATGTAAAATTAATTGGATTGACAACATGATAGGCATAATATGTTACATTATGCGTATATCACGAACTCATAGTGATTAATGGAAATGTTTTCATTTTGTCCATAATATCTAGCAGCTGCAAAATATATGCAAAGCTGTACCCAACCATATTATATTTACAAGTAGTATGTACCATCAAGTCAACATATTAAAATTTCCTTCGCATTTCCATATCAAAACATTTTCTCGAAATGTATTTTATTATTTTCGACTTCATAAATACTCATCCACAATTGAAATAAAAAATTTTTATTAAATTTATTATTCCCTGGACACCATAAAAAACAAACTTATCCCAAAGAAAAAAAAAATACCATCAATCATGTATACATATACGTATACGTATACACATAAAAAAGAGTATTATGTTGTACAAGGGATGTGTATATATCATAAAGTCGGTCTTCGAATAAATGAAACATAAAATAAATGCAAATTTAATAGAATATTGTTCCAAATTTGAATGATAATGTTGTTATATACGGATGGATATATTCAAGGCTTAAAATACAATAAGGAATAACACTCATACTTCGTATCGTACGTTATATTATAATTTAGAGTGGAGCGAGAGATTGGGATCAGGTGTTTAGGTATTATTTAAATTACATTTCATGGGTAGTTTTTCGACTTTCCGTATTTTTTTCGTTTTTTTTTTTTTTTTTTTTTTAATAATGTAAATTGGAATTTCTGTTAATCAATCAAAAATTGTCAGGATATTTCTGTTGTGCACGAAAGAATATAAAATTAAATTTTCCCAATATATGTATGTAGCTATATACAATAAATAAGTTAATTTATATGATGGATTTATTTATAACAACATGACATTTTTATATTTAAGATGATTGAATTCGATATTTGCAGCCGGTACCTTATAATCGAAACGTTATTTGTGAATTGGAGTTGACTTGTTTTTTATCCCTGTGGGCCATTACTAATTTTCCAGTATCTGGTTTTGGTTACAAATTAATTAAGCTGTTTTAGTTATTATGCTATATACAACAAATTTTATTTAGTTTTTTATTCGTCTGTATATTTACTAATCACAATCAAATGCAAAAAAAATATCGTTTGATTGCCGTAATCAAGTAGAAAACGACAACAGGAAGATTTAAAGCGACATACATTTCTAATTCAATTTAATTTAGAAAACTACTATTAACTCTTGATTGCATTTTTTTTTCTATTTGCTGTTTGTAATTTAGATTTAATTTACTAATGAAATCAGATTGTATTTTAGAATACGAGATAGAGTATAGTTAGTTGATATGGAACCTAAAAATAACGAACACCATTGTATGATACCTGATTTAATTTTTACTTCTCTCACTATAACGAAGTTATATTGGGTAACTATTGTAATCGCGAAAAAAATATTGTTCACGATTTTCACATTTCTCGACGAATTAGGTTACCAGCACTCCAAATAATTCATTAGAAATTCCAGTCAACATTTTTATTATTATCGTTCTGCCTCCCGTTCTCACAAACATTGATAGTTTTGGTCGAAATTTTGCACAAAGAGAAATTTTAATAATAAGCTGTTTGTGTTAACTTTTAGGTTCATCCGAGTCTAGAACAGAGGGGGTTGTAGTGGAAGAAAAAACTGCTAAACAGATTTTCAAAAATATATTGATGATAACTTTGACAATTCATCATCTTCCTGTTCACAAAATTTGAAGTCGACTGAAACTTTGCGTGGGGGTCATTTTAACAAAATGAAGTACTATAAATTTGTTGATCTGTTTTCGAAGTAATGTGAAACTTTTCGAAGAAATATTTTTACGGTTAATACACCGTTCAAATTCCAACAATTACGCCCTAGGTGTCTTTAAGACAAAATGAATAGATTATCATATAATATGGAATTTAAATTTCAAATTTACCTAACATAATTTGCTGTTGGCATATAATATCGTCAAAATTTAAACAAAAATTATATCTAGTAAGCTTTTAAATATTGGAAGCCATTCCCATTCCTGTGACGTTGTTGATCGATTTCTGAGTAATAAATTCTTTTTGATTTAAAGGTCGTATATAAATCTTAATAGCAAATGACTATGAGGCGCCTTTAGACCTCTAATGCATTTTTTTTTTCGAGCTGACAAATTCAAACTATGTTTAAATTGTGTTGAAAAAGGCGATTTTAAAGTTGAAAGTTAATTTTGAGGCCAACCGCTCCACCCACATGTCAAAAATTAAAGTCCGCCTTTAGGCGGCCTTATGCAGTAAGACAAAACAAAACAAATTATTGAAATATATTGTCATTTATTCGGGAGACAAAGTAAAACAATAAAATTTTAATTAAAAAATAAATTTAGGCTAGTTAGCAATTTAAATTGAGATCTGTCGTACGCTTTTTTTATTTTATTGTGGAACTCACAGCAATATTTTTTATTCGGTGAGTTACACAAACTAAGATTGCATTTCACACAAAATGTTTGTGTTTTCAGGCGTGCATTTATGAAATTTACATTGACGTTACCTGATCGGTATTGAAAAATGCACCAATCACCTACTTGATCCAATATATTGGAAGCTTAATTTTTTCTTGGTTAAGGTTTAGTCTATGGTACAGAATGTAGGCATTTACAATTGCTACATCGATGAGGTGAAAAAAAAAATACGGTTCGACCATTTACGAGCGGCTTAGCAATCCATCCATCAAATCGCCACAGCCCATATGCCGGGGTTGTACTCTTTAAGTATTTAGGACAATCAATTTCATACTTTAGTTTTTCCTTTTTATCCCATCGGGTAACTTTCTGCGGTTGCAATGTGGTGGTTATGCTGGAAATAAATGGTTTCGTCCCAGCATATGTTGGCAGAACCCGTACGATTTTTGTGTCTTGCCACAAAACTGGCGAGATGTCGACTCCATAAGCATTTCCCTTATACTCCTCAGAGTATCCTCGTTCAACTGTTTACCCACTTAAGGCGGCGTCACTCGACAGTTCACGATTTGAATTAACAGATCCCAGGCTATATCTCCCTCTGCTATATAGGTATTAATAGGCCCACGAACGTGTTTAAATTATCGAAATAAAGTATATGGTTTGCAAAATTAGGTATACTATTTGAAAGATGAACAACAACATCCGACACGCTTCAAGATCAGATGCGTATAAGGCAGTTTTATTATCCTCAGTACCAAAATAAATTCGGAAGTTAAATCGGTAACGAGATGAATTGTTATTGCTTTTGTTGTTAAACAAATGTAAATTGTATACTTTGTAAACGTATAAAAAATGAACAACTACCATTTTTAAAATATTTGTAAACGGTTTTACTCCGGCCTTCACACAATTGCATCGTCCAGCATAATCAGTCCCGATTGGATAAACGGTCGCGTTTGTACTTCTTTGCGTGAGTCCCGGCATCGAATAATCCAATATTTTTCCTTAATAACTGCTGCAAGTAACGTAGGCCCAGCATGTTAGTTTAAAATCGATAATGATATTGCTCCACCAATAGTTTCGAAAAATGATGGTTACATGGCAAAAAAAATGGTCATAAGATAATGACGATTTGGCAAGCCGAACGTTTTTTTTGTTGCTTCAGCAGATGTATGTCACCAGAAAAAGCGGTAGCTTGAACTTTCCTAATACCAACTCGTGCAACCCGTTCTCACTTTCCTTTTTGATGTGTTCATTATTGTGAGTAATACTATTTTCATTTGGCCACTTGCTGATGTCAAACTTAAGCCACTACGAACCATGCCACCAAATTTATAACGCTCGTGACACGAGATCAGCCGGATTTTCTTTGGATGTACCTCCATTGAGTTAATAGAATTGATTCCAATATTATTCTCGTTATAAATTTTCCAATTTCGTGGTTCGTGGTAGCCAAACCGTGCTAACAGTGTCGTTGAATCCGTGAACTCGAATGTTTCCACATCGAGAATTCGCAAAGATTCGTTTACACTAATAATTAGATGGCATAAACGCACTGCTGTATTCAATTCTAAGCGTGGTGTCGATGTTGCTTTATAGTGGGAGCAATGCGTGATTTATGGATGTTATAATACTAATGCGCCCTTTCCCATGTATGTCAGTAGATCTAAAGTGTAATACCGCTCCGTAGTCATCATCCGACACATCACAGAACCCGATAAGTTGTAATGCTTATACCGTGAACATCTAACAGCTGCCCTTTAATGTCATTCCCTAATATTAGCGATGCGTTAAAAACCGGGTAATTCCAATCTATTGGCTCTAGCCACAGTTTTTGCATACAAATTTTAAACTTTATTACTGTTGGTGCCGCTAGTCCTATTGCGTCATATAATCTAGACACTTCCAAAATAATAGATCGCTTTGTAACCTTAGTTGTCTCAATTGCAGTTTATTTGTTTGTTAACATGTCATCGTTAAGTTCCCATTGCAACCCTGGAATTTTTGTTATCGCTATATTAAAGTTCCGTGGTAACATATTTTGATTTGAAGGATAATAGTTCACAGGAGTTGGATTTCCGCATCCTCAAGTTCATTCCATAGAACTGTAGTGTGTTTACTAGAATTAGAATTAGAATTAGTAGCGTAGGGCCATGTGGGCATTTAGCCACTTCGCACTGCAACCTAAAATGTTTTTGTGCTCCAATCCCTGCTTAATTATTCGTCCAGTCAATATTCAGGCTCCTAATGAACCTGATAATACTGCCGACCGGTACGTGATAGATGTTTACTGTATCATTTAGTTCTGCTAGAAAAGCAGTAGCATTGGGACTCAAGGACTTCGAGAGGGCAGTCCCACTCCCATATGAGTCGCTCAGAAGCTAATGCGGTTAAGTCCATTTTTTGAAATTTTCTGATTTTTGTAAATTTTAATTGAATAAAATTTATTCAATTAATATTTACAAAAATCAGAAAATTTCAAAACATGGACTTAACCGCATTGGCTTCTGAGCGACTCATATATTCCTACCCGTACCTCGTTGACCGTTTTGATTTTACTCTTATGGGTTGCTGGGAATAGAAAGTCACCTGTAGGTTACCCAGCTTTTCTACAGGAAGGCTAAATAAAACTGGAGGGTGCCTGGTATCCAGAATCCGCATATTTAGACTGATTAACCTATCAGCCATTAGGTTTTTTTTGTCAGATTAGGTATTTTGTCAAGGTTTTCTCCTGTAGCGCCGTACTTATGACTGTCCCAAAAGGCCACATTCTGCTTAATAGTTCCAGTTACCAGTGGTTGTCGCGAGGAGGCAGTACGTACACTTGTGAATTGTGATCAGGTTACCCCTGCCACAATTGTACCCATCACGCAGCTGCCTAATACATGACCAGAACAGCTTGGGTAATGTGCACCCTACTGGAAGATTATGGAGCTGGTAGATTAATCCACCAACTTGGGCCCCCAATCCAATAGACGCCAAACCACCCCAGAAATGTTTACTAACTCCTTTTGTAGAGCTTGTTGACAGACCACATGTTACAATTGTTAGGCAATAATGAGGTTTACCGTTGCACCGAAAATTTATAAAGCTCCGAAATCCGGCTTGAAGAACCAGTGCAGGATTATTAACTCTTCTAAATGCAAAATTCCATATTCATTAACATTTTCTAGTAATAAAAGGTCAATGGCTTTCCTTAAAGCTAAAAATTTTTTTCATACGACATCTCATTCTGGAATTAAATTACCAATAAACGAAATTTCTTGGGATCTTATTCATATTCTCAAATTCTCTAAAGTTTTAACATTGAATAATTTCATTTTAATAAAATATACTAAGAAGAAAGCAACTTGACAATTGCAAAACCACAATGACGTAAGCTGACACTAAATTTTCTGGATATATGAAAGAATTTTAATTCTATAAAAACACAAGGTGACAATATTCCCGATTATGTGACGTCAGACGTTTGCAAATCATGATCATAGTTATACGGGTTCCGAAGCGTAAAAATGTTTTCTTTTGAAGCTGCTTTTGTTTGTTTTTTGTGCGTTCTACATATTCTGCAAAAATTCTTAGCCTAAAAACTTTCACTAAAACAAAACATTGAATTAAGTCCTAAATTATAACCAATGCAAGAAACAAGCCCCAAAAAGAATTTTCATCCCTGTATATTTAACGAATTAGTTTATTTAATGTACTTTAATTCATCGATAAGTACATATCGTCGGTTTGCGAGAATAGTGACACATCTCAAAAATGGTCAATTTTGAGATAATAGGAAAAAAATCCTTTAAATGTAACAATCTTTTATCTGGTGTAGTGTCAATTCTAAACTGCCCATAGTTTTCAATAGATGTGACGTTGAATTTGATGAATTCAACTATTTTAAACTAAAAAAAAAAATTCAAATCGATTTCCTCCAAAATATGATATTTTGAGATGTGTCACTATTCTCGCAAACCGACAATGTGTATATTAAAAATTGAATTACTGTATTTTTTATAGAGAGTTTTCCGAAAGGGTGCAGGTCGAGCGAAAGTAGTGTAATGGTTATTGCGCCACCATCCTCGTCTGCGTAACATGCATCTCCGTTCTATTGGTATGGTGCGCGTAAGTGCGTTTAATCATCGCTGTTCATCATCGGTTGAACTTGAGATAGTTACTCCTAAATGACGATTTAAAAATTCATATGAAAATTGTTAGCTTGATCTCAAATGAGTAAATTAAGACACGTCAATTGTGTCTCGCGTTATCGGTGTACTGTTTATACGGGACAACGTGATTGGTGCAGTCGGCGGCGTGATACTCAAGATTGTTCGGCGGTGAGAACAAATTGTTGTTATATGTAATGAATCGAATGATGTATTGGTGGGTGGCAGTGCGTAGCAGTGTTGTGGGTCTACACGGAATTGATGATTGCCTACATGAAAGTGTCGACAATAGCGTAGACAATAGTTTTCGATGTAGACAATGTAGGTAATGTAGACAATTTGAAAAATTCGTAGACAATCAAATTTTTCTTGTTGTTTTCCCCTGTATAGATTTAATAACTTCTGCGAACTATGCTCATATTTGATGTTCCTATATCAACCATAAAGCCAACATCGATAACCTAGAGCAAGAAGGGCAAAAATAAGACATTCTAGGTTTACAAAAGAGTATATACTATAATTTCTCAGGAATACGAAAAAAACCTCTAAGAATAATTATTTAAATTGTTACATGGACTGGGTACAATTTCATAACCTCATAAATTCAGAACAGTACCTACTTTAAAAATATTCAATAAAGCAAATTCAGTTGCAAATTACTTTGACAAATTGAGTGAGAAAGAAGAGATAGAGTTAAATGAGAAACTGGCCAAAGACTGGTGGAATCGAAACATTTTAAGTCATTTATTAAAAACTTAAAACCAGCTTACGCTACTAAACTTCCAGACGTTATTAGACCATGTGTATCTAAAATGCATTTCATGTGCTACAGCCAGTATTTCTGATGAGTCAGTGATATTAATAGATGGTTCAAAAAACAGGTCTAGCAACACAAAATTATGGTACTATCTATGATGCTGCATCCTGCCATTGAAGAGCAAGTCTTCCTTTCGACCGTTAGTTAATTCTCCGGTCGCTCCCCAGCTGTAATTTCGATGTTTTTTTTCCTGTGAATAAAGTACTTGTGTTCCTTTCTTTATTCTTGGTTACCCTTTGAAATGCGGTTATTCAAGCATCGTCTGATGTCTGGAAAACCTCACGAAACCCCTGAGCTCTAGCCAGCTAATATACCGCACCACACTGCTAACTTTATGTCTGTTAACGAAGCTTAGCAATTTTGTTATATGGTAAGTGCATTTGCCGCTAGTTGCCACTACTAAAAAATAACGAAAGTATTTCATGTTTTCCACAAGATGGCAGTACTAATCGACACCAGTGGTATAATTTTCACTCATTTATCACTACATATCATGAAGTGTGTAAAAAAATCACCTTTATAAAATAGGCAGCATTATTATAAGGAAAATTATCAGTAGTAGTGACAACTAGTGGCATCATCTGGAAGGTTATGTTTCCTAGCAGATGGCACCGTTCGCGAAAGTAGTATTTTCTTGACAGTTTCATATGATCTATAATGTAACAAAATACTGTCGAGCCTTGAACGATATAGTTCGGATGTAAAAGGAAAAGATGTGTACACGGCACCAAGTTTCTGAAAGACTATTCTAGACTATTACCAACTGTAATTGATGTTGAAGGCATGCTCTAAAATTTTTAATATTTAAGGTTCAGTGAAAATTTCATTAAAAGGATTTTTGAAAATATCAGAAAATGTCATGACCAAACTAGAACTGTCATCTTCGGTAATTTTCTTTAAAAAACCGCCATTAAAATATTTTTGACATATATCAATTATGTATTGAATGTCTTTGCTACAAAGGGTAGATTTTTCTATAACTCTATACATTCAATTTCGAAAATTTGTGCATATGTACTCTTCAAATGATAAATGTATAATTTAGCAGTTAGAATCGATTTATCGCATAAAAAATAATTCGGTAAAGTTTTTATTCCCAGCAGTTAATATATCATAAAAAAGCTTTTATCAGCAAGATCAACAGGATCGAGTACTTCTTTACGTTTAAAGATAATTTAATCGATTGCCAAGTATAGGTCTCGGTAATTCTTGCTGAATAAATTTTAGTACTAAGTTTAAAATTCGATTTCTCGGAAAAAAATTGCATATGGGAAACTATAGGACTCTGTTTTATTTGGGAATAATTAAAACACACTTTATTAATATACATAGAATTTATTATTATAAATAGTTATGACATAAACTATTGCATTTCAAATTCGCGACCCAGTCCTAAATTGATATTTAACAATTTTGTGCTATATGTTGAAATGTTAGAACCATTAGCACCTGTAAAGAATGAAGAAGGGGTTTTTGAAAAAATACCAAAATCGGAATGTGGAACAACAGAAATATCAGCCCCGCAGTGTCAATTAAAAATCGTAAATTAGTTTTCCTACAATTAATGATGAGACGACTCGGAAAGAACCCAACATTCGTCGTAATTATATCGGATTTTATTAGTTTCCCTGATCGGAATTATTACTATTCAGTCTATTAATTTTTGGATCCGAAATAAACTCACATCTTGTTGATGAACATTTTGATGCTTTATCACCGAAGTTGAAATGGTACCAACAGTACAACTTAATATCTCTTGTAATAAAAAACGACTGCGTTCTTCGGCGAGATGATGATCTGGACCTGAAATTATTTCGACTGTCCATTTTTTGGCTTTGTTCTCGTTTTTTGAATTTCAGCAACAGCTTTTTGTAGTTCATTAATAGAATGCAATAATGAATTTTCTGTTGAACCAGCGGAATTATTACAATGAGAATACTTTGAGCAATCTGCGTTACTTGATTGAGACGCTATATGATTCGTAATAGTTGAAATATTTGAGCCACCTATTTCCCAAATTTTATCGGCTGTCTTTAGTATTTTTGTTAGTGGACTGTCTAAATGAATAGCCAATACGGATGAAACATTGTTTGGTAATCGTTTAGGCCAAATTGATTTAATTAAGTCTATGCTTATTATATTGGATTTTCTACCTAATGCTTCCAATTTTCGATAAAAATCAGAAGCTGGTTGTTCACCCAGCTGATGTGAAGCTAAGAGTTTTTCCAATCTTTGGTTTTCTACTCGACTTCGCAACTGATCAATATGACGTCTCATTGATTGGCTTTGTTCAGTCTCTACAGTATAAGAAACAGGGCCTGTTGTTTTTGTAACAGAAGCAGGCATCCATTTTGGATACGACGCGTAGTTTCGCGCTCAAACTATGGAACCCTCAGACAGTTTCCGCGGCTGGTCGACCACTGGTTTGGCCTTGTGAACGCAAATGTTGTCAGGGTGAAGGTGATCGAAGAAAGTTCGAATATGACGATTAAATAAGAGTTCGGCGGGTTTTCTTCCGGTTGCAGTTGATGGAGTTGCATGATGGTGCTGCAGGAAATTTGCCAGCCGCTGTTGAATTTCGCCAGAACTCTCTTTCTTAAGAAATCTTTCGTCGTTTTGACCATTATTTCCGCCTACCCATTTGAACGTGGATGGTATGGAGCGACATACACCGATCGAATACCATTCGTATCACAGAATTGTCCGAATTCTATGGAGTCGAACGCTGTACTGTTGTCACTCACAATGATCTCTGGAATTCCATGAGTGGCAAATATCTTGCGAAGAGCCTGTATGCCACAGGCAGCTGATGTTGTGGCCACGTGAACTACCTCTAACCACTTGGAATAAGAATTGATTAATATAAAATAACCTTATACCATAATGAGGCCCGGCATAATCGATATGAATTCTCGACCATGGTTTTGTTGTCTCCTCCCATGGATGCACAGGAGCCTGTACCACATCAGGACGGCTTGATTGACACTTTTTACAAAGTGCATTTAGATTCGGCCACCACACGTAGTGCCTTGCTAGTGCCTTGATTCTCACAATACTTGGATGAGCAGTGTGTATGTGTAAAGCGGGCAAAATTTGTGCACGGTGACATGGTTGAATTATTACCCTATATCCCCAGAGCAGGAATCCTTTGAGTGTACTCACTTCGGCACGATGAATCCAAAATGGCTCGAATTGTTCAACGGGTTTACACTCTGGCCAGCTCTACAGTGTCCATTGAAGGATTTGCGAGAGAACCGGATCTTTGGTTGTATAATCGGTAATGTCATCGGCATGTATCTATAAGCAGCACCTCTTCTTTCTCTGTGATGATTGTAGTGCCCGGAACGGGAAGCCTACTGAGACCATCAGCATTTCCGATATCCTTCTCGGCACGGTAGATGACTTTGAAGGTGTAGGCATTGAGGAAAGTACTCCAACGAATCATTCTGTGGAGCAATGGATATTTCTCACTAAATGGCATTAAGACGTTGCTGGACATCAAGGCATGGTAGGTTCCCATCGCCAGAGGATATTTTTGTGAAGCAGCTGGTGTAAAGGTTCCGTAAGGGTCGCCTTATCTTGAATAAAAGAATGATAAAAATTAATTAAGCCTAGGAAAGCGTGTAGCTGCCCTTTATCCGTTGATGATGGGGTGTTTCTAATGGTGTCGATCTTCTGTTGCATTGGGTGTAGACCTTCGGAATCGATTCTGTACCCGAGAAAATCGTTGGATGAACAACTAATTTGACATTTGTCTTGTTTTAAACGGATACCGGCTTGATCAAATCGTTGGAAGATGTCGATCAACTTCTGGCGTAAATCTGTATCGGACGAAGCGATGAAATTCTTCGAAGTCGCACTACAAACCCGTTGAAGGTGTCCTATTATACCACAAAAGGAACACATGGTAGTACCGTATCGGCAGGTGGATCGGTCATCGTCCTCCCCGCAGCTGAAACAGACTTGTGATCGTAACGGTTTCTTCTATTGTTGATTAACTTTGGCATTAAAAAAATATTGATAGTGTGACAAAATCGTGGTAAACTGTCTCGTGAAAAATACGCGAAATCCAAAAAAAAAAAAAAATTTGTATAGAATCAGCCTCTAATTTTTTGTCCAGCGATCAGCCTCTAATTTTTTGTCCAGCCGGGGCTGCTTGATGTTTAGGCATGATTTGCTTCACTTGTTGAGCTTCAGCACTGACTTGTTGATTCTTCTTGGCAGCTTCTAACTGTAAATCCTTTTAAGCCAAAAACATTTGTTGCAACTGAATATTGCGCAAACCGCAAACAAGGTGATCTCGTAGCATGCGATCTCGGCTAACCTTGTGGAAGTTGTAGCTTTTGTCAAGACATAGAAGCTCGGCAACTTAATCGGTGACGCATTCTTCGGAACGTTGGTCACTTTTAAAAAACGTGTATGACCCCGCATTTTTCGTTGGGCGGTGATTTCATAATGTTTGAAAGAAATGCGGCCCGCTTCAATTGCACATCATCGATTTAATTGGCCTCATAAAACAAATCAAAACGCCTTGAATATGTGTTCCATTCTTTTGGCTTCGTTGTATCGAAATTTTCAATATTTCCGATCGGTATCATTCAAAAATCATTCAAACATCATTTCCGTTGCATCATGGAAAAGTATAAACCACTCAGTTTGAGGTAATTTTCTGATCGTGGGCGAATACATACCCCAGAATAATCTTTGTCGAGTTGCCGATAATGCTCAGCATATACATATATCAACATTCTTGATCTTGAAGTAACTTGCTAACCGAAAAATTTCCAGCCGAAAATAAAAAGTCGATAATGCAGATTACGTTAGTAATATCCCAACACGTTTGAACTGCATTAAAAACTGTTATTAATTAATGTGAAAAAACTTTGTTTCACTTGATCAAAATCAACTTGTAGAGCAGCGTGTTATATCTGAAGGTGATTTGCATCTTGTCATTATATCACTCGCTGGACAAACATTTAGAGGCTGACTCTATCTAAATTTTAATATATTTTTGGATTTCGCGTATTTTCCACGATTTTGTCACACTATCAATATTTTTTTTTTAAATTCCGGCTGGCGTAACGTAATCTGATTTGAACAGAATTCTGCATTAACGACTTTATACTTGGTATACTGAACATTTACGGCTACATCCTAAATGGCTAAAGATGAAATAAAAATTGAATTATCGTGTATATACGAAAAACAAAATTTCTTCATAAATATATTAAATTTATTCTTTAAATCCGGATTTACAATCCACCTGATATTCCATTTTCCGTAATGGAAAATAACACAATTAATAATAATACATAATAATGTACATAATACAATAACAATATTTAGATGGTTTGTGTATACACAGAGGTTTTATACACTCGTAGAGACAATGTTGTATATTTCAGTCATTTTTTACACCAATAATATACGATCGCAATAAGAATATTTAAAATTTGTAAGCGTGTAATCCCTTTTTATTTGAATTTGGTACAGTTTGTGTACTGGATACAATATATTGACATAATTCTCGGTGGGTTCCAGAATAAACAAACAAAAACATGACTTTTTAATGTAAAATTCAAGAATACATAATACTTATGCCGTATAAAATTCTTATTAATAATTTATAGGTACTATATTATTGTTTGTATGTGTATGTATGTGTGTTACATAAATTCTAGAAATGAATAATACCAGAATACAAGTTATGAAGGGATCATGCAGCACACAAAACAATCCATGAATAAATAAATATTTTATTGTACATTTCCTTGATGGATTTAAGACGTAAAATATATTTTGAATCAAAATCAAATTTGGATTAAAATCAAATTTTGAGAGTTCCTTGTACATAAAATAAAATTTGTTCCAAGAATTTCAATTATTTTTAATGTATATAAGTCTTTAATGTTTTTTTATAAACCCATTTTTCTAATTTTAGTAATTTAAATTTCCAACAATCACGTTCTATATACCAGTAACGTAGCAGCAGCGCGATATTATCACTTTTATTATTAGTTTTATATTTTAAAATTATTTGTTTTTAAACTTAAAAATAAAATAAAAATTTTATAATTATGTCCTCAAGTGTAAATCTTTTATGTGGGAGGGCCAAGCGTGACTTTTTACAAATTGTATAAAGGCGACGGGAGAAATTCGCCTTTGTAATACCATAAAATTAGGTCAATACCTTAAGGACCGATTTAAACACAATTCCAAGAAGTAAATACATAACTTTTGTTATTTATTTACTTTACCCCTAAAATAAAAATAAAAATCTCAACGTATTTTCATATTCAAAATTATCTAAGAAAGTTTTCCTTCTTCAACTTCGGTCTAATTAAAAATATTTGTCGTACGGCAAAGATAAAAAAAACCAAAAAAATTTTTTTTTTTCAATATTTATTATTTTTAATAGGATTAAAAATAATATTCTTAAATTTTAAATTAATACTTCGAAAATTATAATATATTTGTGATTTCTACTTTGCAAAAAATTAAAAAAGTTCGCCATCAATTTAAATTTGTCATTATTCTTATTAATTTCAAAAGCTTTTCCTAAAATAATAGTCAAAAAAAAAAAAAAATGTTTAATTATTTTTTTTTTTAAATCAATCGATTTAACTTAATATAATATTTATTTTGGAAAATTATCTAGATATACATACCTCCCGGTGGAGGTGGACGCGTTACAAAAAAAAAATATTTTAATTGGGAAAATTTATTCAATTTGGAAAACTTTTTTCTCAGCTTAATATTAATTGTGTGATGTTTAATTAGAATTTTTTGATACAGGTATCAGATTGCTTCTGGGTAAATCGTTAATGGTATTTGTTGAACCGAAATGTATACAGATCGTGATTTTTTTGGCCTATCTTTTAAAAATATACCGTATTTCTAGTAGGTTTTGTTGAATGAATAGCCAGGCAACTAATGCGTTTGATGTAATGAGGTGTTAGTATTTTAATTTACGTGAACTTTTGAATTTCCTCATCAATTAACATGTCTCCAAGATTTTTTTTTTATACATTAAAATAAATACAATTATTTAACGCTTCAGTAAAAATATTAGCGAATTCAAAGAAATTGCTTTCCTAATACTGTGATCAAGAACATGTATTATTATATTTAGAAAAAATGTCGACCGGCCGTCGATGAATAGGTTTGTAATTATAGCGCAACCACTCACTAGCAATATGTACCAAAGAGCGTGCATCAAATCGCGTGCAGCATACCTGTCTGTTATTTTTTATTTTGTTTTTTTTTTTAATTTTATTGTTACAACGAAATATTAGAGCTCTGTAAAATACATTACGTTCAACTATGTTATAATTTATATTAAATATATAATAATTGCTCTTATTATCATGTTATAAATTAGGAGTTTGTTTATCTCCGATAGTTAATTTTGAGTTGCAACATAATACAGGATATAAAATTCTTGTTAATTTTTTGGTTCTTTCAATTGTATAATCTATGTGTGCTTGGAGTAATATTTTTTGATCAGGCCAAATGCCTAAATATTTATCTTTCATACTCATATCTTTCATAAATTTTGATATTCAGGCAAATGTCTAGGGGCGCTCTCCTCCGAGTAAAAAATGTTGCTTGAGTTTTGGATGGATTTAAATTTATGTCCCATTGCGCACAGTAGCTTAATAGTATGCACACATTTTTAAAATTTTTTAAAAACACTTGTTAAATATTTCGCAAAATTACAAAAGGTTTAAAAAATCACTCGATCGATTTCGGCTTATTAGGCCATCATCAGGAGTATCTACTAAACTGTAAAAATAAAAATGTAGTTAGATATATAGTTGGAAAAAGCAAAAAGTGAAACCAAAATATACCAATAAAAATATGTGGGAGTGGTAAACAATAAAATTGGTGACAGCAATAAACATTAAAAATTAAAATAGGGGGTGAGTTATACACAGGTAAAATTGGTGAGAGCAATAAACATTCAAAAATAAAAATTAAAAGGGGGGTGAGTTAAACACAGGTATATGATTATTGATTAGTCAACGGTCGAATAACAAAATTCCAGATGTTGATTTTTTTATTTTTTTTTTATTTTTATTTTTTTTTTTATAACCCGACGAATTAGTAATTTTATGGTATGGAGTGAGTATGTGAATAAAACAATGCGGGGTCGGTAATTGGTGAGAAACGGATTTCTCTCTGTTCGTTGAGGATATTTTGGTTAAGAAAAATAGCTTTACGGATTTCTTAAGATTCTAAGTTGTCTAAACGTCTGCTTTTTGGTTGTACATGTAATATTTCTAAATTGTTTAAACTGGATGTGTGATTTTCTAACGTTAATTGATTATAAAGGGATGATTCATGGCTACCAGATAAATGTTCTTTAACTCTAACTTCAAAATTGCGCCCAGTCTGTCCGATATAAGAGGAACTACAATCATTGCAATTGATCTTATAAACGCCAGACTTGGAAAGGCGATCAATTCTTGGTTTATTGTTAAAAATCATTTTCTTAATTGTATTATTGTTATAAAAAGCAAAGCTAATATCTGTATATTGTGTCACGATGTTACTAATCCGTTGACTAGTTTTTCCTATATACTCTAAGCGGCGCCAATTTTTCGGCATTGGGCTATCAGGTGGATAAATGTTAGCTAAAGCTTTATGTTTCAGTTTTCTGTTTAATAGCTTTAATATAGTCTTAGCTGCATAACCGTTATTCGCTGCTATTTCTAAAATTATATTAAGCTCTTTGTAATAATTGGATTTTATTAAAGGAATGTTTATTAAGCTGATATTTTAATTTTACGGGGATGGTTTGAAGAGATAGGTGTAATGGCGTATGTATACGTGGGTTTTCGATAAATTTTGAACTCTAATGAAGAATTAATTCTGGTTATTGTTATATCTAGAAAATGAATAAATTTGTTTTCTTCTTTTTCTACCGTAAAATTAATGGTGGGATATTGAGAATTTAACCAAGTAAGAAAAGAGGTTAATAGCCTATCAGTTCCATTTTATGGACATAGTATGTCATCAACATATCTGTACCAAAAGATCACATGACGGAAGAAATTCATGAAAATTTCTGCTAACAAAGATGACAGAGGGGAGCCCATCGGTAGACCATTAGTGAATCTGAAATACTTATTATCAAAGCAAAAAGAATTTTGTTTAATACAAGTTTCAAATATTAGCTTCACTTTATTGCGTAGGCTCCCATCTGCAACATCCCCATCTAATTTTGTATAAACTATCTGATACAAAATGTTAATTGGAATAGAAGTGAAAAGACTAGCAACGTCAAACGAAATTATAGTTTTAAGTGTAGTAGAATATCAACATCCTGAATTTTGGTAATCAATTCTACCGAGTTCTTAACCGAGAAAGCCGAAACGAAATAAGTATGACTGTTGAAAAAGTTTATGAAACCCTTACATAGCTTGTAGGCAGGTGCATTGCAATACGCTACTATTGGTCTTAGAAATACTATTATTTGGTTTAAACTATTGGGTTTAGAAAATCACACATCCAGTTTAAACAATTTAGAAATATTACATGTACAACCAAAACGCAGACGTTTAGACAACTTAGAATCTTACGAAATCCGAAAAGCTATATTTCTTAACCAAAATATCCTCAACGAACAGAGAGAAATCCGTTTCTCACCAATTACCGACCCCGCATTGTTTTATTCACATACTCATTCCATACCATAAAATTACTAATTCGTCGGGTTATAAAAAAAAAAATAAAAAAAATAAAAAATAAAAAAAAAATCAACATCTGGAATTTTGTTATTCGACCGTTGACTAATCAATAATCATTTACCTGTGTTTAACTCACCCCCCTTTTAATTTTTATTTTTGAATGTTTATTGCTCTCACCAATTTTACCTGTGTTTAACTCACCCCCTATTTTAATTTTTAATGTTTATTGCTGTCACCAATTTTATTGTTTACCACTCCCACATATTTTTATTGGTATATTTTGGTTTCACTTTTTGCTTTTTCCAACTATATATCTAACTACATTTTTATTTTTACAGTTTAGTAGATACTCCTGATGATGGCCTAATAAGCCGAAATCGATCGAGTGATTTTTTAAACCTTTTGTAATTTTGCGAAATATTTAACAAGTGTTTTTAAAAAATTTTAAAAATGTGTGTATTAAATGTGTTTCGCCAAGTGCCTACGGCAGAAAGTGTAAGAAGTCTTAATAGTATGTTTATGTTAAATTGCAATTTATTTATTATAACTTTGGGATTAACCGAAGTTGTAAAGATTGCTGTATCGTCAGCATATTGGGCAAAAAACGTCCGAAAAAATGTTTGCTATATCCGACATAAATATATTGTAAAAAATTGGGGAACGCCAGCGTGTATTTGTAGTAATTTTGATTTATCATTTGATATATTGAAGAGAAGAAGTGTCGTCCCTTGAGATAGTTGATAATAATCTTAATTAGGTAAATTGGAAACTTTAAATGAATAAGTTTATAAACAAGCCCATTGCGCCAAACTCGATCGAAGGCTTTCTCGATGTCGAAAACAATAAGACCCGTTGATTATTTTTGATTTAAAGCTGATTTTACCTGTTGGTAAATGCGGAGTGCCTGATATTGTGCTGAGGTCTTATCGCTAAACCCAAATTCCTCATCTGGTATGATTTTATTGATTTGGATAAATTCATTGAGTCGTTTTTTGGAGAACGATTTCGAAAAATTTTCCGAGTATATTTAACAGGCTGATAGGTCTATAACTGGATAGTTCCAATTTATCCTTGCCAGGCCTAATGATTGGAATAACTTTAGCGGTTTTTTAATGTTTGGAAAAATAAGAGTACTTCATACAAGCATTGAACAAATATAATATGAATACATGCGCTTTCTAGGAAGATTTTTAATTAATATATATATCATTGATGGTATCATGTCCTGGAGCTTTAGATGGCTTTATTCCTCTAATAATTTGTTTTAACTCTTTTGGATTTGTCATTTTATATTCAAGGGACGACATTGGTATCGAGTGAGACAGCAAAAATTTGTCGATTTCTGGTGTTATGTGTTGAGAAAATGTAAATTGATTGTGTTGATCATTCTTTTGGATTCTGGCAAATTTGTGTGCGGAGTATTCACATTTTTCGGGATTTGTAATCAAAATTCGATTATCCCGTGAGCTAAGGGAGGAATTTGTCTAATTCGTTGTCGCAAGTTTCTACTTATAGCCCACATTTTATTTGTATTTCGATAATTTTGAATTGATTCGATCATTTTATTGTATTTATTGTTCCTCAGTATTTGAAAATCAGTCCGAATGCGGTGATGTAATTCATTTACTATGTATTTAAGCATCGGATCGCGGGAACGCTGCGACTGTCTCCTTCGTGTGTTTCTAAGATAAATTAGCATTTTAGTGGCTTCAGGGATCTTGAATTCATTAATGCTATTAGTTATCGAGTTATTGCATGAAACGCTTCTATTTTTAGATAATAAGATGGTTTTGATTAGATAGCCAACAAGCTCATCAATATCACTCCAATAACCAATATTACGAATTGGAGATTCACTAGTAGGTCGTCATAATATTTGGGTTTTGATTCTAATTGAAAGTGGACGTCGATCTCGTGTTTTGGATAAATTGTGGGCAGTTTGTAAGAGCTATATCTACAGTTAACCCATAATTTAAGTTATGATTAAAATGGTTTGGTGAGCTGGGAAATTTAATTAAAAATTGAGTGTTAAGCATTTCGTTATATAGGACAGAGCCAGCCGTTTTGTTTTTGTAACAGTTCCAGTGGTGATGTTTAGCATTTAGGTCACCTCCTACAGGAAATGAAGTAAGCTGTTGTACGTCGGATTTGAATTTATTTAGTGTTGATCTATAAATCTTCCGTTAAAATAGGTATCTATGAGTTTTATTTTACCATGGTCAGTATTAACTTCAATTCTAATTGCCTCAATGATTTGCAAATTTAAAGAGGGTAACAAACTATGTTGAATATTACGTTTCTGAATGTTCCTATTCAATAGTTAGTTATGATAGAAATTAGTCCGGTTAAAGACACCTAAGTATAGCCAATAGTTAGTAACACAATAACAAATTTCTAATATACTTTTATGTTTTATTAAAAGTAACATTAAAACTGCATTCTGAAATAATATTTATTAAAGCTAATAAATATAATCCAGCTGCGTATTCACACGATTTCCTCCATACGGGTCGCTGTCGCTACTCAGAACTACAATTTAGTTCAAACTACTATAATAGACGTAGAGTTTCAGTAAATCTGCCACTAAGACTCTAGAAGTTTGAGCTGTAATAGACGCTGTCCTGTAATTAATTGTAATTAATGTCACCAGTAAACTCTGAAACAAAATCAAAAATACCCTATTCTCACTAAATATTTACTACTCCATTAATAGGATTTAGCTTAAATAATTCAAGAACTCGGCCTCCTATTATAATTTAGTATACCACTTAAGTTAAAGCCTTGCTCAGACTACGTTAGTAATTTAGTCGAGTAGCGAGTATTTTAGTAACTAAATATGTCTGAACATCAAAATTTTAGTCGAGTAGATATGATTTAGTCGAGTCGATCCATTATATTTTTTTTTTTAGTCGAGTAAGGCCCGCACCACTCTTCAAAACAAAACAAAATAACGAATAAGCGAAAGAACAACGAAGAAACAACGAAATATAGAACATGAGTGTCTAGTCTATTTACTTTGTTGCATATTCTCTTCATTTTGAATCACTGCTCACTCACAACTTGTACTCAACTGTAGTGCGAATGATTTTTGGTCAGTTCATCGATTTTAGTTACTAAACTACTTGCTACACGATTAAATTACTAACGTAGTCTGAATAAGGCTTAAATTTCAATAAATCTTTTTATTAGAAGAAACGATAAATTAGTAAGCACAATACCACACAATTTTTAGACTACACTAACACGGTTCTACAGGTGTTTCTGAACTAAAACCAATTAAACGATTATTTTATACTTACTATATAATAAATAACCAACTATATCGTTCAGAACGACACAACTAACCGACACAATTTTTAACTACAGAATCGATAGTTGCTTGAAGGTTCTGGTAATCTGTGTCGGGTTCCAACGGTATTTTTGGGAATCGAGGTATTAATCTAACATCACTAATATTACTTTCTCAACAAAACTTTTTAGTAAAACCACATTGTATATCCACCCTAGTGTATGTCACCCATACATCGAAAACTCTAATAAGAGGCGCTCAAAATTCCCAATGGTAGGTCCGACCCCACCATATTCAATTTGATAATAAATCAAAACTCCTCAAATTCTAAACAATTTCTCACTCATGCTCAATAAGCAAACTAATAATTATCACCCCGCATCAAAATTTACATCTCCTTACCTAGTGAACCTCACCGTTTCCAACTCATCTTCCGCTTCCGTCTGCTAGACCGCCCCCTATTGAATCAGAGCTCAACAGTCATTGTATTCTCCTCTCATGAGTGGAGGATTCAACCCACTCAACCCAGTCTCACCTAAACCTCGTGAAAGCCCCACAATAATATACCCCAATTACAGACCACTATGTAGTCTCATCAAGCAATTGAAAATGAAAGAATAAAAGAAGTAGAGAATTTAGAGTAATTAACCAATTTATAAACTTAATAAATTTGAAAGAGACTAATGGACTTAAACATTTAATTTATTAATGAATTTGAGGAAACTTTAAAGTATCTTAAGAACTTTAAAACAAAAGAATTAAAAAAATACAATTTAAAGAATTGTTAAATTAAAGGAGTAAAATTAAAAGAATAATATAATTTCGAAAATTTTAAAATTTAGTGAATGTATTAAATTTAAAGAATTTAATGATTAAAGGAATTAAAAAGTTTTAAAAACTAAAAAATTAAAAGAATTTAAAGGAATGCAACAATTTAAAGAATTTAATCATTTTAGATTACTTAAACGTTTATTGATTTAAAAAAAATTTATATAAAATTTTAAGAATTTAAAAACTGTATTTTTAAAAATTGTTGCAAGTATAAGAAAGAATTCGAAAAGTTTTAAATAATTAAAGGATTAAAAAATTTAGAAAATTAAAGAATTTAAAGAAATGAAACAATTTAGTGAATTTTTTAAATTCTTTAAATTCTTCCAATTCAAAGAATTTACTTTAAAAAAATTATTGAAATTAACAATTTAAGGAAATTAAAGATTATATAAAATTAAAAGAATTTAAATAAATTAAATTGATTTAATCAATTTAGAAACTTTAAAGAAATTTTTAAAAAATTTAAAGAATTTAAACGAAAATTTAAAGAATTTAAACGGAGTGGGGATAACTTTTTTTTTTTTTTGTTGAAAAGTCAAGCGGTCCTACGAATCAAACAACGCTCGTTACGGGTAAAATAATTTAAAGATACTTAAGAATTTTGAGATAAAAAATAAAAGTTTAAAAAATTACAAAATTTAAAGATATAAACTCAACAAATTTAAAGGACATGAAAAAATCTAAAGAATTTAAAAAATTTTAAAAATATTTAAAAATTATTTATAGAATTCAAAGAATTCTAAGGATTTCAAAAATAAAAGAATTTAACAATATAAATAAAATAATTAAAGAATACAATTTTATAACAATTATAATTTCAAGAGAAAAATGAAAAGAGTTTGCAGAATTAAAGGCTTTAAGATTTTAAAAAATTTTGAAAATTTTAAAAATTTAAAGAATATTTAAATTCTGTAAATTAGAAGAATTTTGAAAATTTAATATTTTTTAGGTGCTGTAAATTCTTTAAATTCATTAAATTTTTCTCTCTAAATTTTTTAAAAAATAAATTCTTGCGTAATATGGTCAACGCACCATTTTACATAAGGAATGATAACCTTCAAATGGATATAAAAATGGGATACGTCATTCACAAAACATTTTGAGGCCAAAGAAATCTTGGAAAGGAAAACACAATGTCAGTAGTTTATGCTTAAATAAACAAATAATTATAGTGAAAATAATATCTCAGCAAAATTTTGACAGATTTCGCGTATCTCCAAAAAAATACAAATGGCGTAAACACAGCGATGTATTTAGGCTAATTTGTTTACATTTTGAGGTTAGAATTTGTTTATAATAATTAATGTAATTTTAATTTAGATAACACGCTAGCGCTAGAACTTTTGATAACATTTAAGATAATTTTAATGTAATTAGCTTGGCTCGAACAAATTGAAATTTAAAATCGAGTTTTTTTATTATTTTGCTTTAATACGAAAACTGATATTTCATTCTAAATATGCCTATATCGTACCTTAAAAGGGTATAACGTTAGATATCCAGAGGTGTTGTTAGTATTTTCTCTATTTTTTAATTTCACATGTTATTTTAGAATTTACGGGAGAGTCTCCAGTTGTGGGCACAGTTTTGTTTTTGACCCATAATTTTCCTTTCAGTCCATATTATGTGGAGATATGAATATCAATGGTAAGCTAGAGGCATTAGCTAACTGTTTGCTAAAGTAACTACATTGATTCCGTCAACTAGAAAATTTGTACGACCAATTTTGTGCATTCATCTTTTTTGGCAAAAAAAAAATCGTAACCGGTTATGTGCACCCTTCGAAAATCCGCTGAAAATGAGAATAGTTGAAGGAAAACGTACCTAATTCGAAAGAATTTCGAGGTTTCTTAATTTTAAAGGCCTTCATGCTAAATTTATGACATAGGAACATAGAAACATAGGAAGATAGGGAGTGTGACACGACCAACCAAATAATTTAAAATATCACAAGCCCCGTCTATTACTTCCATGCTCTAGTTGAAAAATTTCTTACTTTTGATCAAAGTAGGCTAGCAGGCAGGGCTGGTGACATTTCAAATAAGTTGGTTGGTCGTATCACACTCCCTATCTTCCTATGTTCCTATGTCATAAACACAGCATCAGTGGCAAAAATAACAAAAATAGGCTTTCTTAAAAATTATATATCGTCTTCCTCACCTTCCAAGGCAGGAACACAATGTTTGTACACCATTTGTAGCGGTCAACTTCGATGGCAGGGGCCTTCTTTTTCTTATTCTATTCTATCCTACGTGTCACCGTAACAATATGCTATGTTGGCATAAACGATAATATCTGACAGTTTTCTAGTCAAACAGACACTTAAATAAATATGGGTGTCCACAATCGGTTACATTTAAGTGCCCACAACCGGAATTCACAACCATTTTCGAAGTAACCAAAAAAAATGTGATGCGTCATGATTTTAATATAAAGCGATGTGGCATCCCAAATCACAACGAAAATACTGTATACAATATACATATTGATAACACTCACCTGTTTGAGATTATTCACTTTGACTTATCGCATTTTTAAAATATTGGAAAATTACAATTGCGTTGATTTTTACGACTTTTTGATGTGAAAACATCTTTAGCGGCAGGAGTAAGTAAAAAAGTGTATAGAAATCGTGTTACAAAAACAAAAGTGCAGCACAACAAATATTGCACTTTTTTTAACTTTTTAAATAACGACAAGAACAAAAAATAAATAAAACGTAAAATCAACGTAAAATCTACGCATACACATACGATATACAACATCATCCAGCATTTCAAAACCATCGTGAGCCGAATACAAATAAATTTAAAAAAGCCGCCTACTTTAATTTAAATATTTTGTTGTGAAAATATCTACTAGATATGACCGCAGCAGCAAGTGTTTTTGAAAATGAAAATTACATACGAGCGAAAAAACCACAAATTATGCTTGTGTAGAGTATAGTTTGTGTATTAAAATTAAGTATTAATATGTAAGAATTTATAACCGAAAACCGAATTACATCTTATTAATCAAGCAGTCATCCCTGCCGAAATCAAGTTGCAATTTGCTTTGCAATATAAGGTGGGTGAATGGTGAAGGCCAAACAAGTGCTCTACACGATGCATTAAATTGCATTATGAATCACAGGTCTCTCTTCTACCTTGATCCATTAAAATAACTCTATTCGATTTAGTACAAATATTAAAAACAAAAATCAAACATATTTTATTTCACCAGTAAGGGTGAAGGGAATAAAGTCTGTGCCACTCCAACTAACCTAACATAACTCACTGAATTTTTAAGCTTTATAGAATTCATAGAATTTATTGGATTTACAGAATTTATTAAATTTCTACAAATATTACATTTTTACAGTGAAAGCTTAGCTGCAGTCCTTGCTGGCACATCAACTAATAAAATTGATTAGTTCAGCGATTTTGGCGGAAACCGGAGTTTACCTAGAAGAAGGCAGAACATCAGGTAATGTATTGTCATATAGTAGCAAGAAGCATATTAAAAAAGGAAAAAAGAACTAAAATTAAACACAATGTGACTTTTGATGATCGACCGTAGATTCTGGTACTTCAAATATGTGAATTTAATTAGACAGAAATACAATTTCTTTTTAAACTATGTCAACATTTTTATATCCAATTAAAGTGTTTACGTTACACAAAGTACGTTAATTAAAAAAGGTGCTGGTTGCTATTGCATTCGATACTAATCATGTCACCATTTTATTTGATGAAAAACTTGCATCGAAATCGCTTTGCCGACCTAATTATTAATTAAATTTTATTCGAAATAATGGCTGCATCTAAATTTCGTTTCCAATGCAAATAATATTTAAACTAATTTCGAAGCTTGGAGCATAAAATGATGTAAATTTATGTTGGATCAATATGCGATGCTAATATTTAGTATCGCATACCACAAAAAATGTCAGCTATCATACCTCACTTTAAAATAGACCAATCGTATACTGTCTGTACTATATAATTTTAATTTAAATATTAAAAATTTTGTGTTAAATAAATAATTTTACAGCACAACAAAAAATTTGTTTTTATTATAATGTACATAAACCCAAGATAGGCATTTACGATGCGATAACAAGATTGAGATTTACGGCAGATTATTATTAATATTAATATTTGTACAGGGAAGGGAATTAAATGTCAAAAATAAAAATAATAAATGTTGTTATTTTATTTAAAATTCATAAATTCAATTTAATGTTCAATTCGGGATAAATAACTTTTTGTATATACGTACGTCTTTGTATATACAATCCCATTTTTTTTATTTTTTTATTTCAACAAGAAACTAATTTGCATATACACAAATTTGTACGACACATACGGGAATTGATTTTCTTAAATTTAATTCGATCCTTATACACATTTAAAAGGAAACTGTTTTATTATGCTCACTATATGTACCACTTTATGATGATTATCTTAAATATGTAGAGTTGTTCTCCATCCGAAAGACATTTTCTTTTGTAGGATAATAAAAATAAAATGAAATGATTATGATAGAATTTTAATGCTTAACAATATGTAAAATGGTTTAGTAGTTTTTCGTATAGCACACAGCTACCAGTCTACAACATTGAAATAATTTTTATGATCTACTAAGTTGTAAATAGTTTTTTTTTGGTGTGTTTCCCTTTTCGAAATTTGCACAAAAAATTAAATTAGCATACACACAAAAATTAGATAGACAAAAATTTAAATTCGACAAAATCTAATCAAATTTGTTATACAATTTTATGATTAATTATAGCCAAGCCCAAAACCTTTCATTTCAATTTTTAATTTTTTTTTTTTACATAACACTGCTCGAGTCATCACTTATATAATATTAAATAATTTATTAAATTAAAAATCAAATAATTTAATTGATTTTTTTCTTAACAACGACTACCGCCCCCTTGTTATTTATGTACCAATCATGACAAACGATATGAATATGCTTGAGGCATCGACTATGTAGTCACTCTGTGGTTGTAATGGGAAAGTAAAATTGTAACATTAAAAAAAAATTATTTAAGCTTATAATCTCTAAAGTGATTTAGACAAGTTGCTCACAGAATAATATAAATTAAAGAGTGAATGCCTCTTGTATGCTGATGATCTCAAAATTGTTCGGCCATTTAAGTCTGAATTCGATTGTTATTGTCTACAAGACGATTTGAATTTACTAACTGAATGGTGTAATATAAATAAGTTGTACTTAAATATTTCTAAATGTAATATTATTACATATACTCGGAAAAGAAATTTTTATTCATTCAGTTATAAACTGAATGAAATTATTATAAAAAGAGTTGAGGTTACTAAAGATTTAGGAATTATCATGGATAAAAAGCTAAGTTTTAATCATCGTATAGATGCGATTTGTGCCAAAGCTAACAAATTGTTAGGATTTGTTTTGCGTAGATGTCAGGATTTTATGTGCTACAAGATACTAATAAACCTGTATAATTCCATAGTAAGGAGTCAACTTGAATATTGCACACAGATATGGAACCCATTTTATGTTATTAATAGTGCAAGAATTGAGACTGTTCAACGTAGATTCACTAGGAGACTATATTCAATAGATTTCACATTTATGATTATATTCCTTCGTATGTAGTTAGACTTGCAAAATTAAATTTATTAAGTTTAGAATCTCGCCGATTATTTTTGGATGAATTACTGCTTTATAAGATAGTTAATGGATTAGTTCACACTTCTTTCCTTTTGGAAATTAATTTCTATGTTCCCACCTACCGGTCTAGAAATTTTAAATTATGGAAAACTATTACTCCAACAACGAATATTGGGCTTGCATCGCCACGCTATCGGTTATTGAAACTCAATATTAAATTCTATTAACAAATATTTGATATCTTAATTTGAAAACTTAAGTTACATTTATGCAATAAATTACATATTTCTTTGTTTTTAATGATTTTCTGTATTTTTTTTTTTTTGTTTAATTTTTGATATATTTTGATTTATATTATTATTGTTTTGATTTATAATGTACTGTATTAACTTTTACTTTATTATGTGAGGCAAAATGTAAATGGAGTATGTTTCTCTGTATTTTATCCAAATTATACAAATAAATAAATAAAAAATTAATTATTATTCCATGTTAACAATACATTGCTCTGGCCCACTCGCCGATTATAAGTTCTATGCCTATGTAGTAGGGCTGGTGGTTGAGATACAGCTGTACGTAGTTTTATTTTGCTGGAATGAATAAATCAATTGCCATGTAGTGATTATAATCAAGTATGCTTAAATTGATTGTTTATAACTCTAGATCTTTGTTATGACCTTAAAAAGAAGCTTCAATGGCATTGATCTCCGACAAGGCGGCTGTTGAGGTGGTTTTTGCGCTTATCGGGTAGTGTCTTTGTACTTTATCACTTAAATTAAATTGCGGTATTATAAAAGTTCGAGCAAAGCCTTTGACATGCTGTAAAGCGTTATTGAATATGGTATGGAATCTCCTGACGAAAAGTCGTTGACTGCTTTTATGTGAATAATTTTTATGTGAGCATCCCAAAGGATAACTAGGAAAAAAGCAGTACCAATTAAGTCATGATATTTTCTTCATTATGTTTGCGTCATCAATGTTTATAAAGGATTTTCTATTTTTTTTTTTTTTTTTTGGTTATTGCATATTTTATAAAGAAAATTTTTGATCTCGTATTTTTGTGTCATAAAATTTATTATGTATTGCATTATATTTCTTAAATTAATATTATTATTATTATTATTATTTATTTTTTATTATAATATGTACTGTTAATAATTATGTATAGTGGTATTTTCGGTATATAATTTATTCTAATTACATTTATACATACTAGTACAGTGTACAGTGCTTTTAATGGTACCTTTAGAACAATGCAGTACGCATGAATGAATATGGCTCAGAATACAGTCTCGTAATTAACACTGTTACACATTATTATACATTTTTAACGCTATTTAATTTTTGTTGAGACCATTTAATCATATAATATTATTAGATATAGATAATATTAGTCAGTTATCTTTGAAAAGTATTAATAGTACTCATTTTGAGAATTCTGATGTTTTAATTGTGCATCAGAATATCCGTAGCATCCGGAAAAATTTTAATGTGTTCGTAGCAAACATTAATGCATACAGAAAAAAACCGTCCTTTATATTTTTAAGTGAAGTTTGGATAAACAAGAATGGTTTTACGCTGTATGGTGCTTGTAATGACAGCTATAGATCCGGTGGAGTAGTAGTTTATTATGATTCTAGAACGTGTTGTTCGCCTTCTGCTTATAACTTAACTTCGGCGGATATTGTTAAGATTGAATGGATTTCGGATAATGATGTTTATGTAATTCTGTGTATCTATAGGCTCCATGCGACGTTCCTTGACATATTTTTGCAAGAATTCAGTGATTTTATTCGTAATATTAAGTCAAAAAATCTTCTTATTCTTGGTGACATCAACATCGATATTTTTAATTTCCCATCTGATTCTGTTAATTATATGTCTTTAATGTCTTCCTTCGGACTTGAATCGCTCATTAATGTTCCTAGTCGTGTGACTAACTCTTCATCTACATCGACATGTATCGATCATTTCTTTGCCCGTCTTAGGTCAAATGATCTCTCATGTTTACGAACTTCGGTAATCGATCTTAAGATCTCGGATCACCATTTTATTGAGGTTTTATTTAAGATTTCTAAAAATTTAGAATGTCAAACTTATTTTCGATCTGATCGCTGTACCAAGATCAATTTGGGAGTTTTATTCGCTGTACTTGAGCATATGGATTGGAATTTTGTTCTTGACTGTGATGATTCATCTATGGCTGTAGATCTCTTCCTTAACACACTCTCGAATTTATTCGAGCAATGTCGCATATACTCCCAAGTTAAAAAAGTCAGACTTTTACAGCCATGGATTTCTTATGAGCTTGCCTATCGAATTAATAAAAGAAATGTATTGTACAAAAAATTAAAAAAACAACCGGTTAATTCGAATCTTCAAGCAATCTATAATAACAAATGCAAACAAATTAATGAGGATATCAAAAATTAAAAAGAAGCGTATTACACAAATCGTTTTTCAGTCAACCGCGGTGATGTTAAAAAAAACTGGAATCTCGTCAATGAAATTTTAACTTAAAAACCTAAAGCTTGCTCGGTTATAAATATTCTGTTGGATAATGGAACTCTTCTAACATCTAGGTCAGACATTCCTAATGAGCTTAATTGCTGTTTTACAAGTGTTGCAGATAATTTAAGAATCAAACATTTTACGAATATCATGCCAGTTAACTATGATCTGCCGTACGCTAGTTGTCCAGAAACATTTTTTATGACCCCTGTTTCTAATTTTGAAATTTTATCCATTATTGAATCGCTGGAACCAAAACAGGCGCTTGATAATGATGGATTGAGTAATTTCATTTTGAAAGCGATTTCTAAATTTGTTTGTCCTGCCATTGCCCATATTTTCAATCTGTCTTTCATCCAGGGAATTGTACCTGTGAGACTCAAATCGGCTACGATAATTCCGATATTTAAAAATGGTGACCGCAACCGTAAAGAAAACTATAGGCCTATTGCCCTCCAGCCAGTGATTCTGAAAGTGCTTGAAAAAGTAATCAGAAATAGAGTTACCATATTTTTAGTTAGGCTTGCTATTCTTAGTACTCATCAACACGGATTTCGTCAAGATATGAGTACTGAGACGGCTCTATTGGAGTTTTTGAATAATATTTACAAAGGACTAAATGGTGGTAAAGTTTGTGCGGGTTTGTTTGTTGATGCTACGAAAGCCTTTGACATGGTCGACCATAAACGTCTCCTATCGATTCTTTTTGACATCGGGTTTAGACGTGTTTCGAACAAATGGTTTGCTTCTTATCTTGAAAACCGAACGGTGAGAGTCAACATAAATGGAACATTTAGTGACCCTAGAACCTTGAACGTTGGTGTTCCGCAAGGTTCTGTGTTGGGCTTTTTGTTGCTTTTAATTTATACCAATTCTATCTTTAGATTAAAACTGTACGGTAATAGCACTGGGTTTGCTGACAACTTAGCTCTAGCGTATGTTGCTGAATCTCCGTCTGAGGTAGTCTCAATGATTAACTCAGATCTAAAGGTATTACATTTATGGTTCAATAAACATTGCTTAATTCTGAGTGAAAAGACAAAATTTATGTTTTTTAAAATCTGTGGTATCCAAATTTTGCCTAATAACCTGGTAACATATCACAATTTTACTAAATGCTTTACCAATAATTGCCAAACTGAGTGTTTTAAAATCGAGTTATTTAACACGTTTAAATATCTTGGTATCTATTTGGACTCCAATCTTAATTGGAAAACTCATGTCACCAAGTTAATATTATACACGAATTCCGCTTCCAGGATTTTTTATCTCCTTCATGATTTATGCCCAGTCTCTGTTTTGATAATGCTGTACCACGCGCTGGGGTAATGTCTAAACTGGGATATGGTTTATCATGTTGGGGTGGCTGCCATACAAGTACTTTAAATCCGTTGTATGTTCAGCAGAAAATGATTTTGCGAACCATACTGAAGAAACAAAGACACGAACCTTCTTGGCCTTTATTTAAGTCTAATAATATCTTGCCGTTGCAACACTTGTATATACACAAGGTTTTAAAAATTTTTTATAAGCGGAGTGGCCATTGTAGTATAAGGTTCGATGATCGCTATAACCTCCGTGGGAACCATCAACTATTTCACAATATTCCGAGATTTAATAATGATCACTTCCGCCGCTATATTCTTGTTGCAGCACCTACATTTTTCAATGCTTTGCCGGATTTCGTTAGAAGGCTTATCTATACTAAGGCATTTTTAACAGAAGTAAAAAAATGGTTACTTGAAAACTCAGACATTTCTTTTCTGTATCGTATTGTTGTGTAACACAGCTGCAATTCGATTTGTTATTTATTTCAATTAGTATACTTGTATTTAACTGACTAATATTGCTATCTTTCAGCTATTTCGAAATATTTATTTTTTCTAACAATTTTTTTGAAGAATTCTTCCGTTTTCATATAATTGTATTTGTAATTTTTTGTTTTTTTTTTTTTGCTTTTCTTAAACAGCTTAAGTTATAGCGCGTTCGTTTCAACTGAAATAACTGAAGTAGTAGCTATATCTGAAGTAATTGAAGTGAAAAGACTGTTCGATTCGCAACTCTTCTCTTCAGTTAAAAATTGAGCAACTGAAGTAAGTGACGAGGAATTTTGCTTGTGTAGTTACCTCAGATGAGTTAATTGTTTTTCTTTATTTGATTTTGTTTTTGAATCAAAATTTTTGACATACATACATTTTTTAATATATGAATTCGTTTGTGATATTTTGTATTGTGTTGTGATAAATATAATTTAAATTATTAAATATAAATAAATATAAATTAAATATAAAATGGAAATTACCGATATGGATAATTTGATTGAGTATGTTTGTCTTGAGACCACAAGTGAAAATACTGTTGTAGACCCCCAAAGTAAATATGATATTTGTTTATGAGAGATTTTGAATTTTTAATGAACTTTAATTATTTTTACAGCAAAACAGAATACTTGGACTAAAGCGGAGACCTTACAGCTGATTGATACATATGAGCAATACATGGACAGCTTCAACCACGCCAAACAGCGAAAACATGCCTGGGCAATGGTTTCAACGCATTTGCAGGCTATCAATGTGATGGTGAATACAAATTCTTAGTTTTTGGATCAAAATCATTATTCTTTATCGTAACTTTTCTACTTTCAGAAATCAACGACTGATTGTTCCAATAAGTGGAATAACTTGCTGAGAACATATAAAGCATGCAAGGATAATATTCATAAATCAGAACGTAGACCAATCCGTTTTGAATTTTTTCAACAAATGGATGTTATTTTAGGCAAAAAGTATAGTAATGCTGAAGCTGGCTTAGCTGGTAGATCCGTTGGTATTACCACAACATCCAACGAAATTCTTGAGAATTTAGAGGGAAATTCGAAAGAAAATTCGGAGCCAACTCCTGCAAAGAGATCAAACAAAAAACGATTAAGTGCAAAAGAGCAATTTTATAAATTAAAAATTGATAAATTGGTAAGAAGAGAGCAGCGTGAAGAAGAATTCCTAAAAATAGAAAAGAGGAAGTTAGATCTTATACAAAAGTTAGCTGAGAGGCTTTAATATTTTAAATAAAAGTGATATAATTATTAAAAGACTGAATTTTATGCCAAGAATTTAATTAAATAAAAATACAATATTTATTATAATAAAAATGAATTAAACTAAATTATGATTATAATATTTTAAATTAATTTTCAAATAACTGTATAAATGCTTGTTGTCTCCTATTGTTACGTCCATCGACAGAAATGTCTTCAGGTTCAAAATATTGGGGTTGACTTCGTGCATCAATAATCATGTCTGATTCATCATTTTGTGCTATGCATATATTGTGGAGTACAATAGCACTTATAGTAGCTTTTATGATAAAGCTCCTATTTACATTTTGGAATTCTCTTAATCGCCGAAACCTGCCTTTGAGCATTGCAAATGCGTTCTCAATGCGCACTCGTAGAGATGAGTGAACGTAGTTGAAACGACGTTCTTGTGCTGTTAAATTTCCAGTATCCTTAAAAGGTGGCACCAACCAGTCCTGTGTCATATAGGCCGAGCCTCCTAGGAGAAAATATCCGTATATCTTTGCTGGGTCTTCTTGCAATATTCTGAACAAACCAGATTTTTTTAACATGCGCGCATCATGCATAGATCCTGGCTCACCGCAATGAACATCAACAAACTCCATTTTATAGTTGACGACTCCTTGCAATAGAATACTGGAAAAGCCTTTCCTATTAATATAGTCGATATCCCCGCCTAAGTTTAAAATTGTAATATGGGAACCATCAATACAGCCCAACACGTTTTTTAAACCTCCCTTATCGAAAAACAGTTTTTCGTTAGCCATTGCTTCTTCTCGTGTCGGCCATTTGATGAATTTTGGAGAATGTCTGTATATTAAATCTATTATATGGTTGATTATCGCATGGGCTGTACTTTTCGATATATCAAACAAATTGGCAACCTGCCGAAAGCTATCCTGATTCGCCAAATAATATATAGTTAAAAGAATTTTCTTCTTATTGGGAATCATTACTCTCCCTCCGGTATGTGACAAATTATCTTGAGTCATTAGTGGCTCCAAGAAAACTTAAAGAAAAAGAAAAGAATTGAAAGATGATCTCTCTAAGCGAAAATTAGACTTAAATTCATTATCGTTATACGCCTGAACTGTGGTTTCATAGTAATCATGTACTCTGTGAAGACGTGTATAATTTACATTATTTTCCTCCTCACTGTCACTAGAGCTCGATGAAATCTCATTATATTTCCTTAAGCTTTCATCTTGTAAAAGCTGAGTCTAAAATACATAAATAACATGAATATGTAATATGAAAAAAAATATATATATTTTTTACCATTATGTATTCAATTTTTTCACTTGAATGCGTCATATCGAATAAACGTCCTAACCCTTTAACTAAATTTGAATATTAATTTAATCGCGACTTTTTATTTTAGTTTAAAATATATTTATGTTTATTAATAAATTATGTCAACACTTGTAAGCGCCACTTTTCTTACTTTTTATTTTTGACATTTGTTTGAAGTGAAGATTGCTAATCGAACACTTGCTTCTCTTCAGTTGCTCAATTAAGTGAAGAGTTACCCAATTTTGTGAAGTGAAGAGTTGGGACTCTTCAGTGAATCGAACACGCTTTTAATGTATTGCTTTGTAATGAATATGAAATAAAATAATAAAAAAAAAAAGAAAAGAAAAAAGAAATTTTTACGGTAAGGCATATGAATGCTGCTGGGTAACCTATATACCTTATCTCGACCTGGTGAACACCGTAGTTGGGAGAGCCCAGCATTATCTACCCAGTATGCGTAAAAGGCCGTATCAGAGCTACTGAATAGCTATTGAAAGATCTCCCATAATTTGATTTAAAGTTTGTGTGCGTTGTTTGCTTCAGATAGTACATCCATTGATGTAAGTTTTTTCTGCTAATTTACCTTTAATTAGCCAGTACTTTTGCCGAATAAAAGACAGGACAAGTGTCTTTCCTCTATGTAATGTCTTTTTATGTGCGTTACCTATTAGGAGTCATTTTAAGAGTATAAGGGCGTCTGTTTTTGGTGTAGTGTTTTTGGTGCTGACATTAGACAGTCTTCCGTCTACTCACTGTAACTCATTTTATTTATTTTTCGATCAAGTGATCGAAAATGAGATTTATATTGAGGTTCTAGTTGGTTTTATGTCGGCCGGTCAATATTGCTTAAAGAGTGGGCCAAGCCGCGAGCCGAATTATGAAGCACTAATTTATAGAATCTCGAATACTTATTAGCTGCCCGATTTTAAATAATTCTGAAAACTCAACAAAAAGAAAAAAAAAACGTTATAATAAACTTTACCATAGGTAAGTTCTTAACCCGTAAAAGCGTTGTGCGGTCCTTGGGACCGCTCTACTTTTGAAAAAACAAAAATTATCCCAACCCCGTTTAATTTTTTTCTGAAATTTTTAGTATCTTCCTAATCGAAATTTTTGGTATCGTTCTTCTAATTGAACAAAAAATAATTAATATAAAATTGCGGTCCGCTGGAACACACCACTCTTTCCATGCAACTTTTTCCACGGCGCACTTTACGAGTTAAGTACATCTGTTTGGTTGTAATTTATTTAAACTATTTTTTAAACTTATATTTAGTTACTGACAGATAATTAAAAAAAGTTAATTAATATTTGCAATACATAATACATCAGAACACAACTGATTCAATCGAATAGTTGTGTTCGGTTAATTGTGCAAACTAAATTAAGATTTAAAATTAGTCATTATTGAATTTCTATGATGTACGCACTTGGACAAAAATGAGAGATCACCAATCAAATGTGTCACTTTTCGAACCAAACTCTTTTTCAAAAATTGTGTTGCATATATTTTTTAATTTAAGTTTGCCTGTATTTTTATATTAGGCGTATTAGGAAATAAGTTTAAGTAAATTCATAGTAGTAAACATCTAGTAACTTATTTATCATAATTAAATTCATAATTGTTGAGATATAGCCCAATGGCTAGTCCCAGTGATTAAACTATTTATATACTACACATATTTTTAAATTTTTTGAAAATACTTGTTAGGTGTTTCGTAAAATTACGGAAAGTTTCGGGAATTGCTCGATCGGTTTCGGCTTGTTGGGCCATCATCAGGAGTATCTACACTGTAGTATATACTCCTGATGATGGCCTAACAGGACAGGCCGAAGTCGATCGAGTGATTTTTTAAACCTTTTGTAATTTTGCGTACACTTCGAGTATTTTTAAAAAATTGTGTGTATTAAGTGTATTTCGCCAAGTGCCAATGGCAGAAAGTGTAAAAAGTACTATTTATATACATTAATATTTAGCTATAGTGGCAAATTAAATTTTTCAGGGATATTAAGGACCTTGATTATCAATTTAATTAATTACTTATACTAGAGAAATTTAACAACTAAACCATGAGCATCTCAATATTTTAATAATAGTATTTAGACATAATCTATGGTTATTTTTGGTTAATTCCCTTTTTTCAAGATAGATGGGCTATTGTTGATTAGGTTAATTGTATGGTTAATTAATTTTCAGAATATAATATTTATTAATTACGATATGATTTTCAGAAGGGCTCAGGAAGCTGATTCAGCAAACTAATAAATATTATTTCAGAGTGCAGTTTTAATTTTAATTTTAATAAACATAAAAGTAGTTTAGAAATGTATCGTCATTGTGTTATTAATTATTGGCCAAAGTGTGTCTGTAACCGGGTCAATTTCTTTCACACTAACTAAACCTATCCAAAACCTCTTTATGTTGTATGTAACAAGGTGTTCGGTGAGGCCCAGCCATTATTAACTCCGGGAGATCTTGCTTAAAGCTTGGTCGAACACTTCAATCAATCAATCAATATCGCGTTTCGTACCATATCGCGTTTTGATATATCGCGTTTTGTCAAATCGCGTTTTAAAATATAGCGTTTCAAATGGGACCCTAAAGATAAGTACCTACAATTTAATTATAAAGTTCTTAATATTAATATATTGATTTGATTTCAGGTTAATACACTTATGGCTACAGCTGATGACCAAAAAATAAATTTTTTCACAAAATAAATAAAATTACATCGGAATTGTGTTTTGATTTGTGGAAATATCTGGAATGTAGCAAGTGGCCGGTCCCCTATCACAACAGCCAATATGTTAACATTTCATATGAAACGTAAAATAGCAAATTCTTCACCATCTCTTGAGGAATTTTGTTTGCTTTAATTCACATACCGTTGCTTCGATTAATTTTGCTGGTGGAACCTTGCCTTTTTAATTTTACCAATTTTTTTGTTGTATGAAGTGCTCTACTATGGTATGTAAACTACCAATTTTTTTTCTTTTTCTAATAATATTTAATTTGCAAATATTGCAGCTATTTATAAATATATCTAGTAAAGGTTCTCGCACAATAATTCATCGATTGAGTAAAAATGGAATCTACAATACTCAAGCGTATCTAATTGGTTCGGGGAATAAATAAAATGAATATTTTGCCAAACCAAAAAAACTGACAGTACAAAATCCTAGTTAATTGGTTTGTGTACAATTTCAAGTGAAGCACGAATTTTCCAAGAACCAAAAGTTCAATTCTATTCATATTTTGTATGGTACATATTGAAAGGTATACGTTATTTATCTGTTCCATCTGTTCTATATGTATACATAATAAGAGCTTTAGCATAAATAATAATCATAAAAATGTTTTCATGATGATTTCTAATAATTTAAAATTTATATTTTTATTCCTTATTATCAATTTTTGCTTATATTTCATGATTTCTTAAGAGTGCTTTTATATTATACAGGTACATAATATGCGACGATACATAAGACGAATTAATTTGTATATTACTTAGATCTTTTTGAGGACTTTTATGTGCATTATACTGAGTTAATTGGGTTGTACATTTTTAGTTACTTGAAAACTGCTTGAAAACTTTTTATTTTTAACGACGATTATAAAATTCATTTTTTGTTGTATACTTGCGCCAATTATGAATTTCTATACAAAAAATGTTATCATTTAGCACAAATTTCATTAAATATTAAAATTGAATTATTCAATTAAGACAATAAGAAAAATTCGAGAAAATACATTTTATGTAGCTCTTTGGAAAATGTGTGCGATGATGTTGTAACAATAATATAATTTAAAAATAAAAAACAACAAAATTGTGAATAAAAATAAATTAAATTTTCTTTATTTCATCACAAATTTAATTTAATTAATCCATGGATGTAGAAAATTTTAAGAGACTTGTCTATGTTCTTGTATTAATCAGCTAATTGAAAACTGGTAATTATAAAATTTAATTTACTAAGAATTGATATTAAATCTCAATATGTTAATTGAAATATGTTTAAACACCTGTTACCTGTTGTGTTTAAACGGTGTTATTTCACGACTGATTGAATTCCTAGAAATTTAATAGATTTCCTTTCTACTTAATATATTCATTAAGCATCTGTACAGGGATTTTGGTCGCAAAATGAGGATTGAGGATTGAGAATTTTGTATATGTACACGGTGTATAATATACATTTTGCCATTGTGTGCCGTCAAATATTTGTATTGTATTAGTGTATTTTCTCATGCGTTTTCTCATGGGGTAAGTATCAAAAACAAGCCAAGCGGGTGAATCGGTTCAAATTTTTGGTGCTTACGCTCGCCTTGAGTTATTTTTCCCTTTCTTCTTACTACTATGCGATTCATTAGTATTTGTGATGAGAAAATTTAAGGTAACGTTTATGTTTGTTGTAATATAAAACCAAGGAAAATTATTTTTTTGAATTTTCTTTTTGTCTTATTTAATTCAATTATAAATAACGTTTTATTTGGTATAAATTTCATAAATAAATTCATAACTGTAATGCAAATAAATTCAATTAAACTTGATTCAATAGTATTTGTGATTCATATTTTTGATTCATTAGTATTTGTGATTTGCAGAAAAATTTAAAAATAATTAGTAAATCAATTATTTTTAAAATTATTTTTGACTAATTAAATAGTGAGTAAGTCACTTATAATTTGTGAACCATTGGAACATTTTTATTAGGTCTCCATCACGTCTCGGAAGTGACCAAACATTTTGTTCATAAAATCGCAGGGAATCTTATCCCTCAAGGTTTTATAAGCACCCCATTAAACATTTTTGGTCTTGCTAGATTGCGAGTATCCTCCGCTTTCATTTAAACCCTCGCAAGGACAAATAAAAACTTTGCCTTGGCCTAGGAAACTAATTATGTTCAATATTTTTATAAAATTTCGTGCCAAATTCTCCTTCTTGTATATGGCAGCATTATTGCGCTGAAGAGTAAATTGAGGCTCGACTGTTTTTCAACAACTGGGAATATGCCTCATTCATAAACCGAAATTGAACATTGATCTTGAAGTGTTGTAATTTATATAGCCACATAAACTTTTATTTCTTCCGCAAGAGATGCTAACGGAAGAAGTAACCACCGTATTTGATATTCTCTGTAGTACCAACATTTTTTTTCTCCATATTTTCTAACTGTCATCACAAAACGCACTAATTTTGACATAACAAGGTTCTCCAGAGTTCAATTGGCAATCCAATATAATTACGTTTCCATTTTGTTTCCTCACAGTAAATCATATTCTGGTTGGCTATGTGTTCTATAAGCTACAACTCTTCAAGGCCAATGTTCAATTTCGGTTTATTGAATGATATAGCATTCTTATTTGTTGAAAAATTAGTCAGGCCTAAATTTTCTCTTCAGCACAATATCGCTCCCATACACTAAAAGTATCATTGCTTCGAAATTAAATAAAAATATTGAACAAAAATGGTTGCTTAGGCCAAGGCAGAGTTCCGATTTATCCTTGCGGGGATTTAAATGAAAGCGGAAGATATTCGCAGTCTAGCAAGACCAAAAATTTACAAAAGGATGCTATAAAAACCGTGTGGGATAAGATTCGATGCGATTTTATGAACAAATTTTTGGGCCACTTCCGAGACGTGATGGAGACGTAATAAAAATGTTCCAATGGTTCACAAATTATAAGTGACTTACTCACTATTTAATTAGTCAAAAATAATTTTAAAAATAATTGATTTACTAATTATTTTTAAATTTTTCTGCATATCACAAATACTAATGAATCAAAAATATGAATCACAAATACTATTGAATCAAGTTTAATTGAATTTATTTGCATTACAGTTATGAATTTATTTATGAAATTTATATCAAATAAAACGTTATTTATAATTGAATTAAATAAGACAAAAAGAAAATTCAAAAAAATAATTTTCCTTGGTTTTATATTACAACAAACATAAACGTTACCTTAAATTTTCTCATCACAAATACTAATGAATCGCATAGTAGTGGAATTCATTCGTTAATAAAAAACCAAACCAAAATACATAAACGTAACCAAAACAAATTCTCGCAAATAAAAAAAAACAAAAAGCAACATATGTAAATGAAAACAAAAAAAATTTAACATTTTAATTTTTAAATTTTGAACAAAGGAACCAAAACAGAAAGTAAGAAAATAAAATGATTTTGTTTATTTTTTTAGTATAGTTGTTCCTTTACGATGTTATGTCGAAGTGTGCGGACATTTTCTTCTAAACAAAAAAAAAAATTGTATACAAAAAAAGGTTACGCAAGTTTAAAAAGAAAGTAATAAAATAAACCATCTCGCTTTTTTATTTGCTGTGTATATGCTAGAATAAAATTTCTCCAACCTCGGACATAACATCGTATAGGAGCAACCGACCATCGTGAGTTGCAACACAATACCATAGACAATCATAATAGATCTCTCATTTGACTAAAAACAGAACATAAAAACAAAAATTTTCCATTCAAATATTATCGGTGTATTGCATATACGTATTATATTTGCAACGCATTCTAAAATTATTGCCTTATAAAATACACAACACAACGATACATTGGAATTATCAGAAGTTTTTGTTTTTTTCCTTTAGTTACTATGAAATGAGAAATCTAGTATGAATGTCTATGACAATACTAAACAAAATAAACAAAATCGTTTTGTTTTCTAGCTTTTTTGTTTTTTTTGGTTAATATTTTTTATTTTGAGTCGCTTCGTAATAATTTTAATTTTTTTTTCTTCGGAATTTGTTGTTCTGTCTCAGGCTCTCTTAATACATCCTCTCAATCGTTCTCTTCTGAGCTTATTCCTCTTATTTGTATCATGTTATCCCTATTACTCGCGTCATCTTATCTCTTTTATTTGCATCATATCAAACGAAAAACTGAAAGAAAAAATTCACATTCAACACCAATACAATTTACCAATACTATTGCCTTCCGGTAATCCTCAAATCAATCCTCATTTTGTGACCAAAATCGCTGTCCTGGTTTTCTTACTTTGTTTTATAGAATTCGAATAAAACCTGAATTTTAAAGGCTGCAGACAAATTTAGCAAGAAACATGTCGACTTACGTGGTAAATTTCTTTTGTTTTGCTCCGAAATTGAACTTTAAATTGATTATAGCTAGATGCTGTCAGAAGCTGAAAATGTTTTATGTTTAGAGATTGAGGTTTTTACAGTCAAGTTTCTCCATGTGATTTAGATATAGGTACTCGTGCATGACTCGTTTATATTCATTTTTCAGAGCATCATCGCGTTGCAGACGGTGCTGCTGATCTGGTGTGTATTTCCTGGCCAATGGTGGTACTTCCTCGAGCTCTCAAAATTTGCGCAGGCTCTAATCCTCATTGAATTCCATTTAGAGATTAATGTTTCTATTTTTGCTATACATGAAATGAAATTTCCGAATGTTTTTGTAAATTTTGACAGGAAATGAATTTAGAATTCGAAAATACAGCCCGTGATTTGGTTAGTCAATTTTAGAGTCTTAAAATTTAGGTTTAGTCTGAAAAAATACTTTGCTTTATTCATTCCCATATAAATAAAAAGTGTTCACGCACTGTAATAAACTTGAAGTTTAGTGTGGTGCATAGCCCAGAAATTTATATTTTTTACTAATACATAATCACCAAAGCAATTGTAACCATTTTTATATATCAAGAAAATATTTGTTTCCCAAAAATTATTAAAATTTATATTGAAATATTAAAATAAATTTAATAGAATAAAATAAAAGATAATTTTATTCATGATTTTGGTCCTTCCAGCCGGATGTGAAACTGAACAGTGAAGTGGCACAACTAATGTATGATAAATATCATCAAGTTCAGCTTAAATTTTAAATCCATGATGAAACAGCTTCCGTTGATCAGGTCTCTTTTGAAGAGGACTACGAGTATGTCGAGTCACTTTATTAAACAAATTACATGAATTAAACAAGTTAGAAAGTCAAGTGTACAATTGAAGATTTATAAACTGATATTAGGCGTTTTTGGGAATTAGAGACAATATTAGTAAAAAATCAATATTCATAGGAAGAAAAGTATTGTGAAGACCATTATATGTGCAGTGATGGGTTCACCGATTAAAAAATGAGCTGGCGTTAGCGCGCATAAGTCATCAATATCGTTGCTCATCGGACACAAAGGCCTGGAATTGGTTATTCCCTCTATTTGTATTAGTAACGTCTGCATTTCATCTGATGTCATCATGGTGTTTCTGGTTACTCGCTTCAAATGATGTTTGATAGATTTTACTCCGGATTCCCACAGACCTCCAAAGTGTGGGGCATTGGCTGGATTGAGAATAAATTTAATTTCATTCTGTGAAATAAAGTTTGAAATTAGTTGGCTTTCATTATTTAGTTGGTATAATTCATAAAGTTCCCCGATTTTTCTCTTAGCCCCAACGAAATTTGTTCCATTGTCGGACATGATGTCTAATGGAATACCTCTACGGGATATAAATCGGCGCAGAGCAGCAATATTTGCTTCAGCTGTCATATCATGGCACAACTCGATGTGGACGGCCTTTGTGGCAAAGCAGACAAAAATGCAAATATATCCTTTAATGATTGGACTTCGACCTCTCCCGGTTTTTGATTTGATATATAGAGGCCCGGCGTAGTCTACACCCGTATGTAAAAAGGGGCGGCTTGGTGTAATTCTGGCTGAAGGTAAGTTACCCATAAGTTGTTGCGACGTAACAGCTCTTTGTCTTCGGCATTCTAAACATTTGTGAATGAAGTGTCTTACGATATTTCTGCAATTGATCACCCAGTATTTTTGACGAATGATGCTAGTTTGTAGCGTTGGACCTGGGTGCAAATACCGAATATGCGTGTCGTTAATGATTTTTGCACACAAGATGTGATTTCCTGGTAGCAACATAGGATGCCTAGCGTTGAATGATGCGTCTAAATTATCTAAGCGTCCTCCGATTCTGAGGATGCCTTCGCTGTCGATGAATGGAGATAAGGATATTAGTTTGCTTTTTGACCCAATTTCCCTTTTTTGTTTTAACGATTGGAGCTCTTCCTTGAATTCTTCGGATTGTGCCCACAGCACACACAGTTTTTCGACTTTCTTCAAGATATCTACTGCGTCCAGATTTCTATAAACCTTTCGCCATCGTAATATTCTTGCCAGAATTCGTTTGATCTTCATATATGAGTCAACTCGCACGAATAAATTTTCTAGCAGGTGTTTTGATTTAACGTCTGACTGGGACATCAAAGAAACCTGTCTTTCCTCCAGATTAGTTTTGTCGATTTGTACCAAGCTGGGCCATACATGCTCTACTGGGCTTAATAACCATCCTGCTCCATTCCACCACTGAATATATTTCAAGAATAGCGTAAAAGTAGCACCTCTGGAAGCAATGTCCGCCGGGTTGTCTCTTGAAGCAACGTAATTCCATTTGACTCGGGGAGTATTTTCCAAAATTTCTGCGGTTCCATTACCAATCAAGCTCTGCCAACGCCTGGGAACATCAGACAGCCATGATATAACTATTTTTGAGTCGGTCCATGCAAAACACTCTACATTATCGATTTCCAGGAAACGTTCGGTATGGTTGATAGGTCTGCTTAACAAAACCGCTCCACAAAGCTCCAGTCTTGGAAGTGACACTTGTTTCAATGGTGCAACTTTCGTTTTTGCCACTACGATTCTGGTGTTGATTCCATTGCTGTGTGTTGAACGGAGATAAACAACTGCTGCATACGCATGCTCCGACGCATCACAAAATCCGTAAATTTGGAGGTTCGTTGCTGATTTAGTCGTCATTAAAATCCGAAGAACTTCTATGCTCTCCAATTCTTGCAGTGAAGACTGATTCGCCATCCATTGTTGCCTGATATCTTCGGGGAGTGGATTGTCCCAATCAAGTTTTCTCAGCCAAAGTTTCTGAAGAACCATTTTAAACGTAATTACAGCGGGTGAAACCCAACCGAGAGGATCAAAAATTCGAGAGATCTTAGACAACATTTCACGCTTTGATACCACATTGTTGTCTCCAAGTTTGATTTTATATGAGAATGTGTCCTTTGTCGGGTTCCATTTCAGTCCCAATGTTTTTACTGTTTCTGGACTACCATCAATACGAAGACTGGTCTTCTCTCTGAACTCGGATGCAATTGTGTTCAATACTTCTGCTGAATTAGATTTCCATTTGCGGAGGTTAAATCTGCCCTTAGTTAACATAGATGATAAGTCCTGTATAGCTACTTTTGCATCATCGATTGAATCAGCTCCAGATAGACAATCGTCTACATAAAAATCGCGTTTTGCAATCTGAGATCCTACTGGATGTACTAACTTGTAGTACTCTGCGATTTGATGCAAGGTACGAACTGCCAAAAATGGTGCACAAGACGTTCCGTACGTGACTGTGTTTAATCTAAAGGTTCTCATTGGCTCATCAACGAAATTCCTCCAAATAATTCGTTGGTAGTTTTGATCCTCCTGGCTTACTTCAATCTGCCGGTACATTTTTTCAACGTCTGAGGAAAACGAAATGGCATGTTTCCTGAATAATGTAATAATAGACACCAAATCGTTCTGAATAGTGGGTCCAACAAGCAATCGATCATTAAGTGAGACTCCAGACGACGATTTGCATGAACCGTCAAACACTACACGCAGTTTTGTTGTAGTACTATCGTTTTTAATAACGGCGTGGTGCGGTAGATAAAAGCACTCTGTTTCTTGGCATGGTGGATCGGTGGATGGTACCTCATGCATGTGTCCTAGAGTCAAATATTCGCTCATGAAACCGTTTAAACTTCCGCTCCATCGAAATCAACCGATTGATTGCTGCCGATTTCGAATATCCTAATTATCCGGAATCTGTTCTGAATGGCACTCTAACGACATATCTACCATCATTGTTCCGTGAATGGGTATTCACGAAATGACTCTCACATCTTGCTTCTGTCTCAGATATTGTTGCTGCAGCTGGAACCTCTTCCACTTGCCAGAATCGTTCCAATAATCTTGTTATATCTTCTTCTTGTATTGTCGCTGTGAGCACCTTTGAGTTAACGGGTTTTCCTTGTGCTGCTCCGGAGATGACCCATCCGAACTTAGTTGACTGTGCAATGAGTTGGTCTCTGATGATAAGCTTGTCGAACAGCAGTACATTAAAGAACATGTCGGCTCCCTGAGTGATGTAGTGCTTGTGTTGGGTTGTGGACCGATTACAGGATCTTTGCCTGGAACGTCTTCCACCAATGTTTCTGTTTGTGCAACAGAACTGATTGGTGCCGATGATGTTGGTGTGATAGAACCTGCTTCGAGATGAAGCGATGTGCTATGCTTCTCGTTACAGCGACGACATGAATACTCCGTGGGACATTGACTAACCTCATGACCTTTCCTGAGACAATTATAACACACTCCCGATACTTTAACTATGCGCCTCCTGTTCTCGATTGTCATTTGTTTAAACTTGCGACACCTCCACAAATAATGTTGGCAATTACAACACAGGCACTTTTCTAAATTTGATGAACTATGCATTGATTTCACTGTCACTGTTGATGGTTTAGTTCCCTTTTTCTTTGTATCACAGAAAGCACTTTCGTTGGAAGAACATCGGTTATTTAAGAATTCTAAGAATTCTTCAGCCGTTGGAAATTCTAGCTCTAGAGTTTGGTTGGTCCATGCGACACGAGTTTCGTCATCTACTTTTGACAATAAAATGCGAATGAGCCAAGGATCTCTAGTTTCGGCTTCAGAACCCAATGATTTTATGCCTCTGAGTATTTCATCCGAAGAATCACTTATTTGACGTAGTGTTTGAGGAGCACCAGTGTTTGCGGATGGCAGCTCAAAAAATCGATCAATTAATGAATTTAATATTGGTCGTTAACGTTACACCAATTTATCCCAAGCTTCGGTGTAGTTTGCTTCGGTGACTAAAAAGTTTCTAATTATATTGAGCGGCGGACCGATGAGCAAACCCCTCAGAATTTGGAATTTATGAACTTGAGATATGTTGGTGACATTATGTACCGAGGACGTATATAAATCGTAGAAGGATGGCCAGGCTTCATATTCACCAGAAAATTTGCTGATAGAGACATGCTTTAATTTATGATAACATTCTCCGAAGATTGAATAATTGAACGCTCATTTATGGCTTGTGTACGATCCGCAAGATTCTCCAAGAATATTCGTTGTTGATCTAAGAGTTGATCAAATGAATTATTATTATCAGCCTGAGGTTTTATAGATGGTTGTTTTTTTCGAAATGCTTCAAGTAATTTTGATTTCGTATCAAAAAATTTTGCTTCGAACTCTTCTTGCTTTAACTCAACAGTTGCAGCGGGATTATTTGCAAGAATGATAGCAACTTGAGTCTCTTGTTCTTGAAACTCACGCCAGAGCTCGTCAAGTTTATTTAACCTCACTTCAATGTCGCAACATGTGGTGTCGGCATTTATTGCTAATGCAAATTTTTTCAGTACCGTTAATGACGCCATAACACGCCCACGTGATTGTACTGCTGTAGCCGCCATGTTGTTGCGATAATTTCAAGCGAGGTTCTGATGATGAAATTGCGTTGAAATAACAAATGCTGTACGGGTACCCAACAATGAACTTTCGTGATTTCTGCACATTAATTTCTGCAGTGTGATGAACCCAGCGACTATTGGTTGAACGTTCAATATATTATGGCGTGCTTATTAGCCTTCGTGTTGCGGCGTAATGAAACAGCGGATGATAGTGTGAACTTCAACTAAATTGTAGCGTGCTTATACGTATGAATCTGCACTTCATAAATCACCTGATAATGTTGGAACTTTCTGCTAAGCCACAAACTGTATGTTTCTGCGTCCAAAATGGCAGCGTTTTCTTGCAAACCGCGTGGTTATAATTTTTATGCGCGAACTTGTTACACTTTGTTAGTCACTAAACTTTGCATTTAATAACTACACTATGATTTTAATGCATTCAACTTCGGCATCCGGCTCGAAGGACCATAAATAATACTCAAAATAATTATAAAACACGTTTCCCGAAAAATAAATAATAAGCACGGCGTTGTTTGCTATTTCTTCACAAAAACACAATTTTTATTACAAAACGGTGGCTCGATTATATTTGTTTGATGGAGTAATGACGAATGACATTTATTTTTATTTTCTCTTACAAAGTTAATTTTGGTAGTACATAAAAATTATGGCAGATGGCTATTCTTTAAAGTAAAACTGAACTTAACCAAAATACAACAAATAATAACTACTGAATGCAACCAATAAACAATGACGTAACAACCAATAACATTGTCAGCTGTCATTACTTACTGGATATAAATTATAAACAAAAGCCCAGGTAAGCTAAAATTACAATAATTATATGAATTGAACAATATTAATTAATATAAATGTCTTTCAGAATGCTAAATGCGTAAAATATTTGATTGCAGTGTAAAACAAGTGATGAACAATTAAAGATAAGTTTTAAATACAAATTTTACTCTTAACCTAAAATTAAATATATAATTTTATTCTAGGCGCAGCATGTATATGTCATCGACTGTTTCAACAATTATCTTTCAGCAATGTGTACAATTGAAGATTTATAAACTGATATTAGGCGTTTTTGGGAATTAGAGACAATATTAGTGAAAAATCAATATTCACAGGAAGAAAAGTATTGTGAAGACCATTATATAAAAAATCATCGTCGTCTGTCTTCTGATGGCTATTGTGTGTCATTACCCGTAAATGATAAAATTAATGAGTAAGGATTTTCAACTTATTCGTCGCTTAATCAATTTTACGCCAATGAGAAAAGACTGATCTGCAAACCAGTATTTGTCAATGGGTCATATGAAATTAGTTGAAGATCCAAGTGTGACTAGTAATTCTTATGGCTGCATCATTTTGTAATTAAAGACAGCAGTACTACTACCAAGTTACGAGTGGTATTTAATGGATCTTCAAAGTCATCATCCAAACTATTCCTTAATGAGTGCTTAATAAATGGTCCCACAGTGCAACAAGATTTGTTGTCACTAATATTGAACTTTAGAAAACATATCGTTGCCTTCACGGCCGATATTGCTAAAATGTATCGGCAAATTATGATTATTGATTACTAACAAGATTTACAGCGAATCTGGTGGCGAGACAATCCTTCGGATAAATTAAAATGTTTCAAATTATCCACAGTAACTTATGGAACTAAAAGTGCACCATATTTGGTGACCCGTACCTTAAAACAACTAGCGTTAGAAGAAACAAAGTCATTTCCTTTAGCTTCGCACGTTTTACTGAATGACGGGTTCTGATTCAATTGAAAAAATATTACTACTAACGTCGAATTTGATAACATTATTTCTTCAAACGTCCTTGTCATATCATTATCTTCTGAGTCGACTTCTAATATTTCTTTAGTCTTTGGTCTATCTTGGAATACTCTGCTTGATGAGTTGGAAATGATTTTTTCTAAATTTTCGTTAGATACCATTTATACTAAAAGAAGCATTTTGTATGTCTGTGAAGTTAGCCCGAAAATTATCCCGGAAAAGTGTGTTGGCAACACTAATATATCGTGATATAACAATATCACGATACTTTACTTGTCATCCCAGAAAAAATATGTCTGTCATGACATTATTTAGTGTCAGCCCGAAAAAAAACTATCATGAAATTTTTACGTCATCCCCATAAAACTGTCATGACATTATTTATCCCGAAATAATATTTTTACAAGATATTAAATCATGGGTATTTTTATGTGTTTTCTAGCCAATAGATGCACATTTTCAATACGAAAATGATTCAGCTATAGTCAAATGTAAGTTGTAATCCCCTGAATTGGTGCAAGAAACTATCTTGGGACAAGTAGAAGGATTCTAGATCCCTCTAAGATCCCTAGAAGTCATACAAGATATCAATTAACGAGCACGGCTTGATATAGGTTTTGTAGGACATGGATACACCTTGCTTATGGCTAAAATAAAAAAAAATTCTATTAGCCGTTAGGCAGATATAGTCCCTATAGTTCATACAAGATATCAATTAAAGAGCACGGCTTGGTATAGGTTTTGTAGGACATGGATACAAGTTGCATATGGCCAAAATAAAAAAAAATTCTATTAGCCGTTAGGCAGATATAGTCCCTAGAAGTCATACAAGATATCAATTAACGAGCACGGCTTGATATAGGTTTTGTAGGACATGGATACACCTTGCTTATGGCTAAAATAAAAAAAAATTCTATTAGCCGTTAGGCAGATATAGTCCCTAGAGTTCATACAAGATATCAATTAAAGAGCACGGCTTGGTATAGGTTTTGTAGGACATGGATACAAGTTGCATATGGCCAAAATAAAAAAAAATTCTATTAGCCGTTAGGCAGATATAGTCCCTAGAATTCATACAAGATATCAATTAACGAGCACGGCTTAGTATAGGTTTTGTAGGACATGGATACACCTTGCTTATGGCCAAAATAAAAAAAAATTCTATTAGCCGTTAGGCAGATATAGTCCCTAGAATTCATACAAGATATCAATTAACGAGCACGGCTTGGTATAGGTTTTGTAGGACATGGATACAAGTTGCATATGGCCAAAATAAAAAAAAATTCTATTAGCCGTTAGGCAGATATAGTTCCTAGAAGTCATACAAGATATCAATTAACGAGCACGGCTTGATATAGGTTTTGTAGGACATGGATACACCTTGCTTATGGCCAAAATAAAAAAAAATTCTATTAGCCGTTAGGCAGATATAGTCCCTAGAAGTCATACAAGATATCAATTAACGAGCACGGCTTGATATAGGTTTTGTAGGACATGGATACATGTTGCATATGGCCAAAATAAAAAAAAATTCTATTAGCCGTTAGGCAGATATAGTCCCTAGAGTTCATACAAGATATCAATTAACGAGCACGGCTTAGTATAGGTTTTGTAGGACATGGATACACCTTGCTTATGGCCAAAATAAAAAAAAATTCTATTAGCCGTTAGGCAGATATAGTCCCTAGAATTCATACAAGATATCAATTAACGAGCACGGCTTGGTATAGGTTTTGTAGGACATGGATACAAGTTGCATATGGCCAAAATAAAAAAAAATTCTATTAGCCGTTAGGCAGATATAGTTCCTAGAAGTCATACAAGATATCAATTAACGAGCACGGCTTGATATAGGTTTTGTAGGACATGGATACACCTTGCTTATGGCCAAAATAAAAAAAAATTCTATTAGCCGTTAGGCAGATATAGTCCCTAGAAGTCATACAAGATATCAATTAACGAGCACGGCTTGATATAGGTTTTGTAGGACATGGATACATGTTGCATATAGCCAAAATAAAAAAAAATTCTATTAGCCGTTAGGCAGATATAGTCCCTAGAGTTCATACAAGATATCGATTAACGAGCACGGCTTAGTATAGGTTTTGTAGGACATGGATACACCTTGCTTATGGCCAAAATAAAAAAAAATTCTATTAGCCGTTAGGCAGATGTAGTCCCTAGAATTCACACAAGATATCAATTAACGAGCACGGCTTGGTATAGATTTTGTAGGACATGGATACAAGTTGCCTATGGCCAAAGAAAAAAAAAATTCTATTAGACGTTAGGCTGATATAGTCCCTAGAATTCATACAAGATATCAATTAACGAGCACGGCTTAGTATAGGTTTTGTAGGACATGGATATAACTTGCTTATGGCCAAAATAAAAAAAAATTCTATTAGCCGTTAGGCAGATATAGTCCCTAGAAGTCATACAAGATATCAATTAACGAGCACGGCTTGATATAGGTTTTGTAGGACATGGATACACCTTGCTTATGGCCAAAATAAAAAAAAATTCTATTAGCCGTTAGGCAGATATAGTCCCTAGAAGTCATACATGATATCAATTAACGAGCACGGCTTGGTATAGGTTTTGTAGGACATGGATACAAGTTGCATATGGCCAAAATAAAAAAAAATTCTATTAGCCGTTAGGCAGATATAGTCCCTAGAATTCATACAAGATATCAATTAACGAGCACGGCTTGATATAGGTTTTGGAGGACATGGATACAAGTTGAATATGGCCAAAATAAAAAAAAATTCTATTAGCCGTTAGGCAGATATAGTCCCTAGAATTCATACAAGATATCAATTAAAGAGCACGGCTTGGTATAGGTTTTGTAGGACATGGATACAAGTTGCATATGGCCAAAATAAATAAAAATTCTATTAGCCGTTAGGCAGATATAGTCCCTAGAATTCATACAAGATATCAATTAACGAGCACGGCTTGGTATAGGTTTTGTAGGACATGGATACAAGTTGCATATGGCCAAAATAAATAAAAATTCTGTTAGCCGTTAGGCAGATATAGTCCCTAGAGTTCATACAAGATATCAATTAACGAGCACGGCTTGGTATAGGTTTTGTAGGACATGGATACAAATTGCATATGGCCAAAATAAAAAAAAATTCTATTAGCCGTTAGGCAGATATAGTCCCTAGAAGTCATACAAGATATCAATTAACGAGCACGGCTTGATATAGGTTTTGTAGGACATGGATACAAGTTGCATATGGCCAAAATAAAAAAAAATTCTATTAGCCGTTAGGCAGATATAGTCCCTAGAAGTCATACATGATATCAATTAACGAGCACGGCTTGGTATAGGTTTTGTAGGACATGGATACAAGTTGCATATGGCCAAAATAAAAAAAAATTCTATTAGCCGTTAGGCAGATATAGTCCCTAGAATTCATACAAGATATCAATTAACGAGCACGGCTTGATATAGGTTTTGGAGGACATGGATACAAGTTGAATATGGCCAAAATAAAAAAAAATTCTATTAGCCGTTAGGCAGATATAGTCCCTAGAATTCATACAAGATATCAATTAAAGAGCACGGCTTGGTATAGGTTTTGTAGGACATGGATACAAGTTGCATATGGCCAAAATAAATAAAAATTCTATTAGCCGTTAGGCAGATATAGTCCCTAGAATTCATACAAGATATCAATTAACGAGCACGGCTTGGTATAGGTTTTGTAGGACATGGATACAAGTTGCATATGGCCAAAATAAATAAAAATTCTGTTAGCCGTTAGGCAGATATAGTCCCTAGAGTTCATACAAGATATCAATTAACGAGCACGGCTTGGTATAGGTTTTGTAGGACATGGATACAAGTTGCATATGGCCAAAATAAAAAAAAATTCTATTAGCCGTTAGGCAGATATAGTCCCTAGAAGTCATACAAGATATCAATTAACGAGCACGGCTTGATATAGGTTTTGGAGGACATGGATACAAGTTGCATATGGCCAAAATAAAAAAAAATTCTATTAGCCGTTAGGCAGATATAGTCCCTAGAATTCATACAAGATATCAATTAACGAGCACGGCTTGGTATAGATTTTGTAGGACATGGATGCAACTTGACTATGACCAAATAAAAAAAAATTCTATTAGCCGTTAGGCAGATATAGTCCCTAGAAGTCATACAAGATATCAATTAACGAGCACGGCTTGGTATAGATTTTGTAGGACATGGATACAACTTGACTATGGTCAAAGAAAAAAAAATTCTATTAGCCGTTAGGCAGATATAGTCCCTAGAATTCATACAAGATATCACATCCGTTTTCTTCATGTGGACATCTACCAAAATTCATAAAAATAAATTGAATAATGGCATTTTTTAGGAACTAAAGGAATATTTACGAATGGGTATAAGCAGGTTAAAAAATTCCCCAAATAGGGTATTTTGGTTGCATGTGTAATATACATACATTTATGAATTTTGACAGATGTCCACATGTGGAAAATGGATGTGGTATTCAAGAATAGGGCTGCTGATTGCTAATAATTGTAAATATTCCAAATTTGAATTATAAAAACAATTTTTAGTTACCGGATTGGTAAATTTTTTTTCGTCGCATTTGTGTCACTGTCAAGTGTCATTTTGTCAGTAGCATCATTTTAAGTTTTTTCCTCGAGAAGCGCTTTCACTACTTTTACAATCGTCAATAAGCAAATAAATTATAATACCTATAAACACAGAATACCCAGAAGCGACATAACGCGGTTTTTATATGGAGAAAAGTGGACTCATTTTTTTGACATATGGTCATCAGTTTTTCAGCCTTTAAATCTCTCCGTCCAAAGGGGAGGGAGTGTTTGTTAAGTAGCTGGAAAACAAGTATAAAAGTTCTTAAGGATGTATCCTAAATAATGCAAATAAAACTATTTAGCATAAATGTATTCACGTACCCTCATTTCGATTTCCTACATTGTTTCTAAAAAAAAACAGCTGTCACTATAGTTTGTAGTAGCGGTAGTCTAAATATTACGGAAATAGATAATGGAAATATTTTAATATTTTGTGTAGGTATACTTAATAATTTAATTATACTTATCTTCGGTTACATTAATATTCTAGTAATTGATGACAGCAAACACATTTTTTCAAAATAATAATCAAAATTGAAAATTTACTTCCTGACAAATAAAAATGTTTCACAATTTTCTGTTGTTTTATTGAACAATTAGTGGTGACATCTATAGACCAACATTGCGCCTGTTTTTAACCTACAAGCAAATAAGTTATGAACTTTCCAATCGACCACCGCCATGTGTTTAGGCCCTTTCCGAAAGTTATTTATTTAGACATACGTATGTTGGCGAGGTAACTTTAAATAAGTATCTTTCTTACAAAAAGATCTAAAATGAAAACAAAATGTTTTTTTTTTTGTAGAGACATACTTATTTTAAGTTATCTCGGCAACATACTTATTTAAATAAGTGCCTAAATAAATAAGTATAACTTACGGGAAGAGCCTTCTCCGCCTTTTAACGCAAAGTTGCTGACATCTGGTGGATGATATTGAAACTAGAGTTTAAGGTGAACGGCAATCAAAAAAATACATATTTGGACAATTGTGTTGTTTATTTCGGTTCAAAAAAATCTTTTATTGCACATGAAAGTTGTGCTTAATTATTCAGCAACAAAATAATTATAAAATAAACGCTGAATTGCTGTTCACCTGTAATTAGATGCGATCGTGGCGCCCCTTGCGGCGCTTTAAATTATAATAATCAAATAAACAAATAAAATACAATAATCTATAAGGTAGACATAATTATAAATTTCATAGTAAGCAAATCTCAAAGCAAATAAATTTTAATTATAAATTAACGGACATAACTATAATACTTTTCCATAGTAAACTAGAGGTTAAAGATATAGGCAGATTTATCGATAATGCAGTATTATTTAATACGTGAAAACATAGTACGGTATAACTTCTAAAGATGTCAGCTTTAAGAACTTTTAATTTTTGGTACATAAATAAAAATAAAAAAAATTTTGTTTTATAATTCATGACTAAGTAGTTGGCTGGGGCCCTATTCCCGAACACATAAATGGTGTCACTGCATAATGCATAAATGCATGTGAATACGTGCTGTTTAATTCGCGTTTTTTGCTGTTGTTTACATTTTTGTTTCGATACAACAAAAAAATATTTAAAAAAAACTAGTAGTGCCATCTTTAGAGTTAATCCATGTTTCGCCGTTTTTTGACAGCAAATAAATTATAATACCTATAAGGGACATAACTATACTTTTCCATAGTAAACTTTTGGTCAATGATATAGGCAGATTTATCGATAATGCAGTATTATTTGATACGTGAAAACTGACTACGGGATTATTACATCTTTAGATGTCAGCTTTAACAATTTTTAATTTTTGGTACATAAATAAAAAATATTTTTTTTTTTTTTTTTTATAATTCATGTCTAGTCGTCCGTTTTATTCGTGTTTTTTGCTTTTGTTTACATTTTTGTTTCGATAATAAAAAAAAAAATTTAGACCAATACCATCTCTCGCCGTTTTTTGACAGATATGTCCTTTATAGGTATTATAATTTATTTGCTTATTGACGATTGTAAAAGTAGTGCAAGCGCCTCTCGAGGAAAAAACTTAAAATGATGCTACTGACAAAGTGACACTTGACACAAATGCGACGAAAGAAAATTTAGCAATTCTGTAATTAAAAATTGTTTTTATAATTCAAATTTGGAATATTTACAATTATTAGCAATCAGGAGCCCTATTCTTGAATACCACATCCATTTTCCACATGTGGACATTTGTCAAAATTCATGAATGTATGTATATTACACATGCAACCAAATACACAATTTGGGGAATTTTTTCACTCATTCGTAAATATTCCTTTAGTTCCTAAAAAATGCCATTATTCCATTTATTTTTATGAATTTTGGTAGATGTCCACATGAAGAAAACGGATGTGATATCTTGTATGAATTCTAGGGACTATATCTGCCTAACGGCTAATAGAATTTTTATTTATTTTGGCCATATGCAACTTGTATCCATGTCCTACAAAACCTATACCAAGCCGTGCTCGTTAATTGATATCTTGTATGAATTCTAGGGACTATATCTGCCTAACGGCTAATAGAATTTTTTTTTATTTTGGCCATAAGCAAGGTGTATCCATGTCCTACAAAACCTATACTAAGCCGTGCTCGTTAATTGATATCTTGTATGAACTCTAGGGACTATATCTGCCTAACGGCTAATAGAATTTTTTTTTATTTTGGCCATATGCAACTTGTATCCATGTCCTACAAAACCTATACTAAGCCGTGCTCGTTAATTGATATCTTGTATGAATTCTAGGGACTATATCTGCCTAACGGCTAATAGAATTTTTTTTTATTTTGGCCATAAGCAAGGTGGATCCATGTCCTACAAAACCTATACTAAGCCGTGCTCGTTAATTGATATCTTGTATGACTTCTAGGGACTATATCTGCCTAACGGCTAATAGAATTTTTTTTTATTTTGGCCATATGCAACTTGTATCCATGTCCTACAAAACCTATACCAAGCCGTGCTCGTTAATTGATATCTTGTATGAATTCTAGGGACTATATCTGCCTAACGGCTAATAGAATTTTTTTTTATTTTGGCCATAAGCAAGGTGTATCCATGTCCTACAAAACCTATATCAAGCCGTGCTCGTTAATTGATATCTTATATGACTTCTAGGGACTATATCTGCCTAACGGCTAATAGAATTTTTTTTTATTTTGGCCATAAGCAAGGTGTATCCATGTCCTACAAAACCTATACTAAGCCGTGCTCGTTAATTGATATCTTGTATGAACTCTAGGGACTATATCTGCCTAACGGCTAATAGAATTTTTTTTTATTTTGGCCATAAGCAAGGTGTATCCATGTCCTACAAAACCTATACTAAGCCGTGCTCGTTAATTGATATCTTGTATGAACTCTAGGGACTATATCTGCCTAACGGCTAATAGAATTTTTTTTTATTTTGGCCATAAGCAAGGTGTATCCATGTCCTACAAAACCTATACTAAGCCGTGCTCGTTAATTGATATCTTGTATGAATTCTAGGGACTATATCTGCCTAACGGCTAATAGAATTTTTTTTTATTTTGGCCATAAGCAAGGTGTATCCATGTCCTACAAAACCTATACTAAACCGTTCTCGTTAATTGATATCTTGTATGAATTCTAGGGACTATATCTGTCTAACGGCTAATAGAATTTTTTTTTATTTTGGCCATAAGCAAGGTGTATCCATGTCCTACAAAACCTATATCAAGCCGTACTCGTTAATTGATATCTTGTATGAACTCTAGGGACTATATCTGCCTAACGGCTAATAGAATTTTTTTTTATTTTGGCCATAAGCAAGGTGTATCCATGTCCTACAAAACCTATACTAAGCCGTGCTCGTTAATTGATATCTTGTATGACTTCTAGGGACTATATCTGCCTAACGGCTAATAGAATTTTTTTTTATTTTGGCCATATGCAACTTGTATCCATGTCCTACAAAACCTATACCAAGCCGTGCTCGTTAATTGATATCTTGTATGAATTCTAGGGACTATATCTGCCTAACGGCTAATAGAATTTTTTTTTATTTTGGCCATAAGCAAGGTGTATCCATGTCCTACAAAACCTATACTAAGCCGTGCTCGTTAATTGATATCTTGTATGAACTCTAGGGACTATATCTGCCTAACGGCTAATAGAATTTTTTTTTATTTTGGCCATAAGCAAGGTGTATCCATGTCCTACAAAACCTATACTAAGCCGTGCTCGTTAATTGATATCTTGTATGAATTCTAGGGACTATATCTGCCTAACGGCTAATAGAATTTTTTTTTATTTTGGCCATAAGCAAGGTGTATCCATGTCCTACAAAACCTATACTAAACCGTTCTCGTTAATTGATATCTTGTATGAATTCTAGGGACTATATCTGTCTAACGGCTAATAGAATTTTTTTTTATTTTGGCCATAAGCAAGGTGTATCCATGTCCTACAAAACCTATATCAAGCCGTACTCGTTAATTGATATCTTGTATGAACTCTAGGGACTATATCTGCCTAACGGCTAATAGAATTTTTTTTTATTTTGGCCATAAGCAAGGTGTATCCATGTCCTACAAAACCTATACTAAGCCGTGCTCGTTAATTGATATCTTGTATGAATTCTAGGGACTATATCTGCCTAACGGCTAATAGAATTTTTTTTTATTTTGGCCATAAGCAAGGTGTATCCATGTCCTACAAAACCTATACCAAGCCGTGCTCGTTAATTGATATCTTGTATGAACTCTAGGGACTATATCTGCCTAACGGCTAATAGAATTTTTTTTTATTTTGGCCATAAGCAAGGTGTATCCATGTCCTACAAAATCTATACCAAGCCGTGCTCGTTAATTGATATCTTGTATGAACTCTAGGGACTATATCTGCCTAACGGCTAATAGAATTTTTTTTTATTTTGGCCATAAGCAAGGTGTATCCATGTCCTACAAAACCTATACTAAGCCGTGCTCGTTAATTGATATCTTGTATGACTTCTAGGGACTATATCTGCCTAACGGCTAATAGAATTTTTTTTTATTTTGGCCATATGCAACTTGTATCCATGTCCTACAAAACCTATACCAAGCCGTGCTCGTTAATTGATATCTTGTATGAATTCTAGGGACTATATCTGCCTAACGGCTAATAGAATTTTTTTTTATTTTGGCCATAAGCAAGGTGTATCCATGTCCTACAAAACCTATACTAAGCCGTGCTCGTTAATTGATATCTTGTATGAACTCTAGGGACTATATCTGCCTAACGGCTAATAGAATTTTTTTTTATTTTGGCCATATGCAACTTGCATCCATGTCCTACAAAACCTATACTAAGCCGTGCTCGTTAATTGATATCTTGTATGAATTCTAGGGACTATATCTGCCTAACGGCTAATAGAATTTTTTTTTATTTTGGCCATAAGCAAGGTGGATCCATGTCCTACAAAACCTATACTAAGCCGTGCTCGTTAATTGATATCTTGTATGACTTCTAGGGACTATATCTGCCTAACGGCTAATAGAATTTTTTTTTATTTTGGCCATATGCAACTTGTATCCATGTCCTACAAAACCTATACCAAGCCGTGCTCGTTAATTGATATCTTGTATGAATTCTAGGGACTATATCTGCCTAACGGCTAATAGAATTTTTTTTTATTTTGGCCATAAGCAAGGTGTATCCATGTCCTACAAAACCTATACTAAACCGTGCTCGTTAATTGATATCTTGTATGAATTCTAGGGACTATATCTGCCTAACGGCTAATAGAATTTTTTTTTATTTTGGCCATAAGCAAGGTGTATCCATGTCCTACAAAACCTATATCAAGCCGTACTCGTTAATTGATATCTTGTATGAACTCTAGGGACTATATCTGCCTAACGGCTAATAGAATTTTTTTTTATTTTGGCCATAAGCAAGGTGTATCCATGTCCTACAAAACCTATACTAAGCCGTGCTCGTTAATTGATATCTTGTATGACTTCTAGGGACTATATCTGCCTAACGGCTAATAGAATTTTTTTTTATTTTGGCCATATGCAACTTGTATCCATGTCCTACAAAACCTATACCAAGCCGTGCTCGTTAATTGATATCTTGTATGAATTCTAGGGACTATATCTGCCTAACGGCTAATAGAATTTTTTTTTATTTTGGCCATATGCAACTTGTATCCATGTCCTACAAAACCTATACCAAGCCGTGCTCGTTAATTGATATCTTGTATGAATTCTAGGGACTATATCTGCCTAACGGCTAATAGAATTTTTTTTTATTTTGGCCATAAGCAAGGTGTATCCATGTCCTACAAAACCTATACTAAGCCGTGCTCGTTAATTGATATCTTGTATGAACTCTAGGGACTATATCTGCCTAACGGCTAATAGAATTTTTTTTTATTTTGGCCATAAGCAAGGTGTATCCATGTCCTACAAAACCTATACTAAGCCGTGCTCGTTAATTGATATCTTGTATGAATTCTAGGGACTATATCTGCCTAATGCGAATAGAATTTTTTTTTATTTTAGCCATATGCAACTTGTATCCATGTCCTACAAAACCTATATCAAGCCGTGCTCGTTAATTGATATCTTGTATGACTTCTAGGGACGATAGTGGTTATACTTTGTTGAACTTCAAAATATTTTATCAAATTATTTGAATAAGTGGATATTGTAATGGTAATCCAGTGTAAATTACTGTGTGCTAATAAATTTTTAAAATACTGAAATTATTGAATTTATTTATAATCATTCGTATGTAACTAATAGTATTTTTATTAATCACATACAAACAACTATTTCATTTTGTTTTACTTTGCTTACTCAATTTCTACGACATATTATATAAATATATTTACTTTCGTTATAGTTTTCATAATACGCTAGTTATAATATATTAGTATTACCATATTTAACTATAATCGTTTTCTGGGATTTTTTTTCGGGCTAATTTCACAGAGGTGCATTTTGTCAGAAATTTGTCAGTTGTTCGACCCTTTGGGCTTGTGCTCGCCGATAATTTTGATCGCAAAAATTATAATGCAAACAATATGAACATTAAACAACATAGACTGGGATGATATCATAACACATCAAGTTCGTAATCAATGAATTGATTTCAAGAAAGAATTGATTCAGTTAAATCGCATAACTGTTCCTCGATGTATTTTAGTATTTCATTATAAGCTGATACAGATTCATGGATTCGCAGATTCATCCGAAAAAGGGTTTGGTTGTGTCCTGTATGTCAGAACTACAGACAATAAAAACAAAAATCAACTAAGATTGATTTGTTCCAAATCTCGAGTTGCTCCGCTTAAGAAGCAAACCATACCTCGGTAGGAACTTTGTGCCGCTTTGCTGTTGCCCCAAACTTTGAATAAGTTAATTACAAGTTTAGATGTGCAGTTTGACCACATTTATCTCTAGTCGGATTCAGTAATAACTCTGCTTCGTATCAAATCTGAACCATCAAAATATGCTTCGTTCGTGGCACACAGAATTACCCAAATACAGGAGATTACTTCAGCTTATACTTGGTGTTATGTACCTCCAGCACAAAATCCTGCTGACCTCGTGTCGCGTGGTATAATGCCCAGCGAGTTTTTGAAGCAGGACTTATGGTGGTCGGGTCCTTCGATTCTCTTCGAATACCAATTGAATTGGCCTACAAATTCAAATGAACGGATAAGTTCTGATTTATTCCACTTAGATCTTCGGAAAAATTCATCATTATTGGTTTATAACTCACAACAACCTTGGGAATTATTCTTCAAATATTCTTCATTTAAAAGATTTTGTCGTGTTACAGCCTACATATTTCGATTCATAAGTACCCTGAAATCGAACAAGCTTAAAAATACCGATGAGCTTACTGCTAGTGAACTTAAACAAGCACTATTCAGCCTTATAAAAAATGTACAGAACAATGAATTCAGCACAGATCTACAACAAATTAAACAACATAAAGCTGTCCACTCCTCCAGTAATTTAAAATTATTACATCCATTCATTGATGAAATTGGAATAGTTCGTGTTGGAGGACGCTTTGGTAATTCCGAATTGGACTTTCCCATTAAACATCCAATTATTTTACCAAGTAAGCACATATTTTCGACATTGTTAGTACAATACGAGCACGAGAGGTTATTACATTGTGGACCTTAAACTCTTCTCTATAATTTAAGATCCCAATATTGGATAATATCAGGTAGAAATTTGTGTAGAAAGGTTGTTAATAAATGTATTACGTGTTTCAAGAATAAACCAAAATTATCGCATCAAATAATAAGCGATCTTCCGTCTGATCGAGTAACACAGTCCAGGCCATTTTCAATAGTAGGGATAGATCTTTGTGGACCATTCTTTGCCAAGTCAAATTTAAGGTTCAAAACTAAAACTAAATTATATATTTGTTTATTCATTTGTTTTGCAGTGAAAGGAATTCATTTGAAAATTGTTATGGATTTATCATCACAATCGTTCGTGGCTTATCTTCGTATGAATGTTTTGCTTCTTTTTAGTTATTTTGCTTATAAATAGAAAACATTTTTGCAAAATAAGTTCTGATACTACAACATAAGTTTCTATAAATAATAGAATAGTTTTCCAACATTTGTATATACCATCTGTTGTGGAGATGAATAATAGATGGCGTGTTCATTATTACCCAAACAACAATATGGAGAAAAAAGGAAAATGAACAAAGGATTCGGGGTGAAAAAACAACGTGAAACGAACGTGGTATACACCACGTAATTGAGATTTGTTTTTGAAATTGAATTGAAAGAGGAAAAAATACGATAATTTGTAGCACCACTCACTGAAATTGAAAAATAAAGAAAGTGAAGCTTACGAATCCGTGTTTCTCTTATTAAAACCAAGAAAGAAAGTAACAAATCTACAAATTATCCTTTTTTGAAAAATGTCGAAGATAAGGAAAAGTAGAGAAGTGGCTGATGAGGAAAATGAAAGTCTCCTGTCGGAAAGTTGGAAATGTTTGGTTTGTCTAGAAGATGATGATAATCCGATCATTAAATGCGACGAATGTGCAAAATGGTATCATATGAGCTGTGTGGGCGTATCAAGTGGAGAAAATATTCCATATTGGGCTTGCACAGCATGTGAAGCTTCAATTAATATACAAAAGGCTGCAAGCATTTCGCCAACAGTGTCACAAACACAAACAACGCTCCAGGTAAATCTAAAGGAAATACAAACCGTATCGCAGAAATCTCATACACCGACAGCGAAGACACGTTCCGGTACATCAAAAGCGTCATCCGTTACATCAAAAGCGTCATCCGTTACATCAAAAGCGTCATCCGCTGTATCAAAACCATCAACCACGATGTCAAAATTAAAACAACGGGAAGTACAGCTTCTAGAATGTGAAGAACTGTACAACGCACAAGTGGAATACATAAAAAATAAATATAAACTATTGTTAAAAGACGAGGAGGACATCCCCGGGGAAGTGAACGAATCAGTGAATGTGACCAAGGAACGTAAATTAACGCAAGGTCCCATCGACAAGGCAATTATTTTACAACAACCGTCACTCAAAGGATATGAACAGTGCAGAAATAAGGAAGTACCCACATCCATTTCCAAAGTTCAACAGACACAAGGGGAATCAAAAGAGAATTACAATAAAGATATAACTAACCAAACCCAAAAATGGGTTAAAAATATACAACATCAAGATATTCAAATGTCGGGTAAAAATCAAATTAAGAGAATAGCAGAACAAACCGCAGATCACATTATGTCACGAAATGCTGTGCCTAGGAGATTACCGTTGTTTAATGGGGATGTAAAAGATTGGCCTGTGTTTTATCACGCGTTCCAGGCATCAACGGAAGAGTTGAAATTGTCCGACTCGCAAAACCTTGTGCGGCTTCGAGAGGCGCTTAAGGGAGAAGCTTTGGAGTTAGTAGGGGAAGAATTGATATTTCCCGAATCCATTCCTATCGTTATGCGCACGTTAAAACAAGTATACGGGCGTCCCGATGTGATCATCCATGCAGCCTTAGAACGTCTAAGAGTGCTACCATCGCCTGATATTTCAGATATGCTATCCATAATTAAATATTCTTCGGCCGTAAGAAGCCTTATTATCAAAATTGAGGCATCGGATTCCAATGACCACATTAATAACCCCGTAATGTTTCACGAGGTGTTGCGGAAAATGTCACCCGTATTACAATTGGAATGGACGCGATACAGACTACGTCATAATGAAATATCCAACTTAGCAGCGCTGAAAGACTTCCTATCATATTTAGCTGATGACGCAGCCGAACTGGCCGTGGTATCGGGATTTAAGGTGACAGATAAAAAATTACGGGCTAAGCCAAATAACAGATCAGGTCCAAATTACCGTGGTCAGCCGACAATGTTGGTACATACCAATGATGTTATAAATGCTCAGAAGCCAGCAGTAAAACACGAAAATGAAATCCCAAAACGATGCATGTTATGCGATGATAGCTATCATCAAGTTGACCATTGCAAGCGTTTCAATGAATGGTCAATTAAGAAACGATGGGATGTCATAGAGGAACATAAACTATGTCGCACTTGTTTAAAAGCTCACCAGGGATGGAAGTGTCCTACACCAAAGAAATGTGGGACAGATGGATGTGAAAGGTGGCATCACAAACTATTGCATAAGAAGAAGGATATGCTAAACAATGAGGGGCAACAGAGCCATTCCTCGCCTTCCAAACTTACAAACCTGGCACACAGAGTACGAAAAGAGATATACTTTAGGATTGTACCAGTAACACTACACAACGGAGGCAAGTCAATCGATACTTATGCTTTCCTGGATGACGGCTCATCCGGGACACTACTTGACGACGATATAGCAGATGAGTTGGGGCTTGAGGGCCCAACTAGCGATCTGCACATAAAGTGGACTGCAAATAATTCGAGAATTGAAGAGAATTCGAAATACCTAAATATTTCAATCTCTGGGGCAGACAAGCAAAAATATAAAATGTGCGGAGTACGTACGGTGAAAGAGCAGAATTTGCCATCGCAAACATTAGTAAAAGAGCAAATATCTGTAAGATATCCGTATCTTAAAACCGTACCATTTAATAACTACGTCGACGTAAAACCAAAGATTCTTATTGGTCTTGACCAATCGTACTTGATTGCAACCCATAAATTAATTGAAGGAGACTATAACCAACCCGTTGCGGCACTAACAAAACTAGGATGGGTCGTTTGTGGACCTTTGTATGGCGAAAAGGAGATTATAAGAACAAGTGTACACCATTACGAAGATAAAGATGATGACCTCCACAGGAAATTAAACGGTATTTTGCGCTTGAAAATTTGGGAACAAGTCTACCATGTAAATCGTTGTCAAGAGAAGAAAAAAGAGCTATCGAAATTATGGAAAGTACTATTTTCAAGAAAGGCAACAGGTACGAACTAGGCATGCTATGGAAGAATAGCGAGTTCGAATTTCCGAATACCTACGACATGGCAGTGCAACGGCTTCGAGGTTTAGAGAAGAAAATGAGCAAGGATGATGGTTTCAAGGAGAGGCTTGAGAAGCAACTGCAGCATTATGTTCACATGGGTTACGCGCGAAAGCTGGAGGGAACTGAACTACGTCCTACCTCACGGACGTGGTTTTTGCCGGTGTTCGCTGTAAGTAACCATAACAAACCAGACAAGTTACGCTTGGTGTGGGATGCCGCTGCAAAAGTTAGCGGGGTGTCACTAAATGATTTTTTGTTTAAAGGACCTGATATGCTGACGTCACTTCTTTCCATTCAATACCAGTTTCGTGAGGGCTGTGTGGCAGTTTGCGCTGATATTAAAGAAATGTTTCATCAGGTGACGATAAGACCCGAAGATAGAAATGCGCAAAGATTCCTATGGCCAAATGATAAGGACAGGGATAATCCTCACCAATATATTATGAATGTCATGACGTTCGGCGCCGCATGCTCACCAGTAATGGCACAATTTGTTAAGAATACAAATGCACGTATGTTTGAGGAGAACTATCCACGCGCCGTCAGAGGTATCATCGATAATCATTATGTCGATGATTTCCTGGACAGTTTTACAAGCAAGTGAAATTAGTGCACGAACAGGCTGGATTTGAAATACGTGGCTGGACATCCAATTCGCAGTTTGTGGTGCGTGAACTAGGTGAGACTGTTCTTTCAACGGGAGTCAACATGGACATTGATGATACAGGACGGTTGGAGAAAGTTTTGGGTATTTGGTGGAACCCTAACTCGGATACATTCCAATATCGGGTAAATCTAAGTAGATTCAGTGTGGATCTTTTCAACGGTTCGAAGAGACCAGCTAAGAGAGAAGTTCTGGCTATTTTAATGAGTGTGTACGATCCACATGGACTACTCTCGTTCTTTCTAATATACTTAAAAATTTTACTCCAAGAAATCTGTAGGGCAGGAACCGATTGGGACGAACAAATTGGTGACAGACCGTACGAAAAATGGATGCGATGGGTAAGTCAGCTGGAGAAGCTGCAGCACTTACGAATCAACCGCTGCTACTCTCTAAAACTGTCAAACGATGAGGTTCCACTAATACAGTTACACTTATTTTGCGATGCCAGTGAAAGAGCGTACTCTACTGTAGCGTATATTAGAATAGAAGATGAGACCGGGGTGGATGTAGTTTTAGTGGCTTCTAAGACAAAGGTCGCCCCACTTCATCCTATCAGCATTCCTCGTTTGGAGCTACTAGCTGCAGTACTGGGCCTGAATTTCGCCAAACATATCAAGGAAGGGCATAGATTTAAGTTCGGAGAACCCAACTACTGGAGCGATTCGGCCACTGTTCTAAAGTGGATAAACAGCGACCCTCTTAACTATAAGCCGTTTGTCTCGGCACGCATTGGCATGATTTTAGAAGAATCGTCCGTCAAACAGTGGAGGTGGATACCAACACATCTAAATATCGCAGATAAGGCGACGAAATGGTCAAATCTGCCGGATATGTCAAGTGAGGCGCCTTGGTTTCAAGGACCAACCTTTCTATATAAAGATGAAACTGAATGGCCAGGCAAATCGTTCAACAATCGAACCCCAACTATTGAAGAACTAAGAATACATACTATGATCGTAAATATCGAGAATCTGAAGCCGCAGGTAATAGTATCAATCAACAAGTATTCCAATTGGAATAAATTGATACGAGTAAATGCATATGTACATAGAGCAAGGAATAATTGGACAGCATGCATCAGGAAGACCGAAAAAATTGGTGGTGTACTGTTGTGCAATGAAATCAAAAAATCAGAAATCGAAATTATACGCAAAGCGCAGTGGGACGATTATAAGAACGAGATTATATACTTATTTACAAACCCACGAGGGAATGTGATATCTAACAGCAAACTTCATCAGCTATCTCCGTATCTGGATGAAGATAAGGTATTGAGAATCCGAGGCAGAATCGATGCATTACCCAATGTGACTGAATATCAAAAACGACCAATTATACTAGGAAAGAAAAACTCAATTGCGCATCTACTAGTCGAACATTATCATCAGAAGTATCTCCATAAAAATCATGAAACAGTGATCAACGAAGTACGTCAAAAGTTTTTCATTCCTCGTTTACGGGAGTTTTTAAAAACAATACGCAGCTCCTGCCAGAAGTGTAGAAATGAGGCTGCCAAACCAAATCCGCCAGAGATGGCGGGGTTACCACCATCTCGATTAGAAACGTTTACTCGGCCGTTCACTTTTGTGGGTGTAGATTTTTTCGGTCCAATGACGGTGGCCATTGGAAGACGCCAGGAGAAAAGATATGGTGCACTGTTTACTTGTATGACGACACGCGCTGTGCATGTTGAGGTTGCACACAGTTTATCAACCGACTCATTCATAATGGTGTTTAGGAATTTCCTATCGATAAGAGGAGCGCCAAGAGAGGTGCAATGCGACAATGGGACTAATTTCCATGGATCAAAAAATGAATTAAGCAAGGCTTTATCAGAAATCAGTGATGACAAAATTAAGGACAAGTTTATGGACATTAAATGGCGTTTCAACCCGCCAAGCGCTCCACACATGGGCGTAGCATGGGAACGACTAATAAGGTCCGTAAAAACAAACCTACTATGTGTCCGACCTACGAGAACACCCTCCGATGAACTACTACGCACCTGTTTGCTGGAAGTTGCAAACATCGTAAACTCGCGACCACTCACCTATATACCCATTGATCCAGAGTCGCCAGAAGCTATAACACCAAACCATTTTTTACTTGGTTCATCGTGTGGGGTCAAGCCCGCTGGCAAATTTGACGATCGAGTAATGCTGCTTCGTAAACAGTGGAAAATTTCCCAGCAAGTAGCAGATCATTTTTGGAAGCGGTGGGTACGGGAATATGCACCCATCATAACAAGACGCACAAAGTGGTACGAGAAGGTGGATCCAATTAAAATCGGTAGCGTTGTTCTGATTGCGGACGAAAATAACCCAAGAAACTCCTGGCCAATGGGTATAGTCGAAGAGGTGATTGTAGCAAGGGACGGACAGGTTCGTCAGGCGCGCGTGAAAGTCGGAGGGGTAACGTATACTAGATCGGTTACCAAGATCGCAGTTTTGGACCTGAATAAGAACGAAAAGGATGTATGACGAATTGCTTCATCATACAGAGGGGGACGATGTTGTGGAGATGAATAATAGATGGCGTGTTCATTATTACCCAAACAACAATATGGAGAAAAAAGGAAAATGAACAAAGGATTCGGGGTGAAAAAACAACGTGAAACGAACGTGGTATACACCACGTAATTGAGATTTGTTTTTGAAATTGAATTGAAAGAGGAAAAAATACGATAATTTGTAGCACCACTCACTGAAATTGAAAAATAAAGAAAGTGAAGCTTACGAATCCGTGTTTCTCTTATTAAAACCAAGAAAGAAAGTAACACCATCTGATCAAATTTGACCCGGACTGGTCTATTTAAACCGCGCGCGTAAACCGAACCGGTAAATTTCTTTTTTTATAGGTTGATACGACCTTTTTAACATTCGTGTGACTTTTCAGCTGAATACGTCCATTAGTGTGAGTTTGGCAGCTATTTGTTTATGACGCGAAAAGTTTGTCTGGCGATTTTTACTAAAAAAAATAAGGCTGCGGAATCTTTGAAAATATTACAGCAGTGTTTTGGGGAGTCTACTCTACTGAGAACGCAAGTATTTGAGTTGCGAGTCGTCCATCCACCTTCGTTAACGACGATAACATCGAAAAATTGAAGAAAATTGTGCTTGAAAATCGTAGTGTTGGCATTAGAGAGATATCAGAAGCTCTCAATGTCTCTTATAGATCGACATATTTTGGTTAGTGTATTAGGTATGAAACGCATTGCTGCTCGATTAATGCGGAAAGACATGATATTTTTGCAAAAAGAACGACGAGTAAAGGTCGCAAAAGAGACGCTTGCCAAAGCAGCTGATGACCCTACATTTATCAAACGAATTATTACTGGTGGACAATATGACGTTGAAACTGTCGAACATTCTAGCAAATGGCGCCAAATTAAAATAATCAGCCAAATCAAGGTAATGCTAATCGTTTTTTTCGATTACCGTGGAGTGGTTTACCATGAATTCATTCCAGAGGGTCAAACGATCAATAAAGCATACTACTTGGCTATTTTGAGGTGTCTACGTGAAGCAATTCGTCGTAAATGGCCGAAATTGTGGGCAAACAATTCATGGATTTTTCACCAAGATACCGTGCTATCACATTCCAGCCTGATTGTGACTGATTTTTTGGCCAAACACGAAATAAAAATCATCACTCCGAAACTCAAATATCCGCTCCGCTGAACGCGCCGTTAGTTGATTGAAGCCACAAAAAAAAATCGCTGTGGGATCTACAGGCCATTCCGGCCGAGGCCTATCAGATGTGTATGGGAAAATGGATTAACCATTAGCATTCTTGTATTGGTTCAAAAGGAGCCTAGTTTGAAGGCGATAATAAAATTTGTATTAAGATACATAGAAATGTTGTTCTTTTTACCCGTCCGGGCCAAATTTGATCAGATGGTACCTACAGCAAAATTATAACGAACGTAGAATTACAATAAATCCTGTAATTTGTTTAAAACAGTTTCGTTGGCCCAATTCCAAGTTGTATTGCCAAAATTGATCATAAATAGATCCATCTGATTTTTGTACTCATAATTTAGCGAAATGTGCCTATTAAATTAAATTTTATCACCCGAAATACTCTTCATTACTCCGTTTCGTTTTGACCAATTTCTCTCCAGACGAATTGTAACTATTCACTATGGAACACTTGCCTACTTGGTGCACCGAGCGGTGTATATATCTTACGTTATGACGATGTGCTGTGTGGCGTCGGAAAGACCCAAGCAAACCGTTACAGAATCTTCCGAGTAATATTCGCCCTCTTCCTTTGCCTTTTGGCCTTCACTCCGAGAATATAATCGCCTATTTCGGGTAACAAATAACCATACAAAAGGTCTTGCAGATACTTGATATCCTCTCCAATCTTTAATTGCATACCTCTTCGTTTCTAACACCTTAGATATTCTATAAGGTCCTTTAAATTTCCTTTTCAATTTGTTATTCTGTTCCACTTGACGAGTTTCTCTTATTATTACTAAATCCGCATTGTCATACCTAATTTCCTTTCTAACTCCTTTGTCGTAATATCGTTTATTGTATTGCTATTGGTGTATGATAGCGACCTTCGCATATGATCTTAAAGTTTTCAAACCCCTAATTTCAACTGCCTCTACCCTATACCCAATACTCTTGTAACCTATATAAAAAAAACACCATCTTCATGTATGTGGGACAGACTGAGAGGAGACACACACCGCAGCTCGCGCAGCGCGCCGAGTAGCTGAAAGCGATGCATAAGAACCTGCAGTCGAAACGAGTTCCAGTCAACACACGAAGAAGGAACACTGTGCTAACCAATTTCATTAAAATACAGCACACAGGAAGATAACCGGAAGCAGCTCAACAGCGCTAAACCGCAACAGGATTCAAACACCAAATTAAGCTGGGGTCATAGCCCCCGCCAGTGGCAAGCGCTCAGTTAAGTTAGTCCACACCAATTAAGCAATAGTAGAATTAGCTCGTTATAGCTCCAGATGTGGTAAGTTTCAGCTCAATTAAACTACAAATAAACAAACTCATTTAAATAGCTCAGTATAGCACCCACCAGCAGTAAGCTTGAGTTTTTTTTTTTAAAAGATCAGCGAGAATCCAACCGAGGACTCTACAGCAGCCGTAAATCATATTGAATCGAGTACACTTCGGGCCGGGAAAACAAGCGTAAGTAAATTCGAACATTTAAAAAAAAAACTGAAAGAACATTTTTATTATAGAAACAATTATTTACGAAACAGACAAAATATTCCCATGCTCTTGCCGCATTAGACGCTCGGCATCATGATTCGTTTGCCGATATTAAGGGATAAAGGCACTATTCCATATACCAAATTCAAGGAGGAAGTGACTAGGGTGTTAGGCGAATCGGAAAGATCAAAATTGAACAACATACTTCATGGATTACCACTCGGGCACCAAAAACCATCCCAACTGCTGAACAAATTCAGGTTTAATGCAGGACAAGCATTTGACAAAAATGCACTGCGACAATTATGGTTGAAGATATTGCCAGCGCAGGTGCAGATGATCCTCACGACATTTGAGAACGACTTACCATTGGTCATGTTAACGGCTCGCATAGGCAATACAATGCAAATAATGACGCAGTCCAATATCTACACAGCAGCCAGCGTGGCATCAACATCGTCTGACACAACAAAGACGTCCAAGGGCAACGGACATCCGGGATGGAAGAACGGCTAGAGCAATTGTCGGGCTTGATTGCAGAGTTGTGCGGATTATTCAAAAATTCACGCTCCCGATCAAATTCACAAACACCAGCCACCTACAACAGAAATCGCTCACAGTCGGCTACAAGAACGAAAATCAACCCAAAGTACGAAAATGTGCTACTAGGTTTACATTTTACAATGCGCGTAACACCGAAATCAAAACGGATTATTAGCTGATAGCCATCAAAGAACCACGGCTGACATTGATGGGTATACCACTAGCCGACTGCTTAATTTTGATGCGGCATAAAATTTAATTTTTTAATTGCAGCAGTGACATTCAGATTGTTTCCAGCGAACGGATATCGTATACTGCGGCGGAAATTTAGGTGGGAATTCGTGGTAGCAGGCGAGTCAATCCCTATGATAGGTGTGGATTGTTTAAAACATTCAGGTCTACTGGTAGTCATTGAAGGACAGAGGATTATAGATCCGTTAACCTTCTTTAATTTTAAAGGTATAATTTTGAACAAACCAAATCCGGCCTTATCATTTCTCGAAAAGTCATTACTACACCCCCAAATCCAAAATTTACTGGCACAATTTATTGAAATTATAAATAGTGAGCTCTGTTCGAAAATCATAAAACACACGGTCACTCATCGCTTGGATACAAACGGGCCACTGGTATCTCGTTTAGCACCCGACAAATGCCCTGCAATGCGCAGCTAAAAACGAATTCGAACTGGCCCAGATGGCTCAAGAGATTTGTCGGCCTAGGCCTGGAGATTACAGAGCATAAAACAACATAACAATCCGGAAAGATATCCAATTTCCCACTTTTAAGGCTTTTGGTTTCAGCTTGAAGGTTGTAACATCTCTCGATCTTAGACCTTGTCCAGGCATACCAGCAAATGCCCACTGAACCGACGGACATACGTAAGACAATTATCACTACTCCTTTTCGACTTTTTGAATTTACTAAAATGACGTTTGGACTACGGAATGCAGCACAGACTTTTCAACGACTAATCCATTCAGTACTTTTAGAACTAAAATTTTATTTTGTTTACCTGCGGCCGACGTTTTGATTGCCTCAAAATCAATGAACGAAATCTTTTCACAATTTGTCACGACCAGGTGTTAATGTCTTTGTCTGTCAACCTTTTGACTAACAATGTCATTTGACCTTCTATCGCTAATAATTTAAGAATAATTGCTCAATATTGTATACCATGTCAAAATCCAAGATTTTAAGGAACACATAATCACCTCTCCGCACTTTTAAAGTTGCATCGAAAGGCTTTGAAATCACGGGCCTGCTTCCGATTTCCGGTAACAACTGGTATTGCGTGATGCTAATTGATCGATTTTTGCAATGGGCTGAGGCGGTTCCGGTGCCAGATATGACTGCAGCAACAGTCGCATTTGTAATTTTATCAACGTGGATAGCTATAGATTCGGCGTACCAGAGTTTATTGTTACAGATGAGGCGCAGTTCGAGTCTCAATTGTTTTCGGAATTATCTGAATTACTTCGTTTTCAACACCGGCCGGCGCCAAAATTTAAAAAAACATTTTGACAAAATTCGACAACACCAGCTTCAAGGCATACAACTACTAAAATTTTCGTGTCTAAAGATCTAAGTTCTACCACACATGTATTTTAGAGAACAGACGTATTATGGAAAGCGTTAGAACCCCATTACACAGGTCCGTTTAAGGTAATCAAAAGAGACGCAAAAACATGTTACATAGAAATTAAAGGCAAAAGGGTTAAAGTCAACCACCACTCTTAACTTAACTTTAACTCAACCCCAGTCCGAACCAAATTTCAACCCTTTCCTCAACTCTAACCTCAATAGTCAACTCAATCCCAAAATCAACTCGAATCGAATTGTATACATGCGTGTATGAACTCAATTCAAATCCACTCAATCTAACTTCCAGCTACACCCTCAACTCGAAACCAAATAATTTTGTAACTGTACCTCTCACTCAACCACAATTCAACCCCTATTTAACCCTCAACCCAACACGAACTCAACTCTCAACCTAACCTTTACCTCAACCCCAACTAAACCTTCAACACATCTTCAAAACAACCCTCAACTCAAGCAATCCCTAAATCACAAAGTCAAAAGGGTTGAAAAACCGTATGCAAACTCAACTTAATCTAGTCCGGCCCTCAACCCTTGACTCAACCCCGAAATAAATCTCCAACTGAATCCCAACTCAACACCCTACTTGAACACAAGCAAACTCTCAACGCAACCCTTAATCCAACACACAACTTAAATCAGTTTGTCAAACAAATTCAAATTACATAAATGAAACCGCATCACAATTATTTAATACCGGTTAACCATCCACTAAGTATCCTTTCTGTTTAGTTTGGTAACTTAATTAAAATAACCCAAGAGTCAAGAAAAACCACTACGATTGCTAGGCGAAGGCCGTTGATTTTAATCGATGATTCCATCGATTTCAATTTCAAGGTTGACTGGGTTTATTGATTTCAAGATATATATGTTTGTCAACTTACTAATAACTTTGTTTAGGCGATCTCCAAGTGTATATATCAGCCACATACATTAACCGTCTTGCCCTTCAATTTCATGGCTCTTTTTACAAAGGGCTGATTAGGAACTTGACATTTATAAAAATTAGATTACATTGTTTGTCTCGCTTATTTTTCTTTAGAACTGAAACCATTTTTAGGATGACACTTCATTAGGATTATTTTTTTGTCAATCATTTATTAAACTTAATAAAGTTTGAGTGAAGTAAGGGTAATTTTGACCAAGAGGAGTGCATCACTACCCCCATACTCGTACATACCTAGTTACTAATAGGTAAAATCGACAACCCAAAATAATTCATAAATATAAATTTGGGGTTAACTAAGAAAAATAAAATCCGAAAAACTCTGAAAACTAATTTATTTCTTAAATGAAAGCTGTTTGTATTCATACAAACATATAGCTACTCCAAAAAAAATTTAGATTAGAATAAAAACAGATTTATTTTCAACTTCAAAGATTAAAAAGTTTTTGGTTTACCCATCGAACAAATGAACGTAAAAAATAAAACCTCACTTAATCATAAAAACGAGAAAACTTCAGTTATACACACCCACAATACCAAAACTAACTTTTATTCGTCTTATATATACCGGGTATAGCAACAGAAATGAAAATAAGTTTTCTATATACTGTTAGGTCACTATATATAGACACTGAATGATGGTCATTTATTTTTGGTTTGGAAAATTACCGCACATACGCATCTATCTTATGGCCCACGTCCGTAAAAATGAAATAACCATAAACAAAATTAGGAAACAAAAAAAAATCTAAAATTTAATGAAAACCAAGGTACAGACTACAGAGGGGATAATATCTTTGACGTCTAATAATTTTCTTTTTCATTAACTTTTTGGTCTATATAGTGTTACCCGTACCCTCGGTCTCATTGTCCATTTATATCAAATTGTAGTGTTTTTACCGGCATACGGCACGTACATAAATAAGACAAACGTTGTGTTACATCACAGATTCCAATTTATTATTGACAAATTTTCCCACACAAACACTCTCACACAGACACATATTTAACTGCTGGGAAAACTAACAATAACTTCTACATGCCTGCCTAAACCATAAGTTCTTCTAGTTAGATAGATTGGATTTTTTTTGTTGTTGTCATTTTAACAGACAAAAAACTTAATAACAACGGGACAAACTGAGAGAGAGTGAGAGATAAGGAACACCATCAGTATATGGCATACTAATAGCAGCAGAACAAAGTTTTTAATTAAAAAATGTTTTAATGTAATATATTGGGATGATTGGAAGATTCAGTGGCGTAAACTACACATAGAAAACAATAACAAATATCGTTTATTGTTGTTTTCACAACCAATCTATCTGTTTTCACCGTTTTCGATTTTTTTTTTTTTTTTTAGTTGGGTTTTAGATGACATGACGAAAAAAGTAATTTACGTTGACGTTAAGTCAAATTGTTGTTAACAAAATAACATGAAATTGAAATGAAGTGACAAATTTTTGTTTTCAGGAACACTCGCTGCGTGTGTAACAACAGATCTTGAATAATAAACATTTTCTGTTTTGTTGTTATTGTTTGTGTTCGGCGTTTTATGGCGTAGTTTGGCAAAATTATTTGTTTTGCAACGTTGCGATTCTTGGAATTGTTTACCTCTAATAATTTAGCTTACTAATTATGACAAATTTAGCTGAAATTCTCTGTTTTTTTTTTTTATAATTCGAGACACATTCTTGTAATTTGTGATGCGGAACGTAGCGACTAAATTGTTATAAAAATAAATTAAATTTGGTATACGCGGAAAGAGAAACGTGTGTAATGTGCGTGTGAAATGGTTTAATTTTTCTAATCCATAATTTGATTTCAGTAGTCGCAATGGTATTCATGATCATTGAAATTGTATTGGAAATGAAATGGTGAGTTTAAAAATTGGATTTTATAAGCACGATATTGCGCTGAGCAATCTTCTTCTGCTGGGCCATTTTTGTAAATGCGGCAGTCCCGCAGGCTATATGCTTCATAAACAATCTACATAATTGTATGATTGTCACAAAAATTTCACATTATACTGCAATGAAATGAATAAAGCCGATGACTATTTTGGGCATGATGTTGAAATCTGTCACCTGCCTATGTCGGCTGATAATTGTAAAGAGCGACAAGCTTTTGAATGCTTTGAAACGTGAACGTGTTATGAAACTTATAATGCAATATTTAGATTCATGTTTAGCTGTCGTAAATGACACAATTAGCAGGCATATGAAACGATATTTGACGTTATGACAAGTTGGCATTTTATGTCGTTGGTATATAAACTGAATGATTAGCATGTCTTTGGCGTTCCTATTTTTCTTTTTTTTATTTAACAAATATTACGACTGAATTCAAATTCATCTAATAACTTATCTATGTTGTTAACTATTTGAGGAGTATAACCCATCGGTTAGCTCGAGGTTGGATACTTTATTAATTTATCTGTCCTAGTTCTAAGGGCTTCGTTTTTCGAAGCCGTCTTACTGGATTTTGGTTATTTAGCATACGACGCAAATCCGCATTTTCATGTTGACTGAGGCGCTGTACGTGTTTCCTAGCATATTTCTTAATTTCTTCACTGACGTACTCCATTTTCAGATCCTTTATCGTTCCTTATGTACCATGGTGACCATACAACGCAAGACTTTATTTTGAAAAGTTTGAATTACTTTTACGTTAGTTTTCTTGGTACAGCCCCATAAATATATAGCATACGTTCATACACCGTATCTGTCGATATAATAGCAGTTTATTATGTAATGTTAGCTCATGGTTCCTTCCTATATGAGCCAATACATTTTTCTACATTTGATGTTTAACACTTCTTGTTAGGTTGTAGAATCATTATCACCTCTGCCACCTTCCACTGGGTTGATTACTTGCAATGATTTTCGTAATCCTTTTTTTGGAAGAGTTTTAACTATAAGTCCAGTTATTAGGTCATAACCAGGGGATTTTTTTGAACTGAAGATGTTATTAATTTCATTTTTTAGCTCTTGTAATGTTACAGGTCTTATGTTTAGGTCATCCACTTTATTTACTGGAATTATATTTTCTTGAGCTATTTGCCTCGGAAGGGGTTGAATTGTGGCTTCAAGATAGTCTGCAAACAATGCAGCTTTTTCTTTGGCACTTCTAGCCCAAGTTCCATCGTCATTCTTGGCAAGAGCTATTTGTACTTCATTCCTTTTAAGACCTGTAGTTGCTTTCCAAAAGGAATAATTAGTGTCTTTGTTGCCAGAAAGGCCAGCCAGAAAAGATTTGTTCTTGACTTCTTTGATAAGCATTTTAATTTGTTGCTTAAAATCCTCTGCCAGCTTTTTTGCGCTTTCCGTTTTTTTCCTAACCAGATCTCTCACTTCTACTGGATAGTTGATGTGACTTTCCGTTTGATTACAAGTAGGAGGAGTACTCTGCCACGCTGCTTGCAGAATACTGTCGTTCAGCAGCTCCAATTGAACCTCAAGAGTTCTGCCGGAGTTTTAATTAGTATTTGTAATTCAGTATTGTCTTCGACTATTTTCCGGAAGAGATCCCAGTTTGTTTTATTATTTGTTAACCTAGGCACAGTTTCTTTTTTCATGTGAGTGTCATAATGACGGGCGTGTGGTCAGACGAAATCCCTTTACTCTTTTCGAGTACTACGTAGTGTACAGATATCCTTTTTGTTACAAAGAAATCTATCAAATCTGGTATCTTATTTGTATCCGCTGGCTAATATGTTGGTTTACATCCAGACAGGAACTCGCAGTTTCCAGAGCCCGACCAGCTGCAAATAGCTTCTTACCCTCTGGAATTTGTTGCGACAGCCCATTTGCATTCCAATTGGCGATTCTGAATTGGTTATTCATCTTCATAGATTAGTACATCATAGAAGTGATTCCAGGCTTCTTTCTTGTTTTAGTAGCCTTTTAGTAAGTTTAATGCTTCTACACTACTCCAAAAAATTAAAGGAACACTAATTTTTTTAGAGTTTTTTGAAGAGCTGTATCTTAGTAAAATACGGTTGTACAGAGATGAAAAGAAAAGCATTTTAAAGCTTCAAATCTCTAGTTTTGAGACTTTTGAACGGAAAATTTTTGTAAGATACCGTTATCACGCAATCATAAGAAAGAGCGCGAAGAAAAAAAATTCGATTTTTTTTTTGTAAGGTGCCATGGGCTCGGGAAATTTGTTTTAAGTTAAACCAATGCATAGGTCGGTTAGCCTGTTAATTAGGCGTAAATTTAATTTCATTCTGGTCTCTCTATGTCGACTTTTTGCTGAGATATCTGACTTTGAATCAAAAAAGATCCTTTTGCCTTTGATCCTCGATATCTCAGCAACCAATGTATGCACAGTAAACTTTAGGGCAGCCTTAAAAATTTCAGTAAATTTCCTACAAGACCCTTTAATGATTAGTTGAGAACAAATTTTCTTTTCACCCTCTATACTGAATTGAAAAAAATACAAAAAACGACTTTTTAGGTTGTCTTAATAAATCTACCGTTACTTTACAAATATTGATGAAAAGACTAATGTTGCCAGATCATTTTACAGTTTAATGTACTCCAAATATCCCTGTATTATTCTCAAATTGATCCATCCAACCGTTTTTTCGGACAGATTGATCAAACTTTTACAAAACAATTAAAGGAACAAGTGATCATCAAAATAAAAAAACGACTTTTTTCACATTTTGCGTTAGTTACTTGTTAACCCTTAACGATCGTACGATTTTTTTATAATACTTGCCGATAAGAGACGATGGAAAATTAAATAAAGTTCTGCAATATGACCAATTATTATGGAACATGGCCATTTCTTATCTGATTTTAGTGAAATTTGGTATGCGTTATTGAAATGGGATTCTAAAACGATTCGTGGATGAAGTTCTGGAAAATGGCCAACTAGGAAGGAACTTGGCCATTTCTTAACCGATTTTGATGAAATTTGGTATGCACGATGGAAGTGGGATTCTAAACTGATTTTTTGATGAAATTCTGGAAAATGGCCAACTAGGAAGGAATTTGGCCATTTTTTAACCGATTTTGATGAAATTTGGTATGCGCAATGGAAATGGGATTCTAAACTGACTTTTCGATAAAGTTCTGGAATATGGCCAACTGGGATGGAACTTGGCCATTTCTTATCCGATTTTGATGAAATTTAGCATGTACGATGGAAATGAAATTCTAATATGATTTGTGGATGAAGTTCTGGTATATGGCCATCTACGAAGGAAATTGGCCATTTCTTTTCCGATATTGATGAAATTCAGCACGTGCCTTAGAAATGGGATTCTAAACTGATTTTTGTCATGTAACTTGGAAGTTGTGTATCCTATTTTTATGAATTTCAGCATTCACGATGAAAATGAGATTCTTAAATTATTGATAGAATAAATCATTAAATATGACATAACCATTTTAGTTTTTCATTTTTAAAGCACATGTCGAATTTCTTTTATTCATTTATGGAATAGACAAGCGCCTTCCAACTTAACTATATAACTTTAACTAAAAATAATTTTAGAGTTTTATTTCTATAGTACATGCTGAATTTGTTTAAAATCGGATAAAAAATGGCCAAGTTCCATCCTAATCCGGCTTATTCCAGAATATCATCTTAACATAATTTTAAAACCAATTTTCATTACACATGCTGAATTTCATCAAAATCTTATAAGAAATGGCCAAGTTCCATCCTAATACGGCTTATTCCAGAATTTCATCTAAACATAATTTTTAAACCCAATTTTCATTACAAATGCTGAATTTTATCAACATCTTATAAGAAATGGCCAAGTTCCTACCTAATTGGACATATTCCAGAACTTTATAGCTAAAATTCATTATCGAATCCCATTTCCATCGCGAACACCAAATTTCATCAAAATCGGTTAAGAAATAGCCAAGTTCGTCCCAGTTGGCCATATTCCAGAACTTTATCCAAAAATCAGTTTAGAATCCCATTCCCATCGTGCATACCAAATTTCATCAAAATCGGTTAAGAAATGGCCAAGTTTATATTCCAGTTAGCCATATTCCAGAACTTTATCCAAAAATCAGTTTAGAATCCCATTTCCATCGTGCATACCAAATTTCATCAAAATCGGTTAATAAATGGCCAAGTTCCTTCCTAGTTGGCCATTTTCCAGAACTTCATCCACGAATCGTTTTAGAATCCCATTTCAATAACGCATACCAAATTTCACTAAAATCGGATGAGAAATGGCCATGTTCCATAATAATTGGTCATATTGCAGAACTTTATTTAATTTTCCATCGTCTCTTATCGGCGAGTATTACAAAATAAATCGTACGATCGTTAAGCAAAATGTGAAAAAAGTCGTTTTTTTATTTTGATGATCACTTGTTCCTTTAATTGTTTTGTAAAAGTTTGATCAATCTGTCCGAAAAAACGGTTGGATGGATCAATTTGAAAATAATACAGGGCTATTAGGAGTACATTAAACTGTAAAATGATCTGGCAACATTAGTCTTTTCATCAATATTTGTAAAGTAACGGTAGATTTATTAAGACAACCTAAAAAGTCGTTTTTTTGTATTTTTTTCAATTCAGTATAGAGGGTGAAAAGAAAATTTGTTCTCAACTAATCATTAAAGGGTCTTGTAGGAAATTTACTGAAGTTTTTAAGGCTGCCCTAAAGTTTACTGTGCAATCATTGGTTGCTGAGATATCGATGATCAAAGGCAAAAGAATCTTTTTTGATTCAAAGTCAGATATCTCAGCAAAAAGTTGACATAGAGAGACCAGAATGAAATTAAATTTACGCCTAATTAACAGGCTAACCGACCTATGCATTGGTTTAACTTAAAACAAATTTCCCGAGCCCATGGCACCTTACAAAAAAAAAAAATCGAATTTTTTTTCTTCGCGCTCTTTCTTATGATTGCGTGATAACGGTATCTTACAAAAATTTTCCGTTCAAAAGTCTCAAAACTAGAGATTTGAAGCTTTAAAATGCTTTTCTTTTCATCTCTGTACGACCGTATTTTACTAAGATACAGCTCTTCAAAAAACACTAAAAAAATTGAAAAAAATTAGTGTTCCTTTAATTTTTTGGAGTAGTGTATATTCTTTAAAAAGTTTTCAAGAATTAGGCTTTGACCGTCTTCCTTATTACTTATACTATTTTCCGCTGTTTTACAATCTGGGAGTATGTTTTTCGGCCTGCTATTGCACTTGTTAGTGGTGGTTCTACCACTGGATTTTTAGATATTGTCCTATTACTGAGCATTCCACGGTTTAGCGAGCCCTTCCCTTTATTATTTCTCAGATTTTGAAATTCGCTGGCTACTTCACATCCTCTATAGTTAGAGGGATGCTCTCCGTTACAGTTTACACATTTTGGATACGTAGATTTTGTGAACTTACAATCTTGGGCGATATGTTTTCCAGAACATTTCACACATCTAGGCTCTCGTTTGCAATATTTCTGCGTGTGATTTTATTTTTGGCATTTCCTACAGTGAGGTATCAAGCCTGTGGATTTTTTTAACGCTTCTATTCGAACTCTCAAGTACTGCCTAATATTGAAAATTGTTTCCACTTTTTCTGTGCTATTATAAGTTAAGCATAAACAATGGAAGCCCCCTTTTATTAATTTTGACCCCTTGATCAGTTACGGGTTTTTCTTTCAGGATATTTACCGCATCACGAAGATTCATGAGAGGGTACGTCAGCAAAAGTACGATTCGGATCCGTTTAATGCTAAAACACATAAATCCAGTCTATACTACCCACATCAATCATCAAAGTGGCAGATGTATTCAAGATTTATTCAGTTAAATAAACAGTTGCCGTCACCTAAACTCAGGATCACAGTAGTTTGCTCCATGAAGTATGATTAATAATAACACATACTTTAGATCATATGAACACAAACAAATGGAACGTAATTCCCGTGCACAGATGCTGCTAATCGAATTTATTGACTGGGGAAGCTCAAGTACCAAGGCGATCATTCATGCTTGAAACGCTGTATAGTGGTGCTGAAAAGACAAAGGCTACCCCACTAATAGAGCATGAAATTTACGAGCCCCAGTGGCGTAACTAGGTACGGGCAGTACTCGCAGCCGTGGGTTAGCCTACCGGATGTGGAACCATAATTTATCAAGCATGTAAATATTAGTTGAGAAAGATTATACATATGTAGATGGTAGATCACGTGAAACATATTTAATATAACGCTCGATAAACAATTGCTAAGAGTTCTGCTATGTCTGGGCCTGATAAGATGATTGAAAAATGATTTATTTTTCACAATCCTCCCAAATTATCTCTGTCAACACGATCCTAAAAAATTCATGCCAGATAACCTGCTGAATGCTGATATTCATAAACACTAAGTTTTGTTTAAATACGTGCGATTCTTTATGTATGTAGCGAAAATCCTAGTGGTTAACTTAAATCTTGAACCTTTTATAAGAATGTACTGTACTTCTTCATAAACCGTCACAACATTAGATTCATACCAATTACTGCCAAAACAGAAAACAAACATCGTTATGTTTGATATTTTTTTATGTTGACCTTTGTTGATATGCTGGAATTTTGTATTTTTTATTTTTTTTTGTTATCAACAACAGAGACTGTTACGAAAATAAATGCGATTAAGCTTATTATGTAATAGTTTTAGTATCAGTTCACGCATAATCATGTTTCGATTGGCTGTAATTGCTCGTTTGCTAATTATCATTGGATTCATTAAGTTTAGCAATTCTCTACCTCATTTAAGTATACGTGAAATGCTGGATAAAATAAAACATTCAAAATAATTTTTTGTTACTTCTACAGGTGATCAATGTGATAAAGAACCTGTTGGTGAAAACAAATTATTTAAATCAAAGAGCGTTGCGTTTGCGAGTAAGATTTTTTAAATTAAACCGCAGTCTGTATTATAAATATGATTTGAATTTTGTAGAATGTATGGAGTACAGTGCAAGTGTTTATAGTGGTGAAGAATCACGTTGTGATTTACCGAACAACTATAAGGAAACTCCATATTTTGCAGAAATCGTTTATAGGAGACAAATAGACGGTTTGTTGTTTGTGTATACTGACGGTGGATCGCTAATTAGTTCGCGTTATGTTTTAGCTGCTGCTAGTTCATTTAATAAATCTGGGTATGTAAACAATAAAAAAAGTTTAAACACTAATATTAAATAATATGAATATCATTTAATAGTCGGACACCCGTCCAAGTAACGCTTGGAGCAACCAACGTAATTGCATCAGTAAATAATGGAAGCACTGTTAAATACGATATTGAGAAAACTATTGTACATCCAAATTATGATTCGCCCAGTCTATATAATGATCTGGTTCTGATTAAATTATCCAAAAATGTGATATTTTCAATGCATATTCATCCAATTTGCCTACCCGATGCTGATATCCAGCCAATTGTAGTTAATCGAGCTTATTATCTTGACCGTCCTGACGCAGCTGATAATAATTGGCCATTGGTTGTGTATAAGCGTCAGTCCGTATCACTTGGATTGTGTAATGCGACTTATGATAATTTGGATCTTCCTTACGGAATCAACGACGATTTTTTTTGCACATCAACGATGGATCTATTCAACTCAAATTACACGTACAATATAGATGGTTCACCAATTACCATCGAACATGGTAGTGTTAAATGTTCACATCTAATGTTAGGTGTTTCATCAATAACCAACAAAAATAGTTTGGCGGATATAGCTACAAAGGTATACAACTATCGTGAATGGATCGAAGGCGTCATTTGGGCGGATGGTGAGGATTACTAATTGGTGTTTAATAAATTATATTGCAATAATTAATAAATGCAGTTTTTTTACCAAATTTGAAATCTTTTATTGTATATGGTATACATACATAATGTCAAGGAGAATTTAAGTTGGTTTATGAAACGAATTTATTTACTCACGCCTTATTTTGCAGCCATTTAGAAGCCAATATACTCGTATATGAATACATTTCTATTACAACGTAAACATCAGTTTTATTGTTTTGATGACGTATCATTAAAAATACTATATCCATACCGTGATCCATACATTGTTATCATTAATTACAGTAGTAAAATTTCAATGGCAAATAAAATTCCGAAAAAAAAATTCATTATTATATTCCCACTTTTCAATTGTAATGTATATTGTAAATACGAACTACTGTTGCTGCTACTGCTGCTGCTATAACATTTAAAGGATGGCAATATCATTAATTTTATTGCGAATAAAATCGCTGAAATATACGTATAGAGGAACAAAAATTTAACGTTTATATTCCCAAAAATAAAATTACAATTTTATCAGCTCTAAACTATGAATGGACGATGAATAAGCTTTTTAGATAAAATGGCAACAGATGCTGCACAATATGGTTACGCGATTTTTTTTTTGCACGTTATGGATGCGTTTATAGGATTAAAAGGAATGTAGATTAGTTTGATTTCAATAAGTCGTGCTAGTTTCAGAATCTTTTGAGTTTCTTTGCTGTATATTAGAATTATCTCGGTCATCGTGATTGAATTCCAATTAATATTAATATATATATATAATATATTTAGCTGTGAGGCTGTAGAACGCTTTGAAAAAATAAAACAATTTAACAATGCAAATAAAACAAAAGTTACTAGATTGTTTGTGGCGTAGTGGTAACGCATTGGACTAGAGCGGCGAAGGTCTTCGGATCGATCCTCATCAAATTTTTTTTTTTAGTAGTCATGTAATGACCAAATATTTTACTTTAAATTAAACATTCCGCTTTATAGTTATTACAGCAATTACACTAGAAAATACGTGGTCCGCGTTTATGATGCCCCTAAACACTACAACAAATTATTTAAAAACTTTCATATATTATAAGTTGTAGTAAGCCATGAGAATTTTTCGGTAAAAAATTTTTTTCCTTTCATAAACTTCAAAGCATGCTATATGTTTCAAACAATATAAGAATGAAAATTAAATAAACTTCCTTAGGTTGATATGGCTTAGTAGAAATGTTTTGGACTAGAGCGGCTAAAGTCCGGGGTTCGATTGTGGTCAAGGCATTTTAGTTTTGATTGTCAATTTATATTTTTCTGACGTGATAACGTCTTACACCGCATGTTCAGAAAATTGACAAGAAAGTTTTCCCTTGGTCGTGGGCAATTAGTAATCAACTGTAAGCATTACCTATAATTTAAATGTATGATTTCTTAGGTTGGTCCTTAGGCTTCATGCCTCACACACATAATATTATCGAATGATTTCGAGCGATTTAAATCCATCAAGTGAGAGAATGGCTCATCCGATCCGAGCAATTCTGAAGTCAATTTTTGCGTAAAGAAACAGTGGTGGTTAATTTAGTTTAAATTAAAATAATTAATCTCAGCATATTATAAACGTTATCACGCAAAACACCTACGGCCGTGTTGATGACACAGCCCACCCCGATTTGTTTATTTTTTTTTCTGCCTGTTTTTGTGTGTTGCCCCAACGCATATAAAATTGTCCTCAAAAGCCCTTACTCTTTGGTTTAAGATCTATGAAGCCTTTAGTCTCGAGTTATTCCTATTTGGCTAAAAAATGACAGTTAAAAAAATATCAAATGGTCAAACGGTGATTATGGCAGCGGCCGCTTGACATCAACATTATATATAAATTGTATCCGTCCTAGGACGGGCTGTACCCCTAGTTTTTTATATTCATATGGGATGAACCGTTTAAGTTGACACAACTAATTATTTCTGAATTTATGCATTGTGGAATAAAATGTTTCAGAAATAAATTCAAAGAACGAGGAAGAAACCTGCGATTAAATTATTTTTCATGACCTTAAAATTATGTAAGAAGGTTATGTCAATGGCAACATTAAATAACCTGTCTATTATTAAACTACGTTTTGTTTTACGGAAATAAACAATAATTAGATTTTTTTTTAAAGATCGAAAATCAAGGTTTTTTAACCCCATAAAAATAAAAAGCCATGGTAATTCGAACAATTTATCTACGGGCAACTTTCTTACTGTAACAAAATGTTATCTTCTGTAGTCCTGCTTTCCCTTTTATTTCTCTTCTCAGATAATACCTTATGTTGGCGTATATCTTCATATTTTCATTAATTTTACACCAAACTCTGGTAGGCCATGAAAATTATTGTTACTGAATATTTGTCCAGCAGACGAGCGCGGCGTAACAAATCCTTAAAATTGGATAATGTTCAGACTTTAAGAACTTATTAATGGTCACTTTAAAATCGACACAAATGCGAACAGCTTTTTGAGGTTTCACTACCACAATTATTGGGCTTGCCCACTTAGCATATTTAATAGGTTAAATGATGTTCTTTTTTAATAACCGTTCTAGCTCTTTTTCGACTTCTACTTTAATTTAAAAGGTACTGAATAGGTACAATGGAATATAGGCTTTACTTCTTCATCTTACAATAAAATCTCTACGCTATAATTTTCAATCGGATAGTCATACTCGGGATTTGTTATAATATTAGGATATTGCAAAAAAATATTTTTATTTGAATGGCTCATAATTGTATTAACCATTTGTGTCTGTGCTTGACTCCTCAAAAAATTGTTTCCATCCCGGTTTTAAAACATTTAACCAAGACCGTCCAATTAATGGTCTATTTATTTTTAAACTTATCAAAGCTAAGAAGCCTTGTTATCTTTATAAGAAGTTACTGTTTAGTAGGTTTCATTCCTCAAACTTTCGCTTGATTCCGGCCTAAAATTGTTGTAGGTCGCTAAATAAATCTTTTTACGTTAGGGGAATTTCCCTTTGGACTTCAATTCCATAGGAAATTAAGAGATTAGGATCGACCAAATTATTTAAGTCAAAATTTTTGGAGTGGCGTGATTGATGGGCAATACGTAGGTTTTTTTTAAATTTATTTTTAATTTAAAAGACATTATGTCGTTTCGTGTGACTTATTCCACTTGTTAATAAAATTAATTAAAACAATAAAAAATAATTTATTATTAAAATACAATATACATTAATACAAGTATAAACACTTTCTTATAGTGGAATTTTTAAAAATTCCACTATAAGAAAGTGTTTATACTTGTATTAATGTATATTGTATTTTAATAATAAATTATTTTTTATTGTTTTAATTAATTTTATTAACAAGTGGAATAAGTCACACGAAACGACATAATGTCTTTTAAATTAAAAATAAATTTAAAAAAAACCTACGTATTGCCCATCAATCACGCCACTCCAAAAATTTTGACGTCCAAATTTTCGTTTCCACCAAATTTTTGCGATTTCGTCTCAACGAAGGACGAGCTCATCAACAAAGTGTTCCCGAACATCATTGCTAACCACAAAAATCACAATTGGTTGAGTGAACGAGTAATTCTTGCTGCAAAAAACAAAGATGTGGATAACTTGAACTTCACAATTCAAAATCAGATCGTTGGTCCACTGCATTCCTTCAAATCTATCGACTGTGTAACAAACGAAGACGCGAAGCAACCAACTATCCAACTGAATTTTTAAACTCATTGGATCTGCCTGGCTTACTACCTCATAATTTACAACTGAAGGTACAACCAAAACTATGTAACGGAACGCGTTTGGTATGGTGAGAAAACTCATGGGCAATGTGATTCACGCAACGATACTCAAAGGAAAGTTCAAAGGTGAGGAAGTTCTCATTCCGAGAATTCCGATGATCCCAACCGATATGCCATTTGAGTTTAAACGAATTCAATTTCCGATTCGTCTTGCATTCACCATGACGATCAACAAATCACAAGGCCAATCCTTGAGTGTTTGTGGGCTAAATCTAGAAAATGAATGTTTCTCTCACGGTCAATTGTATATGTAGCATGTTCACGTGTCGACAAACCATCCGCTTTGTTTATTCTCGCACCTGACAACAAAACGATAAATGTCGTATATCACAAGGTGCTTCAATGAAGGGAATCGACACGAGTGCAACCCATCCAGCAAATAATTTAATAGAATGTAGCGCAACAATGCTACACGAATCATTTCGATTCACTTCAATAAAGCAAATGCCTTTTTGCCACGTGAATTACATTCATTTCAAAGTAATTAAAATACATTTCATTTTGATTTTTGTACATTTATTGAATTCATTTTTAATATTCATCTTAATAAAAATTTGAATTTAATTCAGCTAATATCTTAACACAACATTTATTAATTTTGAGGCGGTACGAAGTTCGCCGGGTCAGCTAGTATTGTATAAAACAAATAATTTTTGGAAGAATAATAACATTGAGATCATACTTTTTCAAGATGCTTTTGAGAATTGTAATCCTTTGGCATCGTCAAAAAATAAACATAAATTAATTGGCATTTATATGTTAATAGGCAATCTAAATGTTAAGTATCGATCACATGTTCATAATATACAACTAGTTCTAATATGTAAAGAGACACATATTAAAAAATTTGGTTTTAATAAAATTCTAGAGCCTTTATTAGATGATCTAATTTTATTAGAAAAAGAGGCTGTTAAGGTTTATGATAGTTTTTTCAAAATGTCTAAACAATTGTTTAGAAGTTTGTATGCCATTTGTGGTGATAACTTAGGCAGCCACCAAATAGGGTGGTTTTGTAGAAAATTTCAGTAAATCACAATTTTTTTGTCGGTGGTGCTACTATACTAGAGATAATTTGATAAACTATAATTTGAAGCCAGTTGAAACTCGAACCGTGCAGATCCATTCGCAAGATGTAGAGAGCATAGTGGGAAATGAATCTAAGAATGAGGTCAAATCAGAATCAGTTTTTAATCAACTTCAACATTTTCACGTATGTAGACCGGGACTCCCTCCTTGCATAGCACATGGCCTGTTTGAAGGCGTTATACCGTACGATTTAATTTATGTTTTGCAATATTTCACAAATATTAAAACAATTTCTTTCCATGCTATCAATCTAGCGTTTGCATCTTTAAGAAAGGAATTTCAACTTTCGTTATCTTTTCCAAAACTTGAATCAAACATGGTAAAAATTCCAGGGAAAGCTGATGAGGTTTACCATACTTTAATGTTGTTGCCATTAGTTTTATTAAAAAACGTAACTGACTACACCGATGTTGTTTGGAAATTTCTTTCAACTATGATTGAAATGTGTCGTTTAATTTGTACGCCTGAAATATCTACCAGTTCAATTGCTTTACTAGCTTACACTATTGATCTTTATTATGAATATAGAAAAGAGAGCTTTCCTTTATTAAAGCTTCGACCAAAGCATCATTATATTGCTCAGTACCCTGAATTAATACAAAAGTTTGGACCACTTAAAAATGTATGGACTATGAGTTTTGAGCAAAAAAATAAATATTTTAAAACAATAGCAAGAATTGATGTGTTCGATTGATAAACTTCTGTTAAAAAAAACATTAAATATATTAAAACAAAATCAAAAATATTATTTTTCACCACCAAGTTCATTTGTTGATGAACACTTTCTGTGTTAGAAGTTAATGATTAAACTAATATTTGCTTTAAAATAATTTAGAAATTATAGTATATTTTAGAAGTTGTCAATTCTTTCAAGTATCTTAATTTTAATAATTATCGTGTATTATAGGTAACATTTTAAGACTAATTTAGTTTTAAGGTTTATTATAAGAATCTAGTTTTAAGATATTTACACAAATTAAATTTTTACAAATAAGTTTGCCGGTAGACTTGAATTTGTTTATATCGAAAGAATGGATAAGGAATATCCAATAAAACTTTGGAGCTACAACAGAACTCAGAAAAAGACATTTTGTACAATACCATCCATCGAAAACGTAGTTAAAAAAGGTAAATTACAATTCCAAAATTCTATAATATCTTTCTGTCAAGTTTCATAAAAATTACCCTAATCGCTGGTAACGCACTCTCAACTTGTTTGCATGTAATCGGTTCTTAGTGTGAATAAAATCTTATTAAAATAAACAGGATTTATTTACATGGCAAGATTTAACTTTACTGTGAAAATTAATTTCATCAATGAAGCCTAATAAATATTTAAACAATGGTTAATTTTTCCATACAAAAACCTGTTTCATTAGATTTGCGTTAGTTGCGATAATGAATTTTGCGAAACCGAGCACCATAAAATTTCCTTATTTATCTAAAACATTTTATTTTATTACAGCTAATAACTTTGGTTTAAACGGTACCAAAATTGCGTTAGAATCAGACGGCACAGAAATATGCGAAGATAATATTTTTCTGTATTACATCGAAGAAAAGAGTATTTTTATGATCCTTGCAGATGATCAGCCTTGGATATCACAATTAACTTTAGATTATCCATCAACAAGCACTATCAATAACAACGAAATCATCACGTTCAGCGGATCAATCAACATCGAACTTACATGAAATGAATGGATTCATAAGTATCCCAAACAACATTATCATAGAAAACGAGGGAGTAAATGAAATCGACGCCGATGTGACTACAAATGATATTTCTGGTGCTACCGTTACAAATAATGTTTTGGATGACACACTTAGTATGTCCAATTCAGGATCAGCTTTAACATCGTCTTCACAAAATTCGCATTGCGCCTTACTGTTCTCCAATTTCATTGTTGAAATAATAAACAGTCAATGTTGAATAATAAACAGTGTCTTGGTAAAAGATTAAATTGTTTGGCCAACATTCTGGTTGATGAGCTGAGGTTCATTTCTGTTGCAACAGCAACACAACATATTCCAATTTTGTTGGCATCGCCCATCGCATCGCTGAGGAACATTTGCTGATTATCCAGTATTTACATCTGAAAAACACAAACAAAACATCATTAAAATAATTCACAACAAATCAATTTATTAAAACTTAACCTTGAACTTGAATTTTCTATTTGTTGTCGCCTGAAATATAGTAAATTTTATCTTTGTTAAATTCAAACTTTCTAATTATAAAATATTTAAATACTTAGCTTGTTCACTTTTTATTAACTACACTGCGCCAATTAAAAAACGGAACAGAAATTTTCTTCGAAAAAATACCCAGATTTGAACGCTTGTAACTTGGTGAAATAACACCTTTCAAAAAAGAAGTTTTAGAGAAAACGTACCAAAAAGCGTAGAAGTAAATTTTTTTTCTTGTAAACTTAGCACCCTACGATAAAATGTGAAGTCACTTTAACACTAAAACTTTAACACACTAAAACTTCAATAACTAGACAAGGAGTGGCCGCACAGAAATTTTCCTAGTATCATTTTGCAAGGTTTCTAAATTCTCTATAGAATGGCCGATTTGGATTTTTGAATGAAATTTCGAGCAAGTTCGTTTACAGTTTCAAACAGCAACAAAATTTTTTTTTTTTAGACACCTTCTGTTTTACTCTAAAAAGTCGTAAAAAAACAAAATAAAATAAAACGGTTTCCAGTATCGAAAAGAAAACAAAATTTCCTTCAACTAGAAACAAAAATTTTTTTGAAAGGTGTTATTTCACCAAGTTACAAGCGTTCAAATCTGGGTATTTTTTCGAAGGAAATTTCTGTTCCGTTTTTTAATTGGCGCAGTGTAATACATATTCCTTCCATTAAATCTTGTTATCTGAAATAATTAATTCATTAATTTTGTAAAATTTAATTTATAAAAATTCTTACCATTTTTATGTTTGTAAACAAATGTCATTTGACATTGTATGTAATTGAATTAACAATAATTGTGAAGATAGTAGTAATTTGTGTAGCTCAATTAGAATTATGAGTACTTTTCACGTTCATAGATTAAAAAGGCCTTTTCCATCTATTAGAAAATTTGTAAATTAAAACTATTGTAAAACTACTTTCTTAAAGAAAAAAATAAATTTTAATCTCTCTCTTTATCATCAACCGTGGAAGCGACAACATCGATTTATTTTATTATAATAAATACATTTTTGTTCATCTATTTTGGTGATATTTTTTATATTTAACTCCAAGTCATTGGACAATTTATCTGCTGCATTTTTCTACATTGCGATCGACTTCAACCTCTCAAAATTAGCAAACGAGGTAAGCATTGCCGTTCGCTTATAAATTGTGGCACGATATTAAATCCACAAACGTGATTCGCGAGTTCTACAATTTCTTTGTTTATTCCTATGTCCATTATACGAACGGTGGCTCAAAAAGCTGCGTTGAAATACCCAGATTCTCTATTTCAAAGAGACAAGGATAATATACTTATTTCGAGTGTTCCAATACCATTAATAACAATAATGAAGAACAGAAACGGGTTTCTAAATCGATCACCTAAAAGACCGCTCACTGATCTAGAAGTAAATGTGCCAGTTAATGAACGGAAAAAAGCCAACATTTTAAAAGAAACTTGCGCTAATTGGCAACCACAAAATGCACCATGCATTACAAACGTTATATAAACATGAACGGAAATCGGTTGACCGAGATAATATCCAAAAAATGATGAAGCACTGCTTTGCTGTGCAACGGAAATATTTAAATGACCGCAAAATTATTCCAAGTATCTTAGATGTTAAAAAGGAATGGGCGTTATTGTTCGAAAAGGATATGCTACACCAACATTTCCAGTAATTAATGAACATTGATGTATCAACTTTGGAAGAAAAATTTAATATGAAGAAAAACATTGTATTACAATTTGTGGCTGGAACAAACAAAAATAATATTTCTGAATTTCGAAAAGGGAAAACTGTTTTTACAAGTATGGAAATTATAAAAATTATGGAAATTATAAAAGTATGGAAATTATAAGTATTTTTATACTTTAATGAAGATTATTCTTTTTTGTACAACGTGTTTGAGGTAATTGTTTAATATTTTTAAATTGTTTAACGAATATTGATTCTTGATTATAATCATATTTTTTACAGTTTGGTACGACATTAGAAAATATCAGACAAGCGTGTCTAGCAAATCTTAGCTATAATTATAGCTTTTTATTATAATTTTAATTTGTTATACCCAAAGTCTATTTCACAGACAATGGAATTTTTGGTGCGATATTACCTACAGCACTACTCAGGCATATGAATAATTTTTCGAAAATTAATAATCTAATATTAAAATTACAAAGCTTAGAGAATTAGCATGTAATGTTTGAAAAGTACATAAATAGTATGAATTATTATTTTACTTTTAAAAAATTATAATTTAATTAATTTTGTTATGGTATTGTTACCTATTGGTATATGAAATTAAACCATTATTTAAAATACAACTTTTATTTTGTTTTCCAATTCAGAGAAAATTTATTCTGGGACTATCTTGATCTGCTCGTAATATTTCAAAAGTAGATCAAGCGGTTATCAAGCGGTAAGTATCACAAAATTGTCTTTATTTGCCTATCTACATAAATTTTGCTTAGAGACCACCCCATACTTACACAATCTATTTTGAGCCAATAGATTGTGTAAGATGAAGTGGTTTACAATAACATGTTAAAAATTAAAAATTAATTTGCAGCTTCATTGTTTATGATCACCCATCCACCCAAACTCCAGCCAGTGGTACAACCCTGCATTGGGAGGCTTCGAACCCTTCGAATAAATCTAAGTAGCACTCTTTGAGTATCCTTCGATCTAATGTCGTTCGTATACTGGCAATTGCAGCATTATCAAACCGCCATCGTATTTCAATATACGCCAGTATACATTTTTTAAACTCTAGTACATTTCCAGCCAACAACATATTTTCCGATATTTGCAGAAAATTTGCACATGTTCAAGTTAATAAAAGAAAAACTCCATTAATTATTTTTGAATAAAGTAAAAATAAAAATTACGTCTGCATAACTCGAAAGTCAAAGCCTATCACATATGTACATATATTGCAACCATTTATTACAATATATACATTATGAAAAGATCAGTGCATGAAAATTCTATTAAAATACTATCAAGTAGGATTTTATAAGTAAAAATCTGCGAATTTGTTTTATTGGTTGTGAATTTTATAAGTCCGCCTTAATTACTTCTAAATTTACACGTTTAGTTGTATTTTCAAATCAAATTGTATGTGACGGATGAGTAAAAATTACACAACTGATGTGCTGTATTTCAACTTGTAGTGGAAATTAGCATATTTATTTGTGTAAATGTACATGATTGGTTGTAATTTTACAGGGTCATATTAACATTTTATATGTAAATTTACACTTTTAAACACAATTTTACACTAAATACTAAGTAAAACATACACAGATTTCGGCGAAATTATACGAATTTTGGTGTATTTATAAATTACAACATTTAATGTAATTTTAATAATTACAGCACTAATATAAATTTACCCACTTTATAAATGGCATCGAATTGCCATCTATATATATAAAAATGAATTCCTGTTTGTTTGTTCCGAATGGGCGTCTCAGCCGCTCAACCGATCGCCATGAAATTTTTATCATGTACAAGTTGCATATCCAGAACCAACCTTACGATATTTTGGAAGGGGCTGGACTCCGGGGTCTAGGGGCTGCGGTACAATTTTTTTCGAAAATTTTAATTTTCTTTCAATTTTTCCACGAAAATGAGTTTATGGGGCTGGTTATATGAAATTACTGACATGTTCGAATCCGAGGGGCCCAGCCCTGGATCAAAAATTAATTTTAATATTTGATTATTTCAAAATTACTTCTCAGTCGATCAACCGATCGTCATGAAATGTTTACCATGCAAATGTTGCATGTTCAGGACCAATCTTACGATATTGTGAAAGGGGCTGGACCCCAGGGTCTAGGGGCCATGGTACAATTTTTTTCAAAAATTTAAATTTTTTTACGAGAATGAGTTTTGGAAAGGGGTTATATGAAATAAGAGACATGTTCGAATTCGGGGGGTCCGCCCCTGGATCAAAAATTCATTTTTACATGTAAAGATACAATTATTTGATTGTTCTGAAATAACGCCTTAGCCGCTGTACCGATCGTCATGAAATTTTTACCATGTATATGTTGCATGTTCCGGACCAAGCCCGCGATACTTTTGAAGGGGCTGGACCCCGGGGTCTAGGGGCTGTGGTACAAATTTTTCCTCAAATTTCAATTTTTTTAAGATTTTGTTGACGGGAATGACTTTAGGAAAGGGGTTATATGAAATTAGTGACATGCTCCAATCCGGAAGTCTGCCCTGGATCAAGAGTTCATTTTTACATGTATAGATACAATTATTTAAATGTTCCGAAATAGCGCCTTAGCCGCAAATTTATACACCAAAAAGGATATCTAGCGTGCGATTGTTATATACAAATCATACCTCTACTATAATTGATTTAATTATTCAAATTAATTTTATTAATTTAAATTTAAGACAATCTTTCATCACTTTAACTGAAGACAAATCTCTGAACACTTATATTATCCATACTAATAATCCATTTTTACTGGTTTGACATCTACTCTTTAGTGATATCCTATTTTTAAAGTTTCGAAATGTAACATAGTCAGCGAGTTCTAATTTCCACATAACTTCAGAAATAATTAACATTCTATTTTAATCCACTATTGCAACCGGCGGCTTTTAATGAAAATAGTAGTTTTATACTACTAAACGCCAATAGTTTATTACTTAAATAAATCAATGATTGTTTCATAAAATCAATTCTAGGAAAGGTACTAAAAAATATTGTACGTATAAACTGATTTACTTTGAAAAGTACTACCTAGCGTTTTATATTTGAAAATAGCATCTTCTACAAGAAACATCCTTGAATTCAAATTATTGTACGTGTAAAATTGCCTTAGTTTGAAAAAACTTCTTTTGTTTTTCGAAATGTCATTTTCAACCACAGTTCGCGGTAAAACGTATCGAAGTGGACGTAGTTTTAATCGTTTTGAATAAATTAATATTAATTTGTATTTCGGATGCCGTTGTTCTCGATTAGTTAGCTATATTGCAATAAAATAATTGTTGGTGATTATTTTCCAGGTATTAATTATTGTTTCAAGTGAATATACATTCTTATTAGATTTAAGTTTTCAGTTTATAAACGTGTTAATCTATGATTACTTTTTGATTGTAGATAACATTTGATTTTGCTTAAAAAAAAATTCCGTAAAGACATTTTCAAACACAGTTCGCGGTGAAACGTATCGAAGGGAACATGAAAATCGTTTTGATAAATTAATACTAATTTCTGTTTTGAATGCCCGTCATTCCTGATTAATTAGCTACACGTTTCATTTTTGCTTAAAAATGCCACCGAAAAAAAGATCAATTGGGCAGGTAACTGCAAAGTCGAAGAAGATTAGAGCCGCAAGGGTGGCTGAATCATGCGAACAGCGTGAAGCACGAATTGAAAATGATCGAAGCAGTACGTCTTCTTCTAGATCTAATGAAACAACTGAACAGTGTGAAACACGACTTGCAAACGTTCGAAGCAGGATGTCTTCTTCAAGAGCTGATGAAACAACTGAACAGCGTGAAACACGACTTGAAAATGTACGAAGCAGGATGTCTTCTTCTAGAGCTACTGAAACCATTGAACATTGTGGGGCCCGGCTGGAAGTCGATCGGTTACGATATGGACGATTAATAGAAACTTTTAGAGGTGATTTAAAGTTAGCAGCATTCAATTACGAGAAAGACTATGATTACAATGTTTCAATTCGGCAAATGGAAAACATTTGTTTGTATTGTCATGCTTTAAAGTTTTACATTGAATCGCCTGGAATGTGTTGTTCAAATGGAAAAGTGAATTTGCCTCCTCTGGATGATCCACCTGAACCTCTTCTAGCTTACGTCTCCGGAACTACTGAGTTATCCAGACATTTTCTACAAAATATTCGAAAATACAACTCATGCTTTCAATTACAGCGATGTAAAGAGAGAATTCTTGCATAACAATCAAGGTATTTGAATTATATACCTCCCGAGCAACGCCGGGTAACTCAGCTAGTTTATAATAAACGTAAAATTACAAAATTATTTTTGAGTGTAGTTTAATTTTAATGTATTATGGTATTATTATTTTGTATATTGTTTAAACTTTTAGTTTTATTCATTTACTAATCACCACTAGATTATGACTGTCCATATCCAATTACCAGTAGATTCTGCTTAAAACTCAATCAATCAATCAAATTAATTATTTCAGTTTACAATAAGTTATCTGCCACAGTTATATTATGCACAAATTCTCTCTCAGGCTCTGTAAATCATTATTTTGTAGTTTGTAATTTTAATTAAAATTTATATGAAGTTTAGTTATTTGAATTTAAAATAAATTAACCACCACTGTTTCTTTACGCAAAAATTGACACCATCGGATCTGCGATTGGATGAGCCATTCTCTCGCTACAGTGGTTCACATTTAAATCGCTCGAAATCAGAGGTTCGCGGCGCGGTTTGCCTTACCGCCAGATGACGTCACTGCGATAATATTATAGGTGAGGTACGAATGTTAAGGACCAATATAAGGAATTATATATTTAAATTAAAGGTACTGCTTTTAGTTGTTGAGTAATTGCCCTCGACCAAGAGCAAAATTTCTTTTCACTCATTTTCTAAACGTGCAATGTAAGACGTTATCACGTCAAAATAAATGTTTAATAACTTTCTGATTTTTGTAGCAGTCGCTTTATTCGTTTATTTTCCCACGTGCAAATTGTATTTTGCGGTCAATATTTTGAAAAAATGCAATTTATATTGTTTCGCAAGAGGATGATGCAAACAAATACACATCTTCTTTAGACAGAATAAAATAGTTATTTGTAAATCAATGCTATGCTACTCTATTGAAGAGCATTCTAAAACATTCTATTTAAAATAAAAGATCATGAATTCAAGATCTCTATAGTTGTGTAAATTTAGCGTAAGAATTGGATTGTACTTGCGTATTCATATGAAACTAATTTACCAGCATGTTACTGGATAATACGATAGCAAGGTTCGATTTGTGCGAGTATATACTCATCATTGTAAATAGCAAACAACAACAAAAATGGTTATTTATTAAAGAATAGCCAAAATCATCAATAGAGAAAACAAAAAAATAAAGAATGTACTATAAAAATTCGTATACAATAGTTATAAACACTTTGTGAAATTATTAAATGACGATCATTATTATATAAATACATAATAGCTTTTACCTCCGATGACAAATCAACTCGGTTATGAGTGGGACATGATATATTAACACATTTTTCTCTAAATTGTGCTAACACGTTCGGAATTTTATAATAAAATTTACAAAATTGTCTCCATTATAAATGTAACCCCATCTGTCCACATGTTCAGATGATTTAAAGTCTTTTTGACATATCGATGTCATTGTATTAAGCGCATATACATAAATTTGCATGTCCGATATGATTTGCATATAATAAAAGACAATGTGTCAAATAAATTTTCTAAATTAAATATGTTATGAAGATCGTAACGTGAAGATAAAAATGTTTGAATAAAATAAAAGAAAAAAATTTGGGTTTCTTGCGAAATTTGAAAAGAAGATGCTAATACGGCCGGAGCAATAAAATTAATTATAATTATTAATTAAAATTCCATATAAGTCGGTATATAGTATACAATGTACAAAAATTTGTTTTGAATTGTAATAACAATAAAACCAGTATAGGCGAACATATTCGTCGAGAAGAAAAAAATTTCACTTTATTCAATTTGTATTTTACTCTGCATGCCTATCTTAATTCTGATTATCTAATATAAAAACAAAAACATAAGAATTTTAAATCAAACAACATGCAATTATTGATTTCACAAATAATACTTCACCATCAAAAAATTACTTGCACTTTTTGGAATTCCCCAATAAATAGAAAAACGAGCGCGCAATAATCAAAAATTTCATCTAGGATTCACTCCAACATCAACACATTTTATACTTACTCAAAGAAAGTAGTTTTTATGTGGTTTTATGTGGCCCCCCACCCATATACATACATACTTTAGTATTAGAAATATGTAATAAATAACAAAATGATGCGCGTCTTAAATTTATACATAAGAAATAATTTGGTGAATGGATCGAGCACACGGTATTATGCAATGTATCGTTGTCACATCACCTGATTTATAAACTTTTAAAAAATTTTGGTTGATTGCAATATTTGTGGATTTATAGACTTTCACAGAATTGTCTTAATATACCTATAGTTTTTATATTAATGTTTGGTATAATGGTGGACCTGATTTTAAGAATTTTTTTTTTTTTTATTTTGTTTACGCTTTCTTATGACGTGTCGAGTTCTCTTATACTCTCGGTTTCTTTGTCTAGTTTTACATTCACTTTATATTATAATAGCACAATGTGTTATGAGTTAAGTGATTATAAATTATTGTATACTAAAAGTATCAAACTTCTTAGTAATTTTTTTAACATTAAAATGTCGTGACTAAATAACAACACTATCATGATTATTTTCATGTTTATAAAATAATTATAACTGTTTTGATTAAACCGACCGCGTGCGTGAGATATTTATTTACAAACAGGAACTGATTAATTTTGTAATACATATAGCCAAATAAACCTGTTTTATACTAAAATTGTCGGTTCATATTTTAAGTCATTGTCCGCGCTTGTTAACCAAAGAATAAAAATAAAAATTAACTTTCAATTTGGTGATTCCTTATTGCACATTTATATAGGAGTACGTAATATAACATAAGAATATAATAAATTTGAGACGGCCTTGAAGACGTAGACGATAAAAAATTAATTTTATTGAAGCAATCACAAAAGAAATTGGCTAATTTTATTAAAATTACCGTTTATGATTAAATATGGGCGCGTACAGTGACAATAATTTTTGTCTGTTCTTTGTGTGCCGGAATAAATTGTTTGAGATAATGAACTTGAAACTTTTTTTTTTTTTTATTGAAAGTAATTAGCTGTATGTTTGACATTATTTACATTAGTTTTTTTCTTTACACGCATTATTGTTTTAAGTAGATACTACTTATTCAGGTGTATTTGTTACTGTTACTTACTTAAGACAAACAAATTTAATATGTTTATACAGAGTGGGAATAATGGTTATCTATACAATACTATACAACCAGTTAGGCGTATTATAAGTAAGAGCAAGGTTAATTAAACTAAATGGGACTTGAACCACGTGGAGACGATAAACAAAATATAAAAGCACACGAAACGAAAATGATGCCGAAATTTACAGAATAAAGAAGTTAGCTGTGTTGTCAACACAGATATAGCTAATATCCAGCTGATTTTATGTTTATGGAATGCCAACAGTGAAAGAGCTGTGTTAACAAACTTTTAAGGTAAAATGCTCTCAAAATTTATATTTACAAGTAGCAAACGAGTCAGCTTTGGAACTCTGAAACAATAAGTTACAGTAAAAATAGAAAATAATTAAATTTGATATAAAAATATTTTCAGGTTGGAGTAATGTTTCTTGAACCTAAGTTTAAAGCTATCTTTGCTTAAGTAAAAGTCGAACAGATGGACTCCTCGACATCATCTTTCCGGTTCATTGTCACTATAGTTTGTTTTGTGTTTATTCAGAGGAAGGAAATTGTGATTTCTTAAATTCATACGTGGTGCCTGCATTTTAATTGATTCCAGTATAGATGATACGTCGATTTGTTCAAGAAAAACATTTCCAACAAACGAATAAGCAAATCAAGCTATCGTCTGGGTAAATGATAATATTTCTTTATTCGATTGAAAGTCCTGTTGATTTGTTATTTATGATGTTCTATTGCGAGTTAGGTAATTGTACATTTCCTGGACTTTGTAAAGCAATAGATCGCAATCTAGTAATGCCTGATAAATTTGGAGTTGATTAGTAGGAGCAGGTAAATGAACGGCTCGCCATCTAATGCTGGATTTTTAATGTTTTGAAACCAAACTAATTGGCGGTGGTCAGTCAAGATATTCTCTGCCGTATAGTAATGGCCGAAAACGTTTGCATGCCCACACGACGGCCAGGAGTTTTTTTTTTCGATCTTTGCATAATTCTTTTCGGCAGGATTTAGATTTCTGCTCGCGAAGTCGATTGGCAAGTCATCAGCTGCACCAATGCCAATATCGCTCGCATCGGTGATAATATAGAAACGTTTACTTGAGTTTTCATAGTCCGGATACTTGAGAATTGGTGAAGTCGTAAGTTTAGATTTGATATAACATTATTAAGCTTCATCATAAAATGGATCCTATATTAAAATATTGAGTTTTTCTTAAGTAATTTGGTTAGTGATTCAACAGTTTATTTTTTTTAATGTCTTTTTGTGATTTTGGAATTGGAATGTCGTAAATAGATTTTACAATAGTTTACTTGGATCGGGTTTAATTCCATCATTAGTAGATAAATGTCATAAGTAGAGTATTTCTTTATGTAAAAATTTGCATTTGGAAGCATTCAATTTTAAATTATATTTTCTGAACCATTTAAATAAGGATTTTAATTTTTTGTTGTTATAAGCTTGCACCATACAGAACCGCACAACGTCGAGGTAGACAAATGAATGTATGGAATTGAGCCCCGTTAGCACATTATTCATCATACGTTGGAACGTTGATTGCGCATTTTTCAGGCGAAAAAATATTCGCAGAAACTCATATTGACCCAAATTAATGCTAAATGCTAGATGTTAGGTAATGGAAAAACCTCACCCACCGTGATGCTGTTTAATTTTCGAAAATCAATCACTAATCAACAATTCAGTTCATTATTGATAGAATTTTTTGTGGAACTACTAAAATGGGCAAATTTCTTGGGCTAGTAGTATTTGTAACTATTTCGGTTTGAGGCCAACTATTGGTTTGGAATTCTTAAGTAAAGGAATATTGTGGACACTGGACAGTTGTGCTTGTAACCGATAATTTGTCACCCTCTATTATATGGAATAAATAGTTGAAGTCTCAAAATATTTGAATTATAAAATTTTTAGAGTAAATGAGTAGCGTTTTTTGTTGACTGCAATTTAAATTTAATGAAAATGTGAGCTTTTATATGTTTGTTGAAAAATGTAGTATGTTTGTTGCCTTGAAATGTTTTGATGAAGTAATTATCGATGTCATCTATTGCACACTTAAAAATCACAGTTAGTTTCTTCACGATATATGGCTATATGAATCCGGAACACCGGAGACTACTCATTTTGTAATTCAATCCTTTAGAAACTTTTATTGGTATATTCCAGTTGTGATGAATGGTCAGCTGTAACTGTAATATATGTTGTAGCTGCTGGATGTTGTGGTTCATCTTTGTGATTTCTGTAATTGATTTAAAATTTTTCTTAGAATTAATTTTTTTTACTAGATATATTTGTTTATACATATTCTTTTTAAATTAAGTCTATTTAATATTTTTAATATGTCGGACACCGAGGAAACAAACGGTAATCAATCGAAAAATGATAGTGATTTGAAACCTAATTTTAACGCTGAAGCGGTTAAAGCATCACATTATTCAATTAAATTGCCAGAATATTTTCCGTCGAACCCCGAAATTTGGTTCTAATCAACATTCCGGATTAATAAGATAACCAAATATAACGTGATGTACCATTATGTGTTAATTTCTCTTCCACCTAACATTTTATTAAACAATCAAGATTTGATAAATAATGCACCGTTAGAAGATCAATTTAACTATATTAAACATGCAATTTTGTCCAGACATAGTGAAGGCGAATCAAAAAAGATTAAACAACTTTTAGATGGAGTGGTATCGGAGATGATACACCGTCTAGGTTCTATCGGCGACTCGAATCTATTGCGGGAAAATCAACTGCTTTAAATAAAAATTTATTGAAAGAGTTTTGGTTAAATGGTCTCCCACCAAATATTAAATCCATATTAATTGCAACTGCCCAAGATGATATGGACCATATGCAGGCCACCGCCGATAAATATTTGAAGTGAGTAGCTTCTCTAAGGCATCATCTGTTTCACAACAAAGTTGTTATAATAATAATAACCCGCTAGTATCTATGGTAAAAGACCTTCAGAAAGAAAAATCGTCCATTGCTAACTTATCTAATCATGAACGCAGATCACCTACCCAACAATCTTATTTTCATCGCAATAGATCTAACTGAAGAAAACGCGATCCTCGTATACAAACCGAAGCCCCAGTCAATTTGAAATGTTTCCTACGTGCTATTATCACTATAGATTTGGTCATAAGGCTCGTAAATGTTTAAAACCGTACGATTTTCAACCAGGTGATTCAAAAAACGAATAGAGCTACTTGTTTCAGAAGCGGACAGTAGTAATTTTTTTTCACATCGCTTATTCATTAAATGCCACAGATCTAAATTGAATTTTCTATTCGATATGGGATCTGATGTCTCGGTTATCCCTGCGACTAAAAGCAGTCGAAGCAAAACTGTTTCTTCAGGTATGTGCTTAACTGCAGCAAATAATTCTACCATTGGAACATTCGGTAGTAAATTTCTTAACATAGACCTCGGTTTACGACGAGAATTTCCCCATGTGTTCTTATTGACTTCTACGAATCGTCCTATAATAGGGGCTGATTTCTTAGCTAAATTCAATATAATGGTAGATGTAAGAAAGAAAAAATTGATCGATACCAAAATAAATGTAGAAATAATTGCGAATTGCGCTACAATATCTCTGCCATCATTAAAATGTTTCAGTATGGAAAATGATTTTCATAAACTATTGTCAGAATTTCCATCTTTGACGGCAACACCAGATTACAATTCTGCGATTAAACATAATATTGTCCATTATATTTACACTATAACGGTCCACTTCCTGCTCATAAACTTCGACGTCTACGTTATTTGTCGTTCATCGTCCTCCAACGTTTCATCACCTCTTCATCTTGTCAAAAAGAAGAATAGTAATGACCTTGCGGCGATTATCGCCTACTGAACAGCTGCGGATAAAACAGCATCGGCTCGATTCCGGATAAAACAGCACTGACCACCTCATTTGGTTTATATGAGTTTAGCCGTATGCCATTTGCATTGAGGAACGCAGCACCAACGTTCCAGAGGTTTATTAATCATGTTCTGCGAAATTTAGAATTTTGTTATACATATCTAGACGATATTTTGGTATACAGTCGAAGTGAAGAAGAACACATTGAACATCTTCAATCGCTTTTTAAGAGGCTGGTGGACTATGATTTGAGAATAAATTCTTCAAAATGTGAGTTTGGCAAAACATCGATTGAATTTCTCTCGCATTATATTTCCGAGGATGGAATTGCTCCATCTAAGAAACGAGTAGAAGCTATTTTAGAGCTTCAGTCGCCAACCACAGTAAAACAAGTTCAAAAATGTATAGATATGATTAACTATTACCGTAGATTTATACCTAGAATTGCCGGCATATTAATTCCTGTTCACAAACAAATGGCACAATTTTCAAAATCTAAGTCTGCTAAACCTTTTTTTGGCCAGACATATGTCAATCAGCTTTTGAGAAAGCTAAAAGTGCGCCAGTTCAATCGACGCTATTAGTGCATCCCATAGCGAATGCCCACTTAATTCTGACGACTGATATAGTTCTGAAGTTGCTGTAGGCGCAGTACTTGAGCAATTCAACTCCGATAAACGAATATGGGAGCCACTTAGTTTTTATTCAAAAAAATTACAGGCTGATAGAAGACGATAAAGATAATAATAAAATCATTAAACTGGATTTGGTATAAAAATCAAAAAATGTTAAATTGCATACAAGTCTAGTAGGTCAGTAATATTCGAGCATACAGGCATAACCAAAATCAAAAGTGTTTAATAATAATATTGTAATATGGAAGATATGTAGATTCACCTGAGCTGCACAGAAGATTGATTTGAAAATTGATTTGGAGTTATGGTTGGGTTGGCAGTTGCGAAAATGGAAATGATTTTATAAATAGAAATTATGGTTTATTTTTAACCAATACGGTATAGCGAAATAAGGCGAGGAATGGATTTTAATAGTAGTTCTCTTGATTTGATCCGTTTCAATTCATCCACTTTGCATAGGAATAGTTTTGTTGATGTCCGCCCTGCTGAACATAAAGGTGGAATTCGGTCATTTGTTTCTTATTTGTTTCATCCTGATTCCAAATTTTTACTATGAGTCAGCTGGACAAATTTATTAAGCTTTTATGTTAAATGCACAGAGATTGAAAGCTTTTGAATGTTTTGTGCATCATAATGTTAATTGAGCGTTTAGAATATTTTAAAATTTTTGAACGAAATATTCTTAAGAAAGCTGCCAATTCGAGGTTTTATAATCCAAAAAAATCCGTAACTGGAAGTCGACCACAAAATGTATTAAGCTTTTATACTAATTTCATAAAGCTTTCATAACTTTAACCATTTTTAATAAAATGAGATAACATTTTGAAATTCCTAAATTATTAAAAAAGCATCAAAGCAACCAATTCGAACTTTGTAGTACGTATAAACAGAGCCTACTATATAAATAAGAGCCTCCAGTATCGACTGTATTTTTTACGGAGCTTAAAATAATTTAACTGTGTTTAACTTTTAATTCATGATTTATCGTCAATCGAAATCGCGTTTTTTCATACAAACTCTATGAAAATAAATGAATTTTTAGTGTTTCTATATCCCTTATTTTAAGTTCAATTTTCACATGGAGGCTCTATTTACATCAAGATGGTTCTGGTATAAATCAGTAACTGTGTATGCAAGATAAATCTATTAAGCTTTAATGTAAAGTGCACAAAAGCTTTCATAATTTGATAGTAAATTATTGTTTAATTGTGGTCTAAATTTTAATAAAAAATAAATGAATTGAATAGGCTTTTATTTCAAAGACACAGAGCCTTCATATGACGCTGTCTAGTTTTCTAGTTTTAACCTAAACACATAAACAGCGCTTTCGGAAAGTTGTTTCAGTTTGATCGAAATGAGCTAAAAAAGAAGCAAAGGTACCAATTCTGCGGAGCTCTACCAAAGTTACAAAAATCTGTAACTCTAAGTCGGATACCCAAATTTATTAAGCCTTTATGTTGACAGTTAACTTTTTCTAACGTTTCGGTTAATTTTTAAATCACTAAAAATGCTAAATATTTACTATATATATAGAATCCAAATAATGTGGTTCTTATCTTTTAGGTATAAGCCAAAGAATCCCCCAAAACTAGCATGGAGCTTTCGTAATGTTTTGACCAACTATATCGTCACGTTGGGTGGTTTATCTAACAAGAAAACTGATTTTTCAGAACGACGTTCAATTTCGATCGATGAGCTAATTAAATAACGAAACCTACCAATTTAAGCCGTTGTAGACCACAGAAATCAGATCCTGTTAATCGGTCACATAGGTACATTTATGAAGCTTTTATGTTAAATAATCGTGGTTTTCATATTTTCATACAATTTCCAAATGGGCCAAATTATTAGAAATATTTAGAGTTCAAATATTGTGCATTTTACCTAATTTATTAATTGAGCTTTTGGGATGTCATTTAATTTTGACCCAACTGACAATTTTATGAGCTTTCATAATTTGTTGCTTACATTATATTTAAATGTTGTCTAAATTTAAGTCTTCAGAAATCAATAATTGGAGTCGCTAAAGGCAAATTTATTAAGCATATATGTCAAATTCATAGAGTCTTCAGTAACTGTTGGCCAATTTTCAAGTTATTATTGTTTTTATTTACCTTATTTTATTTAACTGTTTCGTTTTAGTGTGTCAACTTTTATATAAAACGCAACAAAGCTGTCGTTTTAATGTTTTGATTAAACTGAATTTTTACTTTGTTGTGTGAATGGAATGAGCTAGAAATGTTCTAATGCTACTCCTTACGAACTTTTGTAGTCTGCAAAAATCAGTAACTGTGAACTGGCTGGGCAAATTTGGTACGCTTTTTTGTTAAAAGCTTAGATCTAAGTTGTGCTTTTTTGCCTAACATAGAAAAAAGCTTTTAAATTTTGTTTAATTCTGGCCAAAATGAGCTAATGAAAGCAATAAAACGATCAACTGTGAGTCATCTAGATAGTTTTATTAAGCTTTTATGAGCAGAGCTTTCTTAATGTTTTGGCCAATTTTAAAGTTACTAAAAGTACCAAACTATAAGAAATATTTAAATTTCAAATAATACGCTTCTCATATAGCTTATGAATTGAGCTTTCGGGATCTTGTTTAATTTTGTTTAACTTTATTAAGCTTTTATGTAAAATGCATGAGAGCTTTCACAATTTCTTAATAATTTTTTGATGCACGAGAACTTTGGTTGATAAATAAACCTGCAGAATTCAATAGCTCTCGGGTCACTAGAGACAAAATGATTAGGATTTTATGCCAAACGCAAAGATATTTCAAAAAGATTTGTGTCACCTTAAAGTTATTTTGTGTTTTGTATTAAATAGTGTAATATAACACAAAAATCTAATTGTTAAATTTTGGCCGAAATAAGCCATAAAAAGCACTAAAGCTACCAAATCGAGCTGTCATAGTCTTTATGTTAAATTAGAATCATCTTGATGTGAATAGAACCGGCATGTATAAAATAAACTTTTTATAAGGGATAGAGAAACATGAAAAATTCATTTATTTTCATAGTGTTTGTATGAAAAAACGAGATTTCGATTGACGATAAAACATGAATTAAAAGTTAAACCAAGTTAAATAATTTTTTCTGAAATCGCTAACAAACAACTCAATATCTTACTCATTTAAAACACAGATTCTCAAATTTCCCTATTTTCCAGCAATATTCAAAAGAAAATAAGGCAAACTAAATTAAGAAACATTCTACTAACAATGTGTATTAAAAAGAGAAAATTCAATTTAATGACGTTATCATATGTCCAAATCTAAAACCAATGGTAAGAAAAAAGACAACACGTCTCCGTTCAATAATCAAAATAAAATAAATCAGAAAGAGCAAACAGAAAAAAATAAATCAATGCAATGAGTGCGGGGTGAAACAAAACATCAAAACAATCTAGCATGCTTTGCAAATTCAAAATAACTATAGAAACGTATTCGAATTTAAATTTGAATGGAGGCAATGAAAGAGACTTTGACTATATATTTTTAAATGGACTGCTATTTGCTTACTTCATATGCGATCCAACATACAGTGGCGGTCAAGAGGCAAATCGTGGCGAATTCGCTAACTAAAAAGTTCGTTACCATTTAATTTATTAGGAATAATCGAAAAATCAACATTAAGATTAAATTTTATAAAAGAAAACATCATTAATATTTGAAATTATAAGCAGTTGCAAGCACTGAATATTAAAATAAACATTTATTTTTGTATTCACAGATGCAAAGAAACAGTCTTAAGCCGCGTCCACACGGGGTGTGAAATGTACACTTATGCGTGCGTATTCGCTTATTTAGCGAATGTAGGCGGTTATGCGGGATGTGTACATTTATCACATTTCAGTACACACGATTCGTTAAATGTTCATTGATCACATGTAGGCGAATGTTAATGAACATTTCTACTCTGGTATATATTTTTAGTACCTTGATCATACAATTTTTAATGAAAATATTCAATCACATTCGTCATGTGAAAACCATCCACACGACGTTTACATTCGCTAAATGCGCGCATAAGTGTACATTTCACACCCCGTGTGGACGCGGCTTTATCTGTCAATGGCAAACTGGTATCACAACCAACTACTACGACACACTTTCTCCCCATTTTCAGTAAAAATAAAAGAAACCGAGGAAAAATTTTGTGCAAAAATCACAATTAAAATATCTCAAATCAAATTAAATTGAATTTAAAACTATAAAACGGTGACAAAATAGAAAACACACGAAAAGGAGCCAAAAATTAAATAAAAATTTATTGATGTTGACAACTTTGACAAATCTTTAGTTTTCGGTTTTGCCGCAATTTGCCTCTTGACCGCTAGTTGTATGTTGGCATCATCATTTATTTGAAAATTATATTGAACTGTCATTGTATTAGCGGTCCATTCTAATTCTATTGTCTAAGGAAAGAGATGATTATTGTATTGTTTATAAATTTCGAGTTATGTTGATGACGTATATTACAAAAACAATAGCTATTACTGAAAGCACTTTCAATAAATATATAAAGATTTAATTAGCTTTATTTGATTCAAAAAATGAAAGCACTTTCAATTAATTTATTTTCGAAGATTATTTTAAAAAATGAAAAAACACACAAAATTTTAATTGATTTATTATAATAATTTATTTGAAGATACAATTATTTTAATGTGTTTTGTATGAGTTCTTGAAGACGACTACTTTTTATTTTATTTTTGACGTACCGAACATAAAATCGCTTCCAAACAACGTGAAGTATAACTTAATTTGACATATAACTTATTCATCTTGCAACACTGTTAAATTACGTTAAATTATATTCACGTCTGAAAATGGCTATAACGATTTGACGTTTAGTTACATAATAATTTTATAATCGACCTGTCAACAAATTAAATGTTGAGTAGGTAAGTTACAATTACAATTTTTCTTATATTTAATGTAGTTTTAAACCTTTCTTTTATTTTTCAGAACGATCTAAAACTACCAAATGGTTTTAAACCAATTATGGACATTTATACAGATAAGTTCTTAATAATTTTAATATATAATATTAATTTTAAATTATGAATTATTGTTTTTTGTTTTAGGTTAATTTCAACATAACATTAGAAAAATAACTACATAAGTATAATGTATAATAATAATTAGTTGGTGTAAAAGTTTTAAATTAACTAGATTTTAATTTTGTTTAATAAAGTTTATAAATTATAAATAAATTGTTTGTTTTTTAATATGTGAATTGTGAAGTTATTTTGGTTCTTTAACATATCCGCGCCCTTGAAGTAATTAGTTCAAAAAATAAGTAATCTAATTTAAATTCAGGGTATTTATATAAATAATCAAAAAATTTTATTATATCAAACTAAATTTAAAGTAACCAAATCCTTCACATTAAGTTAACACACAATTTTTACAATAATATTTTAATATTTTATAAATATTCGTTCTAAAGTGAAAATATTTATGTTTTGGTTTGAGTCTCCGATTCAAGTGGCAAGACACTGATTTTATTAATGGACCTCTTGAATACCGATTTAGATGTTTTAACTGTTACTACACGAATACGATTGTCAGAACCGGGATGTGTCTGAGTGATTCTACCCATAACCCAGTTTAATGGTGGCATGTTATCCTCATGTAGAAGAACTAATGAACCAATCTTATAATTATCGCTAGAAGAAGTTTGCCATTTATATCTAATTTGAAGTTCATTTAAATATTTTGTTCGTTGAATGATTTTTATAAAAGTATTGAGTGCAACATTTAGTTCGTCCGATGTAAGTGCACTAGTAATCTTTAATTGTCCCTTTAATTTGAGAATTTTGATAAATCGAAGAATTACAGTTGTAACGCAAAGAAGCTTGGTAAATAATGAATATCGATGAAATAAATTCCAAGACTCCATGTCACTGCAAACTGGCACTGCTGTATGCTGTCGGACATCTAAATTTAATAATTCTGAGCTAATCTTTAAAGTAGGATTTTTAGGCCAAGTTGATTGATTTTGTCGAAGAAACAATGGGCCTGACCACCATAGATCTTGCTTCAGAAATTCGTTTGGCATTATTCCTCTAGATACTAAATCCGCTGGATTTTGCGAAGTTGGAACATAGCACCAGCTGGCTATCGAAGAACTTTCCTGTATTTGGGTGATCCTATGTGCTACAAATGAAGCAAATTTAGCTGGTTCAGATTTAATTCGTAACAGTGTTATCTCCGAATCTGACCAAAGATAAATTTGATCAAACTGCATATTCAAACTGTCGACGAGTTTATTCACTGTTTGCGACAAAAGCAATGCAGCACAAAGCTCCAAACGTGGAATCGTCTGCTTCTTTAATGGAGCAACTCTAGACTTTGAACAAATCAACTGAACGTGTTGGGTGTTATAATTATCTGTGCTTTTCATATAAACAACACAGCCAAAACCCTTTTCCGAAGCGTCTGAGAAGCCATGGATCTGCACTGATTGGTATTGAGGTACTAGGATACATCGAGGAATTCTTATTTGATTTAACTCAATTAGTTGTTTTTTAAATTCGATCCACTGATCCCGAATTTGGTTTGTGATCAAATCATCCCAATCGATTGTGTGCAATGCCCATATTGCCTGCAATATAAGTTTAGCAACCAATATCATTGGGGAACATAATCCCAAAGGGTCAAATAATTGACAAATCTCTGATAAAATGTTTCGTTTAGTACAAATTGTGTCTAGAGAAAATTTGGAAAAATTCATTTCGAATTTATCTTGCGAAGTGTCCCAACAAAGTCCGAGTACCAATGATATTTTCGAAGTAGATTCAGTAGGTACCGAGAGACTAGGGACATTTGAGGAAAATTTCCTTAACTGAAAACCGCCTTTAGTTAATAATTTGGTTAGTTCCTCTTTTAATTTTAGTGCATCAGTAACATTATCAGCTCCGGTCAGAACGTCGTCGACATAAAAGTCGTTTGTCAAGACCGCTGATGCCACAGGAAACGAAGCTGTTTCATCGAACGCCAATTGTCGTAAGGTACGAGTTGCGAGGTACGGAGCGCTTTTAGTACCGTATGTAACTGTGCGCAACTTAAAACATTGTATATTATCTGTTGCATTATCTCTCCACCAAATTCGTTGTAAATCTTGTTGGTCTTCTTGTATGAGTATTTGCCTGTACATTTTAGTAATGTCGGCTGTAAAAGCAACTATGTGAGTCCTAAATCGAAGTATGATAGACAGCAAATCTTGTTGAACCGTGGGACCTTTATTTAGGCAATCATTTAGAGATATATTGGACGCTGATTTCGAAGATCCATTAAATACCACTCTTAATTTAGTAGTTGTACTAGTATCTTTCATTACACAATGATGTGGCAGATAGTATGCCTTATTGTATGAATTATTTATACTATGTGGATTTTGAACTAACATCATATGTTCTAACGACAAATACTCTCTCATAAAATCACGGTATTGCTGATAAATTTCAGGCTCACGAATTAGTTTCCTTTCTATAGAATAAAATTGTTGAAGCGATGTGAAGTTTGAATGACCAAGACATTGTATATTGTCATTTACAGGTAATGAGACAGAATACTGACCGGGCGGGAGACGCTTGACGTTCTTAACATAATGGTCTTCACAGAATTTTTCTTCTAATGAAAAATTATTTTTAACATGAATTGTTTCTATTTCCCAGAAATGTTTCAAATCATTGTGAAGACTTTCATTAGTACACAATACAGTGGCTGGCCCTTCATCAAGCCTTTGACGAGAACCTACCCTACCACTAATTACATAACCGAACACGCTCGACATAAATGGTGGTAGCTCCTTAAGCACAGTGATAGCTTGACCGCTAAACAATTGATTGTACATTTCAGCACCAAGTAACATATCGATCTTGTTTGGTACATGGAAATACGGGTCAGCTAACTGAATCTCGGCAGGAATCAAATTTAAGTCAATATTGACAGGATTAGCTGGTAAATTGTTCGTGATTCTTGGAATTATAAAGAAATCAAGTGTTGCAGAGAAATTAGATATTCTGGATGCAATAGTTAGAGAAACCTTTGCCTTAAGTACGGTTTCAGTTCCACCAATGCCAGATACGACTTTACTGGTTGATTGTTTTTTCAGCTTTAATAATTTAACAATACTTTCAGTCACGAAGTTTAGATGTGACCCACTATCTAGTAATGCCCTACATAACAGTTTTCCATTGGATCCTGTTGCAACATTGAGCAATGCAGTTCCAATCAGAATCTGTTCGACATTTCTTAAACTAACTGAGTTTTTGACTTGAGTATTGCTTAGCTGACACGAAGATAACCCAGATATTTCAACACTACTTGATTCTTCTCGACGATTATTAGCAGAATCATTTCCGTTAAGTCCTGTAGTTGCTGTTAAGCTCTTAGTATTCCGAGCACTTGAATTTGTCCCAAAATGAAGCAGGTCATTATGTTTCAAAGAACATTTGCTACATGGTGGTTTATCACACATTCCAACTTTGTGCTTAGGACTTAAACAATTGGTACACAATTGATTACTCCGTGCATGTTGAAAACGCATTTGCGGAGTTACCTTAATATCTAAGAAACCTGGACAATTTATTATTAAATGTGATCCGTCACAATACGAGCACTTGATATTATTGGAAACTAAAGAGATTGATTTTCCTTTTGAATAATGATACCGTTTGTTTTCAACTGGAGACTTTGAATTGGTTGTCACCTTGATGGCGTCTAAAATGCGTACACGATTTCGCAAAAAATTGATAAATTTGTCGAAGTTTAATAATTTATTTGTTTCTGAATTTTTAATTATATATATTTTAGATGACTTATCGAGTTTTTCGGTTAAATGGTGGATTAGCATTAAATCCCATTTTTCGACCTCGATATGCAATGATTTTAGAGCACTGTAATTTTTTACACAGTGGTCAATAAATGTTTGTAAAGAGACTGCTGAATTTTCATAAGGAGACTTTATTTCATACAGTTCTTTCATGTGAATTCTTTGTATCACAATGGCATTATCGTAGCGTTTACACAATGCTTCCCAAGCCACGTTGTAATTATCGGAAGTTACCGGAAGGTTTTCTATTAAATGATACGCTTTTCCGGCACGAATATGTGATATTAAATAAACAAACTTTACTGTGTTATCGATGTTAGGTTTGTTATGAATTAGATTTTTAAAAATGTCCCTAAATGCTAACCATTCACTCTCTAAACCACTAAATGTTGGTAACTTGAGCTCTGGGAGTTTTATCGACATTACTGGAATATTTTGTTCTATTTGGGTGCTATTAGCTGAAGCGTCCTCATAGTTGGGTTCTTTTGTTTGAGTTTCTAGTTTCTTTAGATCATGAAGCTTATTTAACAATGCGCTTTCAACATATTCGTAATCATCTTCAAACGATATACGATCAGTTGCAGCATCTTCATTTAGGATCTCTATCTTAAGTTGGACTTGATGATAATTGTCATATACCAACTGTAGTCTACGAATATTAGACTCAACTTCCCCTATGGTCTTTAGACATAGTAGTTTGTTTCTAAATTGGGTTAATTGTCCCTTAAATGCGGCACGTTTCCTTTTTAATGTATCTACAGTCACAGTTTTTGATGTAGGCCTAGAGTCCCTATTACTGGCGTGATCACTACTGTCGGAATCTCGGTCTGACATTATTATTTAACTTTACTTGACCCGATTATACAATTAAAAAACTAACGAATCACTATTTTGCCACCTGAAACAAAGCAGCAGTTATTTCTGCTTACCCAAAATATTAAAATAAACAATAGAATATTACCCTAGAAATTTAAATATTAGTGTAACTTACAACTTATTCTGACTTAATGTCAGTGAATATTAATGTAACGAACAAGTTACAATGATTCCAGTATGTATGTTGTCGTGATAATTTAATTTGACTTATACCAGCTCACTTTCCAGTAGCTGCAACCGGTGATGTTGAGACTTGCAATTTGGCGATGAATAAATATTTACTGGAATGCCTCCAAATGGTTGATGACGAAGTATTTGTACTAACTTTAATGAAATTGACGAAGTAGTACTCGAATGCTTAATTCTTTTATGTAATTAATGTTACACGATGACTCCACGTGATTAACTATGGTTAACTGATGCGGGAACGTGATATTTAGTAATATCGATGTAATGCGTTAAACTGGACGATGATTCGTATAACGATCGGTGTAATCGAAGAACTAGCCGATGTGTCGCTTATGTTCACGATGATGCTTTTAATTGAATGAACCTCGTGAAATAATATTGATTTCCACATGAGTTAAATTCACAATTTGATGATGTTGAACACAGCTTTTTCTTGAAATATTTTCAAGTTGATTCGACCGTAAAATTAATTTATTGATGTGTAACACGGTTATACGTATGATGAACTTCTCTGGTAGCGCAATAAAATTCAATATTTTTATTTTATGTCTACCAACATAAATCATAAATTAATCCGACGATAGAAATTGCTAAATTAATTTAGCGAATTATTGATGATTAATTATCTGATGATTTTTTATAAATCGAAGATTAATTGGATGGAGAAACACGAGGTAACTTTCCTGATTAACAAGATGGCTGTACCTTTCACGTATGTAATATTGAAGCACGCGGTTTCGCCATCCGGCTCGAAGGACCAAAAAATGAAAGCACTTTCAATAAATATATAAAGATTTAATTAGCTTTATTTGATTCAAAAAATGAAAGCACTTTCAATTAATTTATTTTCGAAGATTATTTTAAAAAATGAAAAAACACACAAAATTTTAATTGATTTATTATAATAATTTATTTGAAGATACAATTATTTTAATGTGTTTTGTATGAGTTCTTGAAGACGACTACTTTTTATTTTATTTTTGACGTACCGAACATAAAATCACTTCCAAACAACGTGAAGTATAACTTAATTTGACATATAACTTATTCATCTTGCAACACTGTTAAATTACGTTAAATTATATTCACGTCTGAAAATGGCTATAACGATTTGACGTTTAGTTACATAATAATTTTATAATCGACCTGTCAACAAATTAAATGTTGAGTAGGTAAGTTACAATTACAATTTTTCTTATATTTAATGTAGTTTTAAACCTTTCTTTTATTTTTCAGAACGATCTAAAACTACCAAATGGTTTTAAACCAATTATGGACATTTATACAGATAAGTTCTTAATAATTTTAATATATAATATTAATTTTAAATTATGAATTATTGTTTTTTGTTTTAGGTTAATTTCAACATAACATTAGAAAAATAACTACATAAGTATAATGTATAATAATAATTAGTTGGTGTAAAAGTTTTAAATTAACTAGATTTTAATTTTGTTTAATAAAGTTTATAAATTATAAATAAATTGTTTGTTTTTTAATATGTGAATTGTGAAGTTATTTTGGTTCTTTAACAATTACCTTATTTTCATGACGATTTTCACTAAGAAATAAACATTTTCAGGACTCGATTTTTCTATTAAATCATAAACATTCTCATATAAAAATAAACCCAAAGCTCATATTTCTAATAAACTAATACTGTAAATGAAAATAAGCGTTTCCCCATATAGTTTCATAGTAAAGAAAAAATTATATGTATATACCTTATTTTAAGATTAGTAAAAAATACAGTCGATAGTGGAGGCTCCTATTTATACAGTAGGCTCTGGTTAAATGTGCAGAGTTATGTTTCAATGTTTTGTAAAATTTTAAAATCACTGACAATTTCCAACGATCCTTAATATTTAGAATTCAAATATTGTGATACATATAATGTTTTGACAAATTATATCGTTAGAAATTGAGCTTCTAAGAATTTTTTTAATTTCGATTGAAATAACTAGAGTAATGTAACTAGGGATCGGCTAGATACATTTGTTAAACTTTCACATTAAACAGTGTGATTTATACTTAAGTATAAATATTGCATTTGTGTTTTATTACCTGACTCGAAATTGATTTATTAAATGCACAGAGCTTTTTTTTATTAATCAATTTAACGTCAACAAAAATACCAAATGGACATAGATATTGAGAACCAAAATTTAAATTTTTTTACCTGTATTAGGTGATGTTTGGTGGAAATGAGCTAAAGGATATCAACGGAAATGAAGGAAAGAAATCCAGAACCTGGATGTATAAATATTATTCTGCCCAAGATCCAATTTATAGGTGGAATATTGTTTTCATGCACAAGAACCAACGAACCTATTTTGTAGATATTATTTGAGGATTTTTGCCACTTATAGCGTTTTTGAAGTTCAGTTACATAGATATTCACCGTGCCAATGTTTCCAAAACTCTTGGAACATTGCTTGTATTATTTGATATCTAGACAATCTATTAATGTTCAAATCTAGCATTGATTGATAAGCTAATAATGGACAACCAATTAAAAAATGATCAGGAGAGAGAAAGAGAGCAGTAAAATCGGTTGGATCATTAGAAATGTCACTTAGTGGCCTTGAGTTGAGGCAAGCTTAAATCTGGCAAACTAATATGTAATAATCCTCAAGTGTCATTGAACGTAACCTTATTACTCGTTTCATGTGCCATTTGGCGATTTTTATACCGGATTCCCATAAACCACCGAAATGGGCAAATCGTGGTGGTATGGTAAGCCACTCGATTTGGTTACTCGCATAAAACTTTTTTGTTTAATTCTGGAAAGTCTCTGATAGAAATAAGTTTCTCAATTCAAAGTTTGTAGCGTTATCCGAGTATAATTTAGTACAGCCACCACGTCTCGCTATAAATCGACGAAGGCAAGACAGAAATGATTGTGAAGATTATTTCATAACGATTTCTAGGTGAATGGCTTTTACTGCGAAGCAAGTAAATAAACAAATATATATTTTAGTTTTTCATCTTATATTTGGTTTTGCGAAGCACGGACCACAGAAATCGATGCCAACTACGGAAAATGGTCTTGATTGTGTCACGCGATCTATTTGTAAGTTAACCATTTTCAGTTGCATAAATTTTGGTTTGTTTCTGAAACAATGAATACACCAATTTATAGCCTGTCTCCATAAATTTCGACCTATTAAAATCAAATAGTTATATCTTAAAACATACAAAAGCGTTTGAGCGCCACAATGGAGAAGCCGTATGTGTTCAGTAGTAATAATGAAAATTTATTAGAGTAGCTCAATTTCGAATTTCGAAGAAGTCCACCAACACGAAGAATTCCCATTTCGTCCAGGAATGGATTTAATAATTTTAAATTGCTCGAATTTGGAACACAACTTAAATTGCTCGAATTTGGAACACATTTCTTCTAGTGTTGGATATCATTATAATATTCATTCTGTTAAACGATTTTTACAAGAGTGATTTTCGCAGTATTTAGTTCGGTAGCTGTGAGCTCACCGGTAATTTTTAATCGTCGTCTTTTAGATTTTATATGATTTGTGTATCTTAAAATATAAGCAGTCACTAGAAGAAGCTTAGTAAACCACGCATATCGGTCAAATATGTTCCAAGGTGGCGTCACAGCATTGCAAACGGCGCGCCGGGCGCGCGCCCGGGGCCCCGACTTCTGGAGGGCCCCGCAAAATTCCAACTTTCCAATTTTTCTAATGGCTAAGTATCTAAAATAATTTTCGTGTATACATTGTGAGAAAAAAAGAAAAAATTTGTTAATAATTTAATATAAATGTATAAAGATAAAGATTGATTCAAGTAATTTTGAAGATGAGTTAGAACAGGCCTAGGTATGAATGTTCTTTTAATACTGTTTTCAATATTAAAATTATTTCAGACGTCATAACTTGGTAAAATACCCATACGAAAAAAAGTCCAGGTCTCCTTGTTAGCTACCTATACCAAATATTTCAATCATAAATTTTCAATCTAGACATTTTAAATGCGTGAAACTTGTACTTATAATTAGTGTACGCAATGAATTTTCTTCGGTGGAGAAAAAATAATACGCGTTATTCGAATAAAATTGGCTTTATTTGACTTGCAATCTTTGCACTTGCTCGGCTACGCCGCGCTTCGCCAGGACTGTGTTCATAAACTCTACATTGTAACAATATTGTTGACAATGACAGTTCTAAGGCGTTCATAAATCTCGGTTGTAACCACAGCAACGTGCTTTGTATTGTCCATAAACCTAAACCAAAATTTCCCCTTATTGTTACAAACGTCATTTACAACTCTACTCAATACTGCCTTTCCAGCTGTCATTAAAAGAAACAATTATGGATTCTGATCGTATTGATCAATTTACGGATGAAAATAATTTATTCGATACAAATGAATATTGGTTCTTGTTAATTAAATAATTATTTTTTTTATTATATGTATTTATGATAACGAAGAAACAAAATTTTGCTAAACAAAGTTTGTTTTGGTAGCAAATATGACGTTTGTAACAATATCGTTGTTAACTGCTATGTCATTTGTACAATGACAGTTGTAACAATTTGTTACAATGTAGAGTTCGTGAACGCACTCCAGGCATGCAAATATAATTGCTACTATTTTTCAATTTTTTTACAAAAATACGACTTTTCTAAAACGTAGTAGGTTGTGAAATGGCATATTTTTCAAAACTATAGTTAGGAATTGAGGAATATTTCATAGCTAGCTAGTGAGGAAATATTCATTAATCCAAAATTTTAATTTTTTACTCTATCATCAGAGGTTCATTAATGATATATTGTGCCTAGTGGGCCACTTTTAGTAAGCAGATCCTGGGTATCTAGGTTTGTCGCTCTCAAGGTACAGTAAGTAAAGCTTTGCTTCGCCACTTATGGATCTTAAGTTCTTTTTTTTTGTTTTTAGTTTCCGATGGATCCCGGTAATAGTAAGAAGAAATTTATCACGCCGATTGTGGCGTTGTAAATATAGTGTTACTAGCTTTTCCTCTAAATGAAACTAAATTCACTGGAAGAGTAAAAAAAAGGAGGGCTTCCTTATGGGAATATATAGAACTATCGTTTTAAGGCATTTCATTTAATAGTTGTGTAGCTTTGGATCATTCCCACGTGAAAATATTGACAATTTTATTAATAGAAAAGGGGACCCAAGCCTAAAATTAGTACCAGCGGATAAGTTTGTAACTCCATAAAGAACCTACCAGATATTGGCGTGTTGTTACCGTAAAGGCTTTAATGGTTTTATTTGTTGCGCAGTTCTACATAACAGAAAAATGCATTTATACTATCTTTATGTAATCGAGGAGGATGCAGACAACTGAAGTAATCACCTTTGGGTATTCGATGGAGAAAACGAAACTAAAGATGACAGCTACGAATTCGAGGTCAACAAAAAATATCTGAGGATGAAATACAAAAAAACTTTAGTGATTTGGTGCAAAATAAGCACCAAATTATATTGCCTTAACAATAAGTAAAGACTTGAAGGTATTACTTAAATTTTTTCCGGTAGTACTTGTAAGCACAAGGTAGTTATTATTCACTTCGAAATAAGAGAAAGCTTTTGGTTAAAAGTAGTACCTTTTATGGAAAAGGTAAATCTTATAAGTACTTACTTTTATTCACTCCACCCATAATGTATAAACGTGAAAACTAGTAAAAAGCAAAGCTTTTTTTTTATGAGTTTGAAATTTTTCGGTATTATTTTAGTGGTAGTCCTCGGACGTTTACACATTATCTTATATTTTAGAGAATCAACATCCAGGTTAACATGTATTTTTTGTATCGTTACCTAATGAATGAAAGCAGTTAGAGTTTCACAAAAAGTTATGTCGCAATGCATTGGAACGTTTAAGTATTAAGCCGCGGCTACACGAATGGAAAATTTCGACCAATGTTTGTGTTTTGTCCAAATAACCAATCGTGTAGACAGAAAACAAATAACAAATACATTTCAAGGTCATATTGGCCCAACATTGGTATACATTCGCTCAATAGGCAATTTTTATAAAATAATCAAGGGAAACTACCAATTTTGGTATGTATATTTGTACTTCGCCTACACGATTGGCTCGAAAAAACTGTATTTTTGAATACTTAACGGCAGATGTCACCATTAGACATAATAAAATAAAATGATATCTATCTACAACTGTAGATGTCATTATATTTTATTATTAATAAATGACATTAAACTTTACTATTTATAAAATAAAACACAAATAAATCCAAAATGGAGTCTGACTGGTCGGTTGATGTAGTCTTGGAATTTATAAATTTATACCAAAAGTATTTCGAAATTTGGGATTTAAAAAACCTGAAACATAAAGATAAATTCGAAGTGTATGATGCTTGGCAAAAAATAAAAAATGAGTTAAGTATTTGTCAATCAATTGAAAATTTAAAAAAAAAGAAAGAGTCATTAATGACAACTTATCGGGCGCTTAAAAAAAAAGTTAACCTCTCGATGAAATCTGGCGTAGGAAGAGAAGAAATATATAAGCCTACATGGTTTGCGTTCCAACCATTGGACACATTTTTGGGAAGTGTCACGGGTTCACACAACAAAACCATTAATACAGAGGTAAGCTAATTTGTTATTTTACATTGTCATTACAATTTAAATTGTAAGGAGCGATTTTCTCCCATTTTACACGGGCATAATGATACACAATGATTTGAATTGCTTATTTTTAGGATGAGACAAAATAAAATAAAAAAACAAAGGAACTAGACAAGGAACTGAAACTTTAACGAGACGCCGAAATAATCATCAAATGGACGAATGGTTCTTATACGGAGAACTACTTGCGAGTAAATAAGGATCACTAAGCTTACGAACTCGCAAAATACTTGCAAACAAAATTGATAACCTGGTATTTGAAGCGGAAATTAGTGAAATTGATGCATCCACCAGCAGCAGTACAAATGTAGACCTCCAATATCCATCACAATCATCATACAACCAAAATATAACAACTTTTTCAAAGCCATCCACATCGAATTCAACGTCGACGGAGTCATCCTCATCCCATTCCGTATCAAAATCTTTTTCTTATAGAATAAGCCGTGATAATAACAGTTCTCTGCCGTCTAAACAAATAATTAAAATTTCATCATCTAGTTCACAATTCCGTAATTTCCCCATAGACAGACATTATTCTTTGAAAACAAGAAAACCATTTCGAATCGATCCTCACCCCAATCCGTAACGAATTCACTTCCATATAGAATCAACCCACAAACAATTCACAATTCTGTTTCTAATTCAGATTCTCGAAATACAAACAGTAGACGATCACCTTTACACAAAAACAATAAAATCATTTCAAATTCATCGATTTCCCATTCTATATCTAATTCAGTTTCCTACAAAAATAATCCTGTCAGTTTCAGACCATTACCTTCTACACAAGTAATTTACATTCCCGTATCTAACCCACATAACGTATCTAACGCAAACAAACAATCGTCTTTTAATCAAGAACTCTTTACAAATGCCAATTCCGATCCAGAAGTATCCCACAATATGATTGAAGATTATAGTTATAGTCCTTTACATTCTCCACAACTTTTGTTTGAAGAAATGAAAGACCACTCACAATCTGGAAATTATGAAACTTCAACACCCATGGTAGACGTTCAAGCCAAATCGTTGAAAGAATATTTTTCTTCAACAAACTCAACAGATTTTTAATTATTTATTAAGCTGAATTATGAATATATGTATAATAAAATGAAATTAAAGTACATAGTATATTGAAATTTATTAAATACATATGTATTTTTGTTTTGTATATAGAATAATTTTATCCTTCTAAAAATGATAACAGAACATACATAACAATAAAGGGGAAAGTTAAAGTTACTATACAATGTGATTTTGCAACTAAAATCCAATATAATTCAATGATAATAAAAACTACCCATAGTTTCAATTTTAGCAAAAAACATTTTTATTTAATAAATTATTCTCTTAATTAAATTTATTTTGCCATTCGATGTTTCCTGAACTAACAAAATATTCGGCAAACTCTTCTCTTATAAGCTTTGCTTCATTAGTTGATCTTCTACCCATTTTCCTGAATGGCACAAAAGAAGTTAAATTCCCATTGTCCTGACGCCATGTGCCTGGTGAATACCCATTTTCCCATTGAATATTCTAAATACTGATGCCATTATGCCAAATGCGTTTTCTACGACTCGGCGAGCTCTAGAGAGCCGGTAATTGTAAATTCGTTGCTTTGTTCCATTACAATGAATACCTGGAAATAGTTTTTTTATTCTATTGCCTAATGGAAACGCATCATCAGACAGAAACACGAATGGAACTAGCTTCTCTCTTCCGAAAAGTGGCTGGCTTGGCGGCAACATCAAGTCTTCGTCTTCCAATCTTTTGAACAAAGAAGTGTTCCTAAATACGCCACCATCGCTAATGCTTCCTTGAGTTCCCACATCTGCGTAAATAAATGAATAATTGGCGTCTACCAGTGCCATAAGTATTACACTGAACGTATTTTTATAATTATAAAAATAGGAGCCACTATTGATCGGAGCTTAAATCATAATATGCTTCCCGTCAAGCGCACCAACGCAATGGGGAGAATTCCATTTACCATCGAATTCTTCGGCGATTTTCTGCCACTCTTATGGGGTCTTTGGTATCTGAAATTATACAGATTATAACACAACATTTAATTAATGTTAACACATTTATTTATCTATATCGTGATAATTAATTATTATCGATCTTATATGCCCACCTTTACTTCTTGTTTTAACTCGTTATTTAGTGCTAAACACACTTCAAGTATAATATTAGATATTGATTGATACGAAATTTTAAATAAATAAGAAAGGCTATGGTAACTATCGCCCGATGCTAGAAAGCGTAACGTCACAGCCAATCTCTCTTTAATTGGAATGGCTTTCCTCATATTTGTATCCTGTCTGGAAATACATGGTCCAATTTTTTGAAGTAAAATTTCAAAATCTTCAGAAGACATACGGCAAAAATTTTGAAATTTTCCGGATGGTTCACGCCTTAAGTCCGCAATTAGGTCTGATCTACTATATCTGTAAGAAGATTAATTGAATAAAATTTCTAAAAACAAATATATAGGTACCTTAAACTTACAACATGTGTCAAATCACATTGGACCAATGTTGGTCGAAATTTTCCATTCGTGTAGCCGCGGCTTTAGTTGTGTATTTAAGATTCCCGTTGATTATATGTATGTGCTACGCGGAGCAGTGCATCAAAATATAAAATCATGGATTAAAATAAAAAAAAAACCGAGAACTTCTTGTTATTGGTTTGTGCTATTCGAATTTTGTGTGATTCTGAAGAATGCATTATCAACAATTTCTAGGCTTCCCGAATATTAAGAAAATATAGTATGAATTTTTCTACTCCCTACTCTCGATGCAACATTTGAAGAAACACATCAAAAAAAAACTCAATCAACCATTTCAACAGCTATTCAACCGATTATACATGCAACAGTTAAATACAACTTAGGTGGATTTTGTTACACAGATTTATTACATAAGGAACCTGAATATTCGGAAATGCTTTAAAAATAAATTCGTTAACTGTCAATTTACCTTTATTATAGATTAGCTATTTACCTTTATTAAGCATATTACATCTTAAAGTTGAAGCCGAAATAATTAGAGCGAAAAATGTTGCCGATAATAGTAGAGAATCATTATTCGATTCCGAGTTCGGATAACAAAATTTGTTAAAAATTATTAAAATTATCTCTGTTGCGCCAATAGAAAAATCTTTAGAAGTTGTTGAAGATTTTGGAATCACACAATTAAATCAACTAAACTGTAATAAACTATACATTTTTCAAATCATTCAAATGTGGCAAAATGTGGAGATCCTGAAAAATATACGGATTATTGTACGGCAGCTGATTGTTTTTCGTTCTGCTCATATGAAATCATCCGCAATAGGTATTGCCCTGGTTTGACTTCTGCGTATGAATTTACTGATCTAGGGGAAATATTCAAAGAAAGTTGTAAGACTGAAAAATACTATTATATATGCAGATAAATATTAAATATTCTTGAATTTAATTTGAATATTATATAATAGTAAAAATTAATGAGAGCATTTTCAACAATACATCACGCAATAGTTTATCAAAGTAAATCATTATGGTAGCTGCAAGGATTTAAATAACTCTTAGCACTAATTTCGGGGAAAGCACCCACGGAGATCGCACTGTTTAATTTTCCTTTTCTGCTAGGTTAGGAAAAAGCATTGAATTCGTTAGAAAGAACGGAAAAAAGTGACGTCTTTCTTCAGCCAACAATATGAAATTCCATGCCTCGTCGAAAACTGTCCCCTTTCCGTGCGCTGTGTTTATTGGGCAGTTTCGTAAAAAGTCAGTACAATATGATTTTTTTTTTCGTAGCAGCCATACAGGAATTATACAAGGAATATAAAAACTTAACTATCATTTGACGTGAATAGCGATACGACTATGGAAGTGAGTCGGGCCCGCAGTAACTAAAATAGCGAATCTCAGATAATAGAGGAAAGGCTTCAACTCTATCAAAATAGCAATGGTTCATTTAGGATGTTATCTAGACATTCTATATAATTAGAGTATTCACATTAAACGATAACTTTCTAACATTACCGGATGCCAAAAAAATAATTTATACGTGGTTTGACTATATTCGATTTTTTTGAATTTCTTCATTTTGTAATAACATTTCGAAACGTTTTTGTTGCTCTGAGTAACGATTTTTATCTTCTCCAAGATTTGATTAATTTATCAAAAGTAATAAGTTTGACAAATTAGTGGAAAAAGTTATACGAAAATAATTATGAAATTTTATTATGCGGTCTTCACTTTTTAAAAATCAGTTATCACTATATTTTAATGTCTGTTGTAAGAGGAAATTGATAATTAGAAGCTTTTTACTTTTCATTCTAGTGCAACATGGTAATTAATCAATAATTGTATTCAATTAAAAACTAACAAATAATATTTTACTGTACAATTATAGCATCAAAATTAAACTGCTGCTCACAGAAACTATAAATTCACCATGATATTTAAAAAAAAAATATTTGTGGGAAATCTATTAATCGAAAGTTACATTATGACGTTTTAAATAAAGAAATTAAATTTTTGATTTGACCTGCCAGTTCAATTGAAGTCTTGTTCAAATTTACTTCCTTCCCATACATATCGTGTTCATCACACGCATAATAATATTAATTTAATAAGCAAGAAATATTTTGTACCAAAACTTGCATCACGCAGTATGCATATTATACACAGTACATAATATATAACATATATAATAGATAATTAACAAGAATATGTTTATGTTGAGATGGATTATGAAACACACAAAAATATTATAATTACTTAAAAAAATATCTCCGCGCCATAAAGTATCTAAGCTAGCATATACAAAGATTAAACCATATACCTTACCATATACAAACAACGTTTTGCAACTTAAATATACATAATGTATTTATACGAGTACCATCGATAGTTTATACTTAACGTTGCTTAGAAAAATACCAAAAAAATTCCGCATATTTCATACATAAAACACAATTCATCATCATCGCCACATCGAAACGTCTTCATTCCTCTTCAGTGAAAGTATAAACTTCATCTATATATTCAAGCAGCTGGATGGAAAGGTTAAATAACATTCTAATCTAAGTTTATTCTTTAATATTTTTATAAACAGTTAGATTGTCCATAATTAATTTAAAAATATCAAAAAGTCGTTACACTACAACAACACAAATCAACAAATTTAATTATTTTATCTAATTATTCATTTTAATGCGGCACTTACAGACGGCATGACAGATTTATTTGATTTGTTGGTACATTTATCGCACCGAGTATACTCACTAAACCACCTTAATCATCGGCTACGTATAACAATTTTAGAGTGTTACATATCCACACTCTTACTTCTTATTTTAATTTTTGTTTTTGGGTGTAAATTGTTGTTGTACCACAACAAAAAAAAAAAATTAAAAATCAAAAATCTTCTGTTGTTGGTTGAAGCTTGGTTGTAAGGTTATTTCTTAATAAACATTTCATTCAAAATTTAGCTGCTGATCGAATTGGATGAATCGAAGCGATACAATAATTTCTTGTGCGCGGCGGTGTGTTTACTAAAAAAAAAAAATTTATTTACTTCATTCCGTCCATACAAACGATCGATAACCTTTTTTTCTTGTGATCTTATGTTTTGTGTTTTTTTTTTTTGAAGATTTAAAAGTGGTGATAAAAAAGAATTAAACGTGTTCTCTAATGTGAATTAAAATTTAAAGTGTGCAGTGAATAAATTAAAATTTAAAAATATTAAATCTTAATTAATAAATCAAATAACGGAAATAATTCAAGGTGAATTAATAAGAAAACAAAATTTTTGTGTTTTTTTTTTTGTAAAGTGTAATTAATTAATAAATCCAAATTTTGAAAGTGAAAAAAATTATTGTTATAAATAAATTACAACAAAAAAAAAAAAATTAAAATTACAAAATCTTAAAGCATTTTTTAAGAGATTATAAAATTTGTAAAATTTGGAAATTATGACGAATGTGTACGCAGTTGCGGTTCCTTTGTTGCTGTTCGCATCCGCATACGTCGGCTATGCTGGTTTACAGACACAGACGCGTCGTACACCACGTGTGGTACGCGATAAAATGGATATGCTACAAATTAATACGCACTATCGCATACCGAACCCTTTTGTCGAACTAATGAAACCCATGGGGATACGGGTGTCGATACCCGATGAGCCTGGCATCCAATTGTTTAGATTTCATGGCAGCTTAAATAAGCCGATTGTTGGATTTCAGGATGGTCCGGTAAGCGGTGATGTAACTAAGCCGGCTAACGGGCGATGGTCATTCGTTGATCGGAATTTGATAATGAAACCTGGAGATATTCTACACTTTTGGGTATTTGTACAATACAATGGTTTGGGCTATCGAAAGGATAGTTTTAAATTTACTGTGAAAGGTAAGATATTTTTAGTTAATTTTGATTCATTAAATACTTTATAAATTTTCTTCCAGAAATCAATGACGTCACCATTAAATCAATTAAAATAACGCCATCGATTATTTCGTTGCCACCACCAACTATAGCCATGTTGCCCGAAATAAGCAACACCATCGAGGAGAATTCAATGAGCAAAATCGAATTCCTAAAAGTACAAACCCAATTAAACGAAACACTTGCAATCTTGCAAACCCTAAACGATAAACTCGATCCACTAAATCGTGAGCTCAAATTGTTACGAGAAATTGTTACCGATTTAGCACGTTCCTCAACGAGCAACACAAAATTGATTCTTCGTCACAATGGTGCCCGTATTCCAGGTAATTCACTAGAATTTATACGCTCGATTGTTGTCGAACGACTCGCACTTCACGATTTCTACAATAAAATTTTGGCCGCCACTCAAATCCCCGATGGTATTGTATTCGATGTTGTATCGATGTACGAAAAACGTGCAATACTAATGCGTGCCAAAGATGAATTGAAAACGTCAAAATTTAAAATCGAAGAATACAACGCAGAAATGCCGCCACCAAATACTCAATGTGTACGTGATGAAGATGATCTTGTATTTCCGATACCCGGAAGTATACCAGTTGTATCAAGCGGTATACCATTGGGGCGTGGAACAATTCAACCCACTGGTGGTACAACTATAACGGTGGGTGAACCAAATCAACCCACTAGCTCAATAAACAGTGATACAGAATTCCCGACATCGGGCACTGTACCAAATCAACCCACTAGCTCAATAAACAGTGATACAGAATTTCCGACATCGGGCACTATACCAAATCAACCAACTAATATTGTACCCACAAATTCAATAAACGATGGTATAGAATTCCCGACGTCGGGAAGTGAAACTGATGAGCCAACCGATACAACATTTGGACGTGACACCGATCAACCGACCGACATTTTGCCCACCGACTCATTAGACTCGTACGAAGATGAAATCGCAAAAAAAATTGATATACGAAGGGCAACCGATGAAGATGTCACCACGACACTGCGAATAGAATAATTGTAGTAATATTGTAGTAATTATTGTGTACATATATTTTATAATTAAAGCGTATTTTTGATTTTTCCAAAAGTCCTGCCAACATTTCCTCAATTTTTTTTTGTGTTTTTCTCAATTTATATATTTTCATTATCCATTACACTAATTATATGGCAAAAAAAAAAGTTGGGCACGGTAAACTTTTTTTTTTTTTTATTCACCGAGAGAGCTTAATTGCTAAACAAATTAAAATTTAATTAAAATTTACTCTTCTTCGTATATGTACGTTTATACATGGCTAGCCCACATATTCCTAATGATGCATACAATAAAAAAGTAAAAAAAAAAGCAAACATCCATTGCGGCGTCGAACAATAATTACTAACATAGTTTTCTGGTACGATTACACAAAAAAAAATTAAAAACACTAAAATCGTATAAATGAAAATATTTTAAAAAACTTTTCCACCATTACATAATTAGAAAAGTTTGACATACTCGAACATATACATAGGTACAAAACTTTATTTTTCGAATCTACCTAAACAGAATAATTTATATACATACGAGATAATACAGACAGCAACAAGCAAAACTACTAAATACACAAAAGTAAATTAATATCGTAAAGACACCGCAGGGACAAATCAAATTGTTGCGCTTGTTCCGTATACATCTCCTTGAGATATTGGTGAACTAACAAGGAAGGTGCCCCAGATGTATCTGTGAGGATACACAAAAATTTGAGTCACGTATTTTTTTTTTAGTGCTAACTCGCTAATATAAGGGGTAAATCTACCCCCGAAAATATGTATTTTAACCCCTTACAAAATAGGTGATTAGCCATGGATTATTTCTACATTTAATACGCTACTTATGTGCCACTCTATTTTCTTGTGTTCTTTAACATTACAAAACATCAAACAATCGATGAGGTATACGTGGGGTTTCTTCCTTGTAAGTAAACAATTTTTTTTTCACTTCTATTTACAGCTTCTTTCAATTTGAATTCTCATTTTTGACGCTTTCATTTGCATGTTAAAATTTAAATATTTAATTATTGAATTGGCATTGATTTTGTGAATTCTTTTGCATTCCTTTCATGTATATTACATAAGGTAATATGTAGATTTAATGAAATTAATTATGGAGATGATAATTAGCGCGATTTTAAAAAGTATTTATATGATTTTATTGTTACATACGATTATCGTCTAGAGGCAGCTTGCATAATTTATGCACTGGACGCTTTAATGTTGTTGATTTGATTTTTCACGTCACGGTACGAACTCTTTCATCTCGATACATGCATTTAATAGCCATTTGGCTGGGACTAGATTTTCATCTTTTATTTTCAGCCACATCGTTTATTTTCAGTTTTTCTCCTTGTGACCGCCATTTAGTTCTTCTGTGTAACGATGTGAGATATTTTAGTTGCCATCACTGTCACAACTGATGCAACTGTTGTCGTCTAACTATAGACGTGATGATGAAATTTGTATATAAGATCAGGTTGTCATCGGTTAGCAAAATACAATCTGTATCTACCCTCGAATTTAATATGCCTTTTTTCCTCCATAAATGTATAGATTGTATTATCCATTACTCTCCGCAAATAACATTTAAGAGATTTGACACCAGCCTCTCCTAATCCGCCTAATGATGGGACTGCACTCGGGTTGAGGTGCCATTCAATTAAATCCGCGGCTTAAATTGAGGAAATTTCGGTAGAATTATTCCTTATAAAATTATACAATTCGGATAAGATGTTTTCAGCCCCAATAAAATCGGAGAAATTTTGCCGCACATACCTCTTCCGACAGATCGCTCACGACTCCAGCCAGTGCACAGCCCTTATACTCATTCAAACAAAAATTGTTTAATACGCCTTCGATTGCTTTAAAATTTTACCGTGATTTTGCTTTATCATTAATGGGCCAGCATAATCCACACCCACTTTAGCAAAAAAAACTTTCATAATTGACCCGAGCGGCTGGAAGGTTTCCCATGAGCTGATTCTTTAGTTGGCATCGCTATCTCGTACATACAACACATCTCCGAATGATGTCCTAGACTAAATATTTACATTGTAACTAATAGTGTTGCATCGACATGGTTTTATTATGTAACTCTGACACAAATAGCATTCTAGTGTATCATTCTAGTGTGTCCTAACTATTTCTAAAAGCATTAATAAGCATTGCCAATGGTGCCTTGCAACAAAGTAGGACCAAACGATAATATGCAATTTTTTTGAAGAAAATATCTTGGCGCTAACAGGGTGTTCTATGATGACATTTAGTGTAAAAAAAGTAAAATTGGCCGTCGAATTCTTCCTAAGCTGTCCTAACTATTTCTAAAAGCATTAGCAAGCATTCCCAATGGTTCCATGCAATGAAGTGGGACGAAACGATGATATGAATTTTTTTTCAAGAGAATATCTTGGCGCTAACAGGGTGTTCTATGATGACATTTAGTGTAAAAAAAGTAAAATTGGCCGGCGAATTCTTCCTAAGCTGTACTAACTATTTCTAAAAGCATTAGCAAGCATTCCCAATGGTGCCTTGCAACAAAGTAGGACCAAACGATAATATGAAATTTTTTTCAAGAAAATATCTTTGCGCTAACAGGGTGTTCTATGATGACATTTAGTGTAAAAAAAGTAAAATTGGCCGTCGAATTCTTCCTAAGCTGTCCTAACTATTTCTAAAAGCATTAGCAAGCATTCCCAATGGTGCCATGCAATGAAGTGGGACCAAACGATGATATGAATTTTTTTTCAAGAGAATATCTTTGCGCTAACAGGGTGTTCTATGATGACATTTAGTGTAAAAAAAGTAAAATTGGCCGTCGAATTCTTCCTAAGCTGTCCTAACTATTTCTAAAAGCATTAGCAAGCATTCCCAATGGTGCCTTGCAAAAAAGTAGGACCAAACGATAATATGAAATTGTTTTCAAGAAAATATCTTGGCGCTAACAGGGTGTTCTATGATGACATTTAGTGTAAAAAAGTAAAATCGGCCATCGAATTCTTTCTAAGTTGTCCTAACTATTTGTAAAAGCATCAACAAGCATTTCCAATGATGCGTTGCAGTGAATTAGGACCAAACGATAATATGAAAATTTTTTCAAGAAAATATCTTTGCGCTAACAGGGTGTTCTATGATGACATTTAGTGTAAAAAAAGTAAAATTGGCCGTCGAATTCTTCCTAAGCTGTCCTAACTATTTCTAAAAGCATTAGCAAGCATTCCCAATGGTGCCATGCAATGAAGTGGGACCAAACGATGATATGAATTTTTTTTCAAGAGAATATCTTTGCGCTAACAGGGTGTTCTATGATGACATTTAGTGTAAAAAAAGTAAAATTGGCCGTCGAATTCTTCCTAAGCTGTTCTAACTATTTCTAAAAGCATTAATAAGCATTGCCAATGGTGCCTTGCAATTAAGTAGGACCAAACGATAATATGCAATTTTTTTCAAGAAAATATCTTGGCGCTAACAGGGTCTTCTATGATGACATTTAGTGTAAAAAAAGTAAAATTGGCCGTCGAATTCTTCCTAAGCTGTCCTAACTATTTCTAAAAGCATTAGCAAGCATTCCCAATGGTGCCATGCAATGAAGTGGGACCAAACGATGATATGAATTTTTTTTCAAGAGAATATCTTTGCGCTAACAGGGTGTTCTATGATGACATTTAGTGTAAAAAAAGTAAAATTGGCCGTCGAATTATTCCTAAGCTGTACTAACTATTTCTAAAAGCATTAGCAAGCATTCCCAATGGTGCCTTGCAACAAAGTAGGACCAAACGATAACATGAAATTTTTTTCAAGAAAATATCTTTGCGCTAACAGGGTGTTCTATGATGACATTTAGTGTAAAAAAAGTAAAATTGGCCGTCGAATTCTTCCTAAGCTGTCCTAACTATTTCTAAAAGCATTAACAAGCATTGCCAATGAAGCCATGCAATGAAGTGGGACCAAACGATGATATGAATTTTTTTTCAAGAAAATATCTTGGCGCTAACAGGGTGTTCTATGATGACATTTAGTGTAAAAAAAGTAAAATTGGCCGTCGAATTCTTCCTAAGCTGTCCTAACTATTTCTAAAAGCATTAGCAAGCATTCCCAATGGTGCCATGCAATGAAGTGGGACCAAACGATGATATGAATTTTTTTTCAAGAGAATATCTTTGCGCTAACAGGGTGTTCTATGATGACATTTAGTGTAAAAAAAGTAAAATTGGCCGTCGAATTCTTCCTAAGCTGTCCTAACTATTTCTAAAAGCATTAGCAAGCATTCCCAATGGTGCCATGCAATGAAGTGGGACCAAACGATGATATGAATTTTTTTTCAAGAGAATATCTTTGCGCTAACAGGGTGTTCTATGATGACATTTAATGTAAAAAAAGTAAAATTGGCCGTCGAATTCTTCCTAAGCTGTCCTAACTATTTCTAAAAGCATTAATAAGCATTGCCAATGGTGCCTTGCAATAAAGTAGGACCAAACGATAATATGCAATTTTTTTCAAGAAAATATCTTTGCGCTAACAGGGTGTTCTATGATGACATTTAGTGTAAAAAAAGTAAAATTGGCCGTCGAATTCTTCCTAAGCTGTCCTAACTATTTCTAAAAGCATTAACAAGCATTGCCAATGAAGCCATGCAATGAAGTGGGACCAAACGATGATATGAATTTTTTTTCAAGAGAATATCTTGGCGCTAACAGGGTGTTCTATGATGACATTTAGTGTAAAAAAAGTAAAATTGGCCTTCGAATTCTTCCTAAGCTGTCCTAACTATTTCTAAAAGCATTAGCAAGCATTCCCAATGGTGCCATGCAATGAAGTGGGACCAAACGATGATATGAATTTTTTTTCAAGAGAATATTTTTGCGCTAACAGGGTGTTCTATGATGACATTTAGTGTAAAAAAAGTAAAATTGGCCGTCGAATTCTTCCTAAGCTGTCCTAACTATTTCTAAAAGCATTAACAAGCATTGCCAATGGTGCCATGCAATGAAGTGGGACCAAACGATGATATGAATTTTTTTTCAAGAGAATATCTTGGCGCTAACAGGGTGTTCTATGATGACATTTAGTGTAAAAAAAGTAAAATTGGCCGTCGAATTCTTCCTAAGCTGTCCTAACTATTTCTAAAAGCATTAGCAAGCATTCCCAATGGTGCCATGCAATGAAGTGGGACCAAACGATGATATGAATTTTTTTTCAAGAGAATATCTTTGCGCTAACAGGGTGTTCTATGATGACATTTAGTGTAAAAAAAGTAAAATTGGCCGTCGAATTCTTCCTAAGCTGTCCTAACTATTTCTAAAAGCATTAACAAGCATTGCCAATGAAGCCATGCAATGAAGTGGGACCAAACGATGATATGAAATTTTTTTCAAGAACATCTATTGAGACTAACAGAGTATTCTATAATGACATTTAGTGTAAAAAAAGTAATTGGCCGTCGAATTCTTCCCAAGCTGTCCTAACTATTTCTAAAAGCAATTATAAGCATTGCCAATGGTGCCTTGCAATGAAGTAGAACCAAACGATGATATTTAATTTTTTTCAAGAACATCTATTGAGGCTAACAGGGCAAAACTTATAAATTCTGGCAAATGGGAAATTTAATTTTGAAATAAAAATAAATAAAAATCGAGATTAAACCCGAAATTTTTTAAAAACGAGATTTTGTAACGCTCCCTAATTTTCCAAAATATATATTTTATTTTATTTTTCCACCCACCAAGCTTTATTATTATTTTAATTTTACGTTTGCCACTATAACGAAGTTATATTAAGAAAGAATTGTAATCGCGAAAAAAGTTTTGTTCCTGATTTTAACATTTCTCGAAGAATTAAGTTACCAGAATCCCGAAACACCGATCAAAAATGTCGTGTCCTTTCTTTTGTCCTTCCGTACTTCCGTCCTTCCAGTCGCACATTTTTAATATTTTTGTTTTGCCTTGATAGTTTTGATCAAAATTTGGTACAAAGATAGATTTTAGTAATAAGCAGTTTGTGTTAACTTTTAGGTCCATTCGAGTAAAGAATCATTTGAGTAGGGGGTTGTAGTGGAAGAGGAAACTGCCAAACTGATTTTCTCAAAAACGGGACCAACGTTTTTTTTGTTATGTTGATGATAAACTGGATAATTCATCATCTTTGTTCACAAAATTTGAAATCGATTGAAGCATTGTGGGGGGGGGGGGGTCATTCTGACAAAAACGAGAAATAGAAATTTGTTTATCTGTTTACCGAGGTAATGTCCAACTTTCCGTAAAAATATTTTTCTACAGTTAATACACTTTGCAAATTGTAGCAATTGTTCCCTAGGTGTCTTCAAGATAAAATGAATAGATTACCGTGTAATATGGAATTTAAGTTTCTAAATTTACTTAAAATATTTTGCTGGTGGCAAATAATGTCGTCAATATTTAAAAAGAATTATATCTAGTGAGATTTTAAATATAGCAAGATATTCCCGTTTCTATGACATTGACATTTGTGTGGAAATTTATAAACATCGCAGCAACACACTGATTTTAAACGAAAAACTAAATACAAAAACAAATAGAACAGCAATCGGGTAGCAAAAATGAAATACAACAACAATCTAAAAACAATTTTTAGTAGTTTGTAAAAAATTGACAAAGAGCCAAGCTCGAAACTAATTAAAATTAAAAATTATTTTAAGTATTATTTTATTTATTAAATCAAATAAATGAAAATAAAAATGCTAAAAACCGTTTATTGTCTAAAAATCTTTATGCTTTAAGCTGTAACTAACAAAAATAAATAAATAATGCAAAACGTCCTTGCTTGGTGAGAATCGAACCTGAAAGTTTATTTGGAATAATTGAAAGTCGAATGAAATAATTAGCCTAAATGTTGATTAGGAGCTTACAAAATGTATTATTATATGGAGTAGTACGAAACATCAAACGAGGATACGCGAGGAACGCGAGGCACTCATCCAATTAAAGGCACAATTGGCAAAAGAAAATATGTCAAAACAAATCAGCGAAGAGAGACTATCAGTCATGGGTAGAGGAAGAGGGCGAAAAACATCCCGCAAAATTCGAGAGCATTAAGTCCAGTCAGAATGAGAGAGGAGAAAACCAATAGACAAAACGAGAGCGGCAAAAGCACGTCTCATCAAACGCGGATTACAGACTTATTTACCAGAAGTGAAGCAGGAGAATTCAACAGGATGATTGTTTTCGATTCAAAGATGTAGAAGAAGAGCAAAGGTCAATGTTAAACCGTGGTCAAGCTCAACGATCGGCTGAAGCAACGACGCAAAGATTTGTTGAACGGCGACGAGTGGCGATAGAAAAATGGCCCGTAAGATTTTCCGGAAATGGTACCATATCTTTAACTGATTTGAACCGAGGCAGACGAAGTATCAATGCGAGATGTTAGGAGAGGAATATTCAAGCTACTAGAGGGAATCGTATGAGGTGAACGCGGGATTCATAACCAGCTGGGAAGAGTTAGTTACAGGGCTAAAGACGCGATTTTTATCAAAAAATTATGATTACATGGTTCGGGAAGAAATCTTAGAGAGAATGCAGCAGCCAAATGAGCCTATCGCAGACTACCTAATGAAAATGAACAAGCTCTTTCTAAAAGTATATCCACCTTTGGATGAAGGGTATAAAGTGTATGTCCTGCAGCGTAACATGATGCTACAGTACAGACTGCAGTTAACCGTTGCCGATGTGATGAATGTAGCTTAATTAGAGAAGCTTTGTAAGAATATGGATGAGGCTAAACTGATAGATTCCCGTCAGCAACTTTACCATAAACTTCAAATCGCGCAGACGTCGGCTGCTCCACAAAGACGCGTACTAGATAGATGAAACGAGATGAGAAATGTAGCTACGGTAAACCATCAACCTTCTCAAGTTCAAAGCCTATTTACCCGCAAAAATCAGTCTAACCGAAATGTTAGTGGGACATCAAGTGTTGGAATTGTCTGCAGATTGGACACAGACATTTCGATTGCGAGAAACCTAGAAAGAGGATCTATTGTTACTGCTGTGGCACGGATGGATTTCGGGCGGATCAATGCCCTAGAAATCATCGAGGTGGAGCATTATTTTCATGCTTGGAGAAGCCAACACAAAACAATAATGCAACAACAAATCCAGCGAAAAACAGCAATCTGGGAAATTGAGGGATCGTCTTATCCCAGCAACAATGCAAACTCGATATATATCTCGAGGAGTATAGACTGAAACATTGCCAGTGAATATCATCTCCCTTATGATTTAGACGATTATGATAGTAATGATGTTCGACCACCAACGACACTATTTAATAATGATGGAACCATTGCAAACTACTTAGTACACAATAAACCAACTGTTAAAAAAAATAAATTTAGAAAATTCAGGGAACTTAGCGAAGAAGAGAATTGTTGTGATGTGAATAAAGACAAATTTATTGAAGACAACAACGAATTACTTGGAATGCCACAGACAATTGAATGCGTAATTAACATTGAAGGCGATAACCGAACCCATATAGAGGTGGACGTTTTGGGATATACTGTAACTGGTTTGTTGGATTCAGGGGCCAGTTGCACTATATTAGGCAAAGACGATATCTATTTGCGATTGGAACAACTTGGCTTAGAGCTAATTAAAGTTAATTCCCGCATTAAAACGGCAGATGGAACAGTTCATCTCGTCAAGCATTCTGCGGACATTCCATTTATTGTCGATAAGAAATGTAAAGTGATTAGGTCTCTGGTGGTACCATCCATTCCCAGGGATCTAATCTGCGGTATCGATTTTTGGGAAGCTTTCCGCATCTGGCCGTCAGTTGGAACCAAAGATCTGCTTAGTGTTGACTGTGTTAATGTTGTGCCAAATAATGATAAGGCTGATCAACATCAGTTGGATGATTTACAGAAAGTGACACTGAACCACGTGATGAAATCCTTTCTAGTCACCCAACTCGATAAACTTGGTTGTACGAATCTAACGGAACACAACATTGACACTGGCGATGCTAAGCCGGTTAAAATGAGGGCTAGACCTATCTCCCCATACGTCCAGAAAGACATAAACGCGGAATTGGACTGTATGTTAAGGCTGGGAATGGTGGAAGAGGCCGGTCCAACTGAATGGGCAAACCCTATTGTTTGCGTGCCGAAGCCTTCAGGGAAAATTATATTTTGTTTAGATGGACGCAAACTTAATGAAGTCACAGTTAAAGACAACTACCCTTTGCCATATATGTATTAATAGGATTTTAGGACAGTTATCCGGTACAACGTATTACTTGTCCAGTTTAGATTTGAGTGATGCCTTCTGGTAAATTGAGTTAAATGCTACCAGTCGACCTAAAACGGCTTTCATTGTGCCTGGAAGAGGACTCTACCAGTACAAGCGGATGCCGTCTGGGCTGTGCAATGCTAGCCAAACTCTCTGCCGGTTGATGGACAAGGTTCTCGGAGTAGATTTGGAACCAAGGTTGTTTGTTTATCTTGATGACATAATCGTGAAATCGCAAACGTTTGAAGAGCACATGAAACTACTGAAAGAGGTAGCCAAGCATTTGCGGAAGGCTAATCTCACGATTAGTTTAGAAAAATCGCGGTTTTGTCTCAAGGAAATCAGATACCTGGTATACATCCTCGACGAGCACGGATTAAGAATCGATCCTGAGAAGATTGAACAAATTTTTTATATGAGGGAACTTGCCTATTTATCAACTGATTATTATAAAATTCGACATGTGTGTCGGAAATGGGGGATCTAAAATGATTTTTGAATAAAGTTCTGGAATATGGCCAATTATGATGGAATTTCCCTATTTCTCAACCGATTACGATGAAATTCGACATGTGTATTGGAAATGGGATTCTAAAATGTTTTTTGGATAAAGTTCTGGGATTTCAAAATGATTCCTGGATAAAGTTCTGGAATATGGTCAGTTACACGGTTAGAAATATCAGGATAATTTTGTATCAGTATAATCGGTATAAAGTTCTAGAATACGATTTTTTGTGTTAAATTGGATGCCTGTACCCATGTTACTGAAGCTTTTGATATGTTTGTCATAATTTAATAAATTCAATTAGTGACGAAAAAAGCGGGAACCCATTTCTTCCATTCCAACCCATTTCCAAACTTTTTGCTGGTATATATGTATAACCAATCCTTGTCAATGTGATAATATTATTATAGATGTATTTGAGTAAGTGGTTCACGTCAAAGCAAAACATGTGTTTATAAATACCCATTCTATTGGTAATGGACAAAAAAGAAAACAATCATATATACTGTCTCTCCTTTTTTTATAAATATTATTGCAAAAATTAGGAAGGAAACAGGGATAAACATATCCACAGTTGAATAACCTTATTGGGAACAAAAACATATAAATAACATGGCAAAACCACCAAGCATTTTATTTCCAAAATGTAAATAAAATATCTTCGAAAGCAGCTCAATTTTGCAATTTTGTGCTAAAGATGCTCTTACCGGTTTATATCATCTGTGGAACATCATTTAACAAAGAAATTCTGAGTTCTGAATCCTTTTCTAGCCAATATGTTTTTTAGAGATGCGATCGTTTACCGCCAACTAGAAGTGCTAAAAAATCTGGCGGTGGAGTACTCACTGCGATTGATGCATCATTATCGAATGAGTTAGTTGAAATATTCAACATGTCCATCGAGCAATTGTGTGTTAAAATCGCAATCAACAAAAAGTCAATTTTTATCTACGTTGCATATGTTCCGCCTGGCTGACCGATATCGTCTTACGTCGCCTGCTGCAACACAATAATGGAAATAAATAATGCTGCTAATTCAACTGACACCATCTTGATCACGGCGGATTTTAATTTTCCAACTATTAGCTGATCATGTATGATGAAGAAATGGATGACATTTTACCATTGAACGTGAGTTCTGAAATTGAGTGTCTGCTTATCGATACGGTTTTCGATATAAATTTTAGCCAAATTTGCGAGGTACAGAATGGTCTTGACCGAATTTTAGATCTGATTTTTACAAATGAACGGAATCTATTTAAAGTAAATGAATCACCATCATCATTCGTTATTAATGATATTAACCACAAAGCCCTAGAAATAATTTTAGAAAGCAAGGGCAGCAATATTATTGATAACACCATCAAAACAGAGAGCCGTATTACAACTTTAGAAAAGCCGGCAGAATAAACTTTCATCTTTATGTTGAGCAGATTAACTGGAATATTGAACTAATCAGAAGCAACATAGATGTTAACGTAACCATACTAACACCAAGGATTGAAACCGAGGATATTCATTGAGCTCTAGAAGTATTCGGAGATGGATGTGGCCATGATGGCATTCCAGCTTCATTATTGAAAGATTTCACATCGTTGGTAACTCCTCTGTGTCTTCTATTTAATCAATCATTACAATTAGCCGTATTTCCTAAGAAATGAAAAGTAACAAGAGTAACACCAATTTTCAAAACAGGAGCAACAAATGATGTCTCTTGTTACAGAGGAATTACATCAATATCTTCAATACCCAAATTATTTGAACTAGTAGTATGCAACTCATTCAGATCTTTGGTTCCTGGATTCATCTCACAGTGTCAACATGGTTTTATACCCAAGAGATCAACATCAACAAATCTTATTGAATTTACCAGCAACACTGTGTTGATGTGGTTTATACTGACTTTGCCAAAGCCTTTGATTCCATCAGTCATTGTTAAACGTTGGAACAGTTATACAGATTCGGTTTTCCTAAACAGTTTGTTGCGTGGTTTAAATCACATTTGAGTAATCGCATTCAGTATATTGAAATTAGTAATAGAAGATCAGAATCAATTCAAGCTACTTCAAGAGTACCATAAGGCTCTCATGTAGGTCGTTGGATCTTCATAATTTTCATCAATGACGTTACTAAAGTAAAACAATATTCTAAGGTAATAATGTTTGCAGATGATCTCAAAATCTTTAAAACAGTACAAAACATCGGCGATACTCATTAGCTACAAGAGGACATCGACAATCTAACGAAATGGTGTGAGTCTAACCTCCTCAGTCTCAACACCAACATGTGTAAGAGTTTATCGTTCCATCGGAAAGTTAACCCTGTTATACAACAATATCAAATAAATGGCATGTGCTTTACTAAGCATATTGAGCAATGCGTTGCTAGAGCCAATTCTATGCTTGGTTTTATTAAGCGTTGGACTAGGGATATTCATGTCCTCGAGACAATCAAGATCCTGTATTATGCCTACGTCAGATCTCAACTTGAATACACTGTCAACATCTGATATCCTTTTTACGACGAACCTATCAGAAAAATCGAGAGTGCCCAAAAAAAGTATATACGGTACACTGAAAAAAAACCTGTGGTAATATATAGAAAAGAGGTTTAGTTAAAATAATTTTCTAGTATTTAATAATTATTATTTATTGCAGCAAAATTTCTTTTCTTGGTTAAGCGAACATTCTTTTAACCCAAGAAACAGTAAATCGTTAAATTTAGAATTAAATGTTACTAAATATTTGTTAAAAACCTTTACTCTTTTTTCTGTATTAACAAAATCTTTGTAAATAAGAGAAAACTCCCAAAATTTTATTTAAAAATATAAGTTTCTACTATCAATAAAACATTTACTTGTTTTTTTAAATATTTGTATATTAAAAAAAACAAAAGTTTCAGTTCTATTTAAAAATAGAGTAAGAGGAACAGAAAATTAACAAAACATTTGTTGTCACTACAAAAATTTAGTTAACTTTTATCTTTTTACCATTTTCCTGAATCTACGACTGAGTACGAAAAGATTGTTTGTTCATTTCGTGGTTGCATAAGTTTGGAGCATCATCGAATCGCGTTAATTTTGTATCATTGGAGAAGCAGCGTGAAACACATTTTGTGCAAATAAAAGTGAAAATAGTGATATTAACAGTGAAAATCATTAAAATTTAATTTAATAATAGTATTGTGAAAAGGGTATAGGTAAATTAAAACAAAAAATAAAACACTACTTTCTGTGTTAAGCCATTTTCATTAATCTGTGTAGTATACCGCACGGGTTTTACGGTTTTGTTTTTAAATTAATTGTTTTGTACTTTATTATTTTGTTGACAAAGTTTAAGAAATGAAGTGTTTTAAGTGCTCGATAAAATTTGCCCAAATTAAAGATTTGATTTTTCATTTACGAAAAGTTCATAAACTTGGAACTTATGATGTATTTCGTTGTGTAGAAGAAAGTTTTAGCAGCTCATTTCAAAGCGTTAGAGCGTTCCGTAGACATGCCCTTATGAAACATTCTATGCCTAACACAAATTCTGATAAATGTTATAATGAAGCAAGCGATTCACAACCTTCTACATCTCAAAACGTTTCAATCGAACCTTTAAAATTTTGTGATAGTCCAACAATACAATTGACAAACTCAACCAGTTCAGAGATTGGAAATAATGAATTTAATTTTGTTGATATCAAAAAATCAATAGAGACAAAAATCAGCAATTTTTTATTAGGATTATATAATAAAAATAATCTAACAAGTTGTGACGTAATAGAAATTCAAAATTCGATCATAGATTCTATTTTAGCTCCTATTATGAAAGCTATTAAAATTTTAATAAATCAAAAGTTACTTAACGTACATTTCCACCATGAAAAATTCTTAAATTTTTGCGAAAACCCATTTTATAGTTTTGATACAAACTATAAATTTTATAAACTTCTTCAACAAAATGATTTAACGTCAGCTATTAAACAATTTAGCATCACTAATAAAGTTGTGCAAGGATTCACTCTCGGTGAAATCGGGTTCGATGAATCAAAAACAGTAGGAAGCCTTTTACCAATACAATATCAGTTTCGAAAATTTTTTGAAAACAATGATGTTTTATTAAAATGTTTAGATGAAATTGAAAGGTTAAAACTAGAAAAGACTACAATATCAAATTTCGTGCAAGGGGTTCTTTGGCAAGAAAAACTGAAAGGACGTGATCAATTAATTATTCCATATTTTCTGTACATAGACGATTTCGAGGTGAATAATCCTTTAGGCTCACACGCTAAGTCCAAGTCAGTTGCAAATATATATTACTCTTTTCCTATTCATCAAAATAGATCAAAACTTAACACAATATTTTTGGCAGCTTCTATAAAATCGACTGATTTAAAGCAACACGGTAATATATTATGTCTTAAACAATTGGTCAATGAGCTTAAATTATTGGATGAAACTGGATTAAAGATTAAAACAAGTGAGGGCATAAAACACGTTCATTTTTTACTAGGTTTAGTACTAGGAGATAATTTGGGTCTAAATTCTATACTAGATTTTAATAGTTCTTTCTCTAGCAATTCGTTTTGTCGGCTATGCAAAGAGCAAAAATCGAGTACGAAAACATTATGGGAAGAAAATCCAAACAGCCTCAGAAACAGAAATAATTACGCTAAAGATGTAGCAGAAAATGCTCCGCAATCTTCCGGAATAATAAAAGAATTCATTTTACTTCTTATACTTTCTGCCGTAGGCACTTGGCGAAACACACTTAATACACACATTTTTAAAATTTTTTAAAAACACTTGTTAAATATTTCGCAAAATTACAAAAGGTTTAAAAAATCACTCGATCGATTTCGGCTTATTAGGCCATCATCAGGAGTATCTACTAAACTGTAAAAAATAAAAATGTAGTTAGATATATATATAGTTGGAAAAAGCAAAAAGTGAAACCAAAATATACCAATAAAAAAATGTGGGAGTGGTAAACAATAAAATTGGTGACGGCAGTAAACATTAAAAATTAAAAAAGGGGTGAGTTAACCACAGGTAAAATTGGTGAGAGCAATAAACATTAAAAAATAAAAATTAAAAGGGGTGAGTTAAACACAGGTATATGATTATTGATTAGTCAACGGTCGAATAACAAAATTCCAGATGTTGATTTTTTTTTTTTTTTTTATTTTTATTTTTTTTTTTTTTTTTTTATAACCCGACGAATTAGTAATTTTATGGTATGGAATGAGTATGTGAATAAAACAATGCGGGGTCGGTAATTGGTGAGAAACGGATTTCTCTCTGTTCGTTGAGGATATTTTGGTTAAGAAATATAGCTTTTCGGATTTCGTAAGATTCTAAGTTGTCTAAACGTCTGCTTTTTGGTTGTACATGTAATATTTCTAAATTGTTTAAACTGGATGTGTGATTTTCTAACGTTAAATGATTATAAAGGGATGATTCATGGCTACCAGATAAATGTTCTTTAACTCTAACTTCAAAATTGCGCCCAGTCTGTCCGATATAAGAGGAACTACAATCATTGCAATTGATCTTATAAACGCCAGACTTGGAAAGGCGATCAATTTTTGGTTTGTTGTTAAAAATCATTTTCTTAATTGTATTATTGTTATAAAAAGCAAAGCTAATATCTGTATATTGTGTCACGATGTTACTAATCCGTTGGCTAGTTTTTCCTATATACTCTAAGCGGCGCCAATTTTTCGGCATTGGGCTATCAGATGGATAAATGTTAGCTAAAGCTTTATGTTTCAGTTTTCTGTTTAATAGCTTTAATATAGTGTTAGCTGAATAACCGTTATTCGCTGCTATTTCTAAAATTATATTAAGCTCTTTGTAATAATTGGATTTGGTCAAAGGAATGTTTATTAATCTATATATATAAATGAGTGGAAAGCTGATATTTTATTATTACGGGGATGGTTTGAAGGGCCGCGTTTATTCAAAATATTACATATTGTATTAATCAATAAGTTAGAAGTTAAAGTTCTTTGTTTAGAACTAAAAATTCACCGATATATTCACCATTATAGATCATATAGTTTAGATTTGTTTTCTGATACTTTATCACTGAAAGACATTGCTGATTTTGTTGGAAATCCGATTGAAATAACAAAAGTTCCAAATGGGGGTAACATGGTTAGACTCAAAAATTTTGTCAATTTTAAAGCTATTTAAAAGTTCTAAAACATATTTCAAAAATTTTCACATATTTATATTTATTTAACTTAGCGTAGCTTAATTGAACATAGGTTTAAGAGCTAAAAATATATCAATAAAATATGGCAAAACAGTTTAATTTAAATGAATTCGATTCTGAAAACTCTGAAACGAGTTCCATCACAACAACTAATCCGAATGAATCAACAAACACCAACAAAGAGTTACATTCCATTTCTTTATCAGAGGATCTGGACACTTTTATTATATTACCTAATAACGAAACTGAAGCTGCACTTATATGAACATTTTAATGGTAAGCTTTAATAATACTAGAAATACTTACTTAATACTTAAAATTGTTATAAAAACCTATGTTATATTTATGTTAAATTTTAGCGGAAAATGTGGGTATAAATCATCTAAAACGAATGAGTTTTAGGCAGATGGATATGCTTTTGGAAGGCTTTCCGGCTGGGACTAAAATTGATTTTGAATTTGAACTACTTAACTGGCAACGAGCACAAGGGATTTCAATAAATTACCCGCATGAAAGCGACATTCAGACCAGAACGACTGTAACATCATTTTTATCTACATGTACTCTGCCTCCATCTCCATTGTCATTGTCCAGTACGCCAACTGGAAAAATCGCAACACATAATATCGACTGCAGCTTACATCATATTATTACAACAAAAACAGAAGGAAATATGATAAAAGCATATTATGATCAACACAAATCGTTCAACGAAGAACATAAAAAATTATTAGCAGACTTAATAGTGGAATACTTTATAGAAAACAAAATACGTCTAACTACGGATATGTGTGCTGAACTTTCTTCCGAAATTAAATTAATGTTTCCAGCAGAAGAAGAGGTACAGTATACATTTAAAAATAAATAATAAGAGTCAACAGCTACTCGTATAATATGAATTTATTATTCTCTCTTACTTATATTACAATAATATTATTTTCATTTAGATTTTCTACTATCAGAAACGTAAAAATGCGGCACCAATAGGTCGATTATACACAAAATACCACAACCGTAAATACAAATTCAAACGAAATGGTTTAACTTATGGAAAAAACAAAATACAAGACACACCTCAAGACAGCTCCACGTCCACATATACCAATAAACGGGTTCTTATAGCAAACGAAACGGCTGAAAATCACATTAGAGCTCTAAAATACCAGACTTTATCGGCACAAGAATTTATAGATCATTGGAAAGGAAGTATGTACGTGAGGCTAAATCAAATAAACGATGCAACAACTACAAAAGAAATAATGGAATCCTGGCCGAACTACAAGGAAGCTGATGGATATAAATTGGTAATACTCAATATCAATCTTTTTAAACTGGTATTAGGTAATAACATTATTTATATATTTTAGATCGATATAGATTTCACTGGATTATATGTGGATACTAAAAGAATATTTGACCATTATGAAGAATTTAAAAGAAAAATTATAAATGTATATTTAAAAAAGGTTAAAGATCATGCTTCTAAAGCTATCCTTAACAATATTATCTCACAAAATGGAAATACATCTGGAAGTAAGTATATACGTATAGGCTATTTTTTTTATAAATCTGGCAGTGCTAAAAATATGTTATGATCATTGGTTCAAACAACGAAAAATCTCTAACAATTTCAAATGAGAACTTCAAAAATTGTGTACCAAAAGCAATAATCACAAAAATAAAAACCGATTACATATTACTGAAGCTAGTTTAACACTACAAAGTAATTTATATTTTTAATCTAATTTTTCTATAGAATCCTAAATTCCTTTAAGCTACACATTGTTTTTTTCCAAGGCACCGAAGCTGGTAGCCCTTAGTAGTTAGTCCCAGTAACGCGCCCTTTTGTTGTGTTCATTCTGTGTGTTGGCTGACACTAAACTACATTAAGAAAAAACTTACCTAAATGAAAATAGTAATTGACTTAACTACATATCATTTTACTAATAAATCATTCCACTTTCAGGAGGAAGCTGTGCTGCAATATTCCATATACTTTCTGCCGGGTTAAAGCCGCACTTTGCGAAAAACGATCGGTCTAAACATCAAGGGACATTCAAAAAATATTCTATTCACGAATCGCAAGAAAGTTTTTTCTTAGTATACAAATAGTATATTGTGTAACGTGTAGGAAAAACGATATATTCCCGGACGAGTATGGAAGTTGCTGGGACGAGGCGTCAGCCGAGTTCCAGCAACCATAAGAGTCCGGGAATTATAGTTTTTCCACGAGTTGCACATACGATTTTTTCTCTAATCGGCAGTATATCAGATTATCCATTTTATTCATTATATTCTTTAAAATACGCAAAATTTTCCAATTTATATTTTCAATAGATTTCACTATCAAAGTTACCTTAGAATTATAACAATCGCGTGCGATTATACATTATATCATGTATTTCTTAAAAACAGATGATAATCAGTACTAGAAAGTTTTCTCTGCCTAGGCAAGGAATACTTTCCAGTACTGTTTTTAGTAAGTTGCCTAGCAACGATGTAGTGTCGGGGAATACTTCATTTTGCTGACAGATAACAAACCAGAAAACTGACGTATTTTATCCGATTTGAGAAAAACTTATTATACTTTCTCGAAAAGAAAAAAAATGATGCTATCAGTATTCAGCCTTTTATTGCTTTGGAAGGTGAAGATATTACCAATCCAATAAAAATCATAGTATATTTTGACGACATCAAATACATCGTTTCTTCGGTGCAAGAAGCAATTGACATAGCCTTTAAAACTTTTTTTTTATTTAACTTTAAGTACCCTGAACCATGCCAGAAAATATGGCAATTTATTCAATTATACTTTTATAAAATAAACGTAAAAAATCAAATTGTTCATTCGGATGTTCAATTATTAATAAATTCTATTATGCTAAATTTTGAAATATACAAATTTATTTATGATTTCATAGAAATATTAAATAGTTAAGATTTATCAATAAAATAATACATAATAATACAATTATTGTACAATTGTTTTTATTTGAATAAATAAATAAGCTGTACTTTTTTAAAAACGATATGTAATAAATAATTAATAATGAAATTTCTAAAATTATGTATTCGAATTACCTAAAGAATTTTTTAATTAAATAAACTTTTTTGTAAATGAAAGAAACGTATTTTTTAATTTTAACAAAACCCATATTTGTTGTTTCAAATACTTTCGTTATCACAAACAATTTTTTTTTAAACATTTTTATATATTATGACATCATTAAAACATGACGTAATTGATGTTCAATAAAATATTTTGTAATATTAACGAAACTTTTGGTCTTTTGAAATATATCTTATTTTAACTAAAGTGCTTTTCTTATTTTAACAAATGGTTCTCTTTACCCAAAATTTTTGTAATCTTAAGCATGATTTTTCTTAATATTACATAGTTTTTTTTTTCAGTGTATATAACGTGTAAAAAAGGATGGGATTACGGCCATGACATATCGCATCACGTTAACCTGAAGCGATTACCATCATATGCTACTGGATGCAAAACCTATCAAATGACAACATTGGCAAATAGACGAGAGCTTTTAAAGTGTTTGTTTATTTGAAATATTTTACTTGATCAAATCGATGCACCATCCATACTGGAATCAATTAAAATAAAGGCACCGAGTAGGAATTTAAGAGATTTTGAGTTCCTTCATCTGAATAAACACAGAACTTTTATTTAAGAAAAGACAGCTTTAAACGTAGGTTGAAGCAACATTATGCTCCAACCTAAAAATATTTTTATTCCAATTTTAATACTGGTTCATGTCAATTGTATCCCACTGCGAAAATGGCATGATCTACAGTGGCAATAGACAAACGTAAAATTTCAGAAGTAGAATTAGAATTAGTGTTGTAGGGCCATGTGGGCATTTAGCCACCTCGCACTGCGACCTAAAAGATCTTTTGTGCTTAAAGCCCTGCTTCATTATCCGTCCAGTCAATATTCAGGCTCTTAATGAACCTTATAATACTGCCGGCCGGTTGTGATACATACTATCTGGGCTCATTGCTCTCCCTCCTAGATGTTTACTGTTGGAAGTACTTCTACACGCGATACATACTATCTGGGCTAATTGCTCTCCCTCCTAGATGTTTACTGTAGGAAGTACTTCTTCACGCGTTACATACTATCTGGGCTCATTGCTCTCCCTCCTAGATGTAATTACATTTACTTCTGCTAGAAAAGCGGTAGCATTGGGACTCAAGGACTTCGAGAGGGCTGACCCACTCCCGTGTATTCCTTCCCGTACCTCGTCTACCGTTTTGATTTTACTCTTGCGAGTTGCTGGGAATAAAAAGTCGCCTGTAGGTCACCCAGCTTACTACAGGAAGGCTAAATAAAACTGGAGGGTGCCTGGTATCCAGAGTCCGCATATATGGACTGATTAACCTATCAGCCATTCATCCTTCGGCATATGCTGTTCCACCTTAGATTAGGGATTTTTTGTCAAGGTTTTCTCCTTTAGCGCCGTACTTTAGCCTGTCACAAAAGGCCACATTCTGCCTAATGGTTACAGTTACCGGTGGTTGCCACGAGGAGGCAGTACGTACATTTGCGTCTACTGGAAGGTTACGGAGCTGGTAGATAACCTACAAACTTTGGTCCCCCCCTCCAATAGACGCCAAACCACCTCAAGAAGTAGCATCAGTGACAATATCGATACCATCAGTAATGACAGCGGAAAGTTCAACAGCAGGAACAACACCAATAATGGTTGGAAGAAGAGCGGCATGCGCAACCTGTTAAATAAATTTATTAAATTATGTATTTAAGAAAACCTTCATAATTTTTATTTTTTTTTAATACTTACAACAGCACCGAGAAGTACAATCAACAAGATTTTGAAATCCATTTTAATTTTGATTTAAATATAGAACAACTGACAAACTTAGAGCTTGATTGTGAACTGAATGATTTTGTATGAAATTCGCCTAGTTTATATACCCAAATTTAGTATTTACACAACTTGAAAATTTGAGAAATAATACGCAATTCAATTAAAACAAATAAGAAAATTTGGAATTTCCAAAAACTAAATGTTTTTGTTTATTTTTACTTAACTAAATATTGGAGGATGTATATTTTACATAATTAAATATTATTACGCACCTGTTTAAATCGATTGCCCACTTTATAATGTCATGTTATAGTTGTAGGTTATTTAAATTTCAAGTGAACGAAGGTTAATGATAAGTTTAGCATCTAAATATCTTTACGAAGGAAAATCGAAATTTCATCGATTTTGAATTGTTGATCGAATTTATTTTACTTGTCGTAGCGGCTAATTTTTACCCTTAATGTCCGTAATTTTTAAATGAGGCAAATCGGCTGCCATATATCTCGTCACGGCGCTTTCGTAACTGACCATATTCCATTGTTAGTTCCAGTGATTTGGTAATTGAAGCTTGGGCGGATTATCTTTTGACTCTGCGTAAAGTTAATTTTTATAATTCAATTGTGACTTTTAGAAAGAGCTTTTTGATTACGAATTATAGCTAAAATTTATTTTAGCGCAATAAGTGTATATTTCAGTAGTGTAAAGTGGATGGTCCTAGGCCAGCCGAAATCGATTCCAGCCGAAAAATTTTTTACATGTAAATTACAACAACATAAACGATTACGTATGTTTTTACTATGGACATACTACAGTGTAACCCCGGTAACTAAATCTCTATATAAAATGAAAACCTAAGTATATAATTTTCTTAAAAATCTGTCATTCAACTGTATATTATATTTTTTTAAGACATTTCGTTAGATGGCAGCACAGTAATAAACTGTAAGCTTTGAACTTTTTAGTATTACTTAGTTTTTCGTTAGATGGCGCACATTTCTTACAGTTTTATTGTCAACCGCGATAACTAAAACTCCATATAAAATTATTCAAAATCAGGTACTCAACTGTAAATTATTATTTTTCCAACTTTAGCTGTAAATGCAACCTTTCAAAATTTGTATTATGTACATGGTTTGTAACTTGGACGAATAATTTTTATCACATAATTGAAATCGGATAATACAAAGTTATAATAATATTTTTTAATTTAACCTTGGCATTTAAAAAGAAAACTAGTTCAATATATATAAAAACCGTAAAATGTAATCAGCATAAAGTAAGAAAACAAGATAAGAAAAAAAAATTGCATAATTGAAATTGGATAGTACGTTATATGTATTAATATTTTATAAATTAACCTTGGCATTGAAATCTTGATCATAATTTTTTTATTTTACTAACTTTATCTGTATATCATCTTTATAAACTATACATTTGACGAAAGTAAAATTATTTTCTATTAAGAAGTTATAAAAGGGTACGCATTTATTGTATGATACATTAGAATAATGTATATTGTTAGACCGTTTACAATGATGGTTGCGGGACCATCAGGGTGTGGAAAAACTACTTTCGTTATAAATTTATTAAAACATTTGAATGATGGTAAAAAAGTAAATAAAATTGTATGGTGTAATGGAAACTCAAAAGCGATACCACAAGATATCTATGAAACAAATCAGATAGAAATTATAAAAAATATCCCAGACACTTTTGAAAATTGTGAAGACGGAAGTATCATAATATTAGATGATCTAATGACAGAAGCTTATAATAAAAATATTTGCGAACTTTTTACCAAAGGTTCACATCATAATAATTTGTCTGTTATTTTAGTAACTCAGAATGTGTTTCATCAAGCAAAATATTGTCGAGATATTTCTTTAAATTGTAAATATCTGTTTTAAAAATCCCAGAGATAGATCTCAGATTTGTTCTCTAGCAAGACAAATATACCCTGAAAACACAGCAGAACTTATGAGGGTATATAACGAGGCTACTTCGAGAGCTCACGGGTATTTACTATTTGATTTAACACAGTCAGCCAATGATTTATTTCGTTTCCGTACAGATATCTTAAAAAAAGATTATTTTACATGTTATTGTCCAACTATTTTATTTGAAAATAAAAAAGTGTGTATAAAAAATGAAACGATTGAAGGCAAACAAACATAATATCATTAATTTCAATCATAGAAATTTCATTATTAATTATTTATTACATATCGTTTTTAAAAAAGTACAGCTTATTTATTTATTCAAATAAAAACAATTGTACAATAATTGTATTATTATGTATTATTTTATTGATAAATCTTAACTATTTAATATTTCTATGAAATCATAAATAAATTTGTATATTTCAAAATTTAGCATAATAGAATTTATTAATAATTGAACATCCGAATGAACAATTTGATTTTTTACGTTTATTTTATAAAAGTATAATTGAATAAATTGCCATATTTTCTGGCATGGTTCAGGGTACTTAAAGTTAAATAAAAAAAAAGTTTTAAAGGCTATGTCAATTGCTTCTTGCACCGAAGAAACGATGTATTTGATGTCGTCAAAATATACTATGATTTTTATTGGATTGGTAATATCTTCACCTTCCAAAGCAATAAAAGGCTGAATACTGATAGCATCATTTTTTTTCTTTTCGAGAAAGTATAATAAGTTTTTCTCAAATCGGATAAAATACGTCAGTTTTCTGGTTTGTTATCTGTCAGCAAAATGAAGTATTCCCCGATACTACATCGTTGCTAGGCAACTTACTAAAAACAGTACTGGAAAGTATTCCTTGCCTAGGCAGAGAAAACTTTCTAGTACTGATTATCATCTGTTTTTAAGAAATACATGATATAATGTATAATCGCACGCGATTGTTATAATTCTAAGGTAACTTTGATAGTGAAATCTATTGAAAATATAAATTGGAAAATTTTGCGTATTTTAAAGAATATAATGAATAAAATGGATAATCTGATATACTGCCGATTAGAGAAAAAATCGTATGTGCAACTCGTGGAAAAACTATAATTCCCGGACTCTTATGGTTGCTGGAACTCGGCTGACGCCTCGTCCCAGCAACTTCCATACTCGTCCGGGAATATATCGTTTTTCCTACACGTTACACAATATACTATTTGTATACTAAGAAAAAACTTTCTTGCGATTCGTGAATAGAATATTTTTTGAATGTCCCTTGATGTTTAGACCGATCGTTTTTCGCAAAGTGCGGCTTTAACCCGGCAGAAAGTATATGGAATATTGCAGCACAGCTTCCTCCTGAAAGTGGAATGATTTATTAGTAAAATGATATGTAGTTAAGTCAATTACTATTTTCATTTAGGTAAGTTTTTTCTTAATGTAGTTTAGTGTCAGCCAACACACAGAATGAACACAACAAAAGGGCGCGTTACTGGGACTAACTACTAAGGGCTACCAGCTTCGGTGCCTTGGAAAAAAACAATGTGTAGCTTAAAGGAATTTAGGATTCTATAGAAAAATTAGATTAAAAATATAAATTACTTTGTAGTGTTAAACTAGCTTCAGTAATATGTAATCGGTTTTTATTTTTGTGATTATTGCTTTTGGTACACAATTTTTGAAGTTCTCATTTGAAATTGTTAGAGATTTTTCGTTGTTTGAACCAATGATCATAACATATTTTTAGCACTGCCAGATTTATAAAAAAAATAGCCTATACGTATATACTTACTTCCAGATGTATTTCCATTTTGTGAGATAATATTGTTAAGGATAGCTTTAGAAGCATGATCTTTAACCTTTTTTAAATATACATTTATAATTTTTCTTTTAAATTCTTCATAATGGTCAAATATTCTTTTAGTATCCACATATAATCCAGTGAAATCTATATCGATCTAAAATAAATAAATAATGTTATTACCTAATACCAGTTTAAAAAGATTGATATTGAGTATTACCAATTTATATCCATCAGCTTCCTTGTAGTTCGGCCAGGATTCCATTATTTCTTTTGTAGTTGTTGCATCGTTTATTTGATTTAGCCTCACGTACATACTTCCTTTCCAATGATCTATAAATTCTTGTGCCGATAAAGTCTGGTATTTTAGAGCTCTAATGTGATTTTCAGCCGTTTCGTTTGCTATAAGAACCCGTTTATTGGTATATGTGGACGTGGAGCTGTCTTGAGGTGTGTCTTGTATTTTGTTTTTTCCATAAGTTAAACCATTTCGTTTGAATTTGTATTTACGGTTGTGGTATTTTGTGTATAATCGACCTATTGGTGCCGCATTTTTACGTTTCTGATAGTAGAAAATCTAAATGAAAATAATATTATTGTAATATAAGTAAGAGAGAATAATAAATTCATATTATACGAGTAGCTGTTGACTCTTATTATTTATTTTTAAATGTATACTGTACCTCTTCTTCTGCTGGAAACATTAATTTAATTTCGGAAGAAAGTTCAGCACACATATCCGTAGTTAGACGTATTTTGTTTTCTATAAAGTATTCCACTATTAAGTCTGCTAATAATTTTTTATGTTCTTCGTTGAACGATTTGTGTTGATCATAATATGCTTTTATCATATTTCCTTCTGTTTTTGTTGTAACAATATGATGTAAGCTGCAGTCGATATTATGTGTTGCGATTTTTCCAGTTGGCGTACTGGACAATGACAATGGAGATGGAGGCAGAGTACATGTAGATAAAAATGATGTTACAGTCGTTCTGGTCTGAATGTCGCTTTCATGCGGGTAATTTATTGAAATCCCTTGTGCTCGTTGCCAGTTAAGTAGTTCAAATTCAAAATCAATTTTAGTCCCAGCCGGAAAGCCTTCCAAAAGCATATCCATCTGCCTAAAACTCATTCGTTTTAGATGATTTATACCCACATTTTCCGCTAAAATTTAACATAAATATAACATAGGTTTTTATAACAATTTTAAGTATTAAGTAAGTATTTCTAGTATTATTAAAGCTTACCATTAAAATGTTCATATAAGTGCAGCTTCAGTTTCGTTATTAGGTAATATAATAAAAGTGTCCAGATCCTCTGATAAAGAAATGGAATGTAACTCTTTGTTGGTGTTTGTTGATTCATTCGGATTAGTTGTTGTGATGGAACTCGTTTCAGAGTTTTCAGAATCGAATTCATTTAAATTAAACTGTTTTGCCATATTTTATTGATATATTTTTAGCTCTTAAACCTATGTTCAATTAAGCTACGCTAAGTTAAATAAATATAAATATGTGAAAATTTTTGAAATATGTTTTAGAACTTTTAAATAGCTTTAAAATTGACAAAATTTTTGAGTCTAACCATGTTACCCCCATTTGGAACTTTTGTTATTTCAATCGGATTTCCAACAAAATCAGCAATGTCTTTCAGTGATAAAGTATCAGAAAACAAATCTAAACTATATGATCTATAATGGTGAATATATCGGTGAATTTTTAGTTCTAAACAAAGAACTTTAACTTCTAACTTATTGATTAATACAATATGTAATATTTTGAATAAACGCGGCCCTTCAAACCATCCCCGTAATAATAAAATATCAGCTTTCCACTCATTTATATATATAGATTAATAAACATTCCTTTGACCAAATCCAATTATTACAAAGAGCTTAATATAATTTTAGAAATAGCAGCGAATAACGGTTATTCAGCTAACACTATATTAAAGCTATTAAACAGAAAACTGAAACATAAAGCTTTAGCTAACATTTATCCATCTGATAGCCCAATGCCGAAAAATTGGCGCCGCTTAGAGTATATAGGAAAAACTAGCCAACGGATTAGTAACATCGTGACACAATATACAGATATTAGCTTTGCTTTTTATAACAATAATACAATTAAGAAAATGATTTTTAACAACAAACCAAAAATTGATCGCCTTTCCAAGTCTGGCGTTTATAAGATCAATTGCAATGATTGTAGTTCCTCTTATATCGGACAGACTGGGCGCAATTTTGAAGTTAGAGTTAAAGAACATTTATCTGGTAGCCATGAATCATCCCTTTATAATCATTTAACGTTAGAAAATCACACATCCAGTTTAAACAATTTAGAAATATTACATGTACAACCAAAAAGCAGACGTTTAGACAACTTAGAATCTTACGAAATCCGAAAAGCTATATTTCTTAACCAAAATATCCTCAACGAACAGAGAGAAATCCGTTTCTCACCAATTACCGACCCCGCATTGTTTTATTCACATACTCATTCCATACCATAAAATTACTAATTCGTCGGGTTATAAAAAAGTAAACAAAAAAAAAAAATAAAAATAAAAAAAAAAATCAACATCTGGAATTTTGTTATTCGACCGTTGACTAATCAATAATCATATACCTGTGTTTAACTCACCCCTTTTAATTTTTATTTTTTAATGTTTATTGCTCTCACCAATTTTACCTGTGGTTAACTCACCCCTTTTTTAATTTTTAATGTTTACTGCCGTCACCAATTTTATTGTTTACCACTCCCACATTTTTTTATTGGTATATTTTGGTTTCACTTTTTGCTTTTTCCAACTATATATATATCTAACTACATTTTTATTTTTTACAGTTTAGTAGATACTCCTGATGATGGCCTAATAAGCCGAAATCGATCGAGTGATTTTTTAAACCTTTTGTAATTTTGCGAAATATTTAACAAGTGTTTTTAAAAAATTTTAAAAATGTGAGTATTAAGTGTGTTTCGCCAAGTGCCTACGGCAGAAAGTATAAGAAGTAAAATGAATTCTTTTATTATTCCGGAAGATTGCGGAGCATTTTCTGCTACATCTTTAGCGTAATTATTTCTGTTTCTGAGGCTGTTTGGATTTTCTTCGCATAATGTTTTCGTACTCGATTTTTGCTCTTTGCATAGCCGACAAAACGAATTGCTAGAGAAAGAACTATTAAAATCTAGTATAGAATTTAGACCCAAATTATCTCCTAGTACTAAACCTAGTAAAAAATGAACGTGTTTTATGCCCTCACTTGTTTTAATCTTTAATCCAGTTTCATCCAATAATTTAAGCTCGTTGACCAATTGTTTAAGACATAATATATTACCGTGTTGCTTTAAATCAGCCGATTTTATAGAAGCTGCCAAAAATATTGTGTTAAGTTTTGATCTATTTTGATGAATAGGAAAAGAGTAATATATATTTGCAACTGACTTGTACTTAGCGTGTGAGCCTAAAGGATTATTCACCTCGAAATCGTCTATGTACAGAAAATATGGAATAATTAATTGATCACGTCCTTTCAGTTTTTCTTGCCAAAGAACCCCTTGCACGAAATTTGATATTGTAGTCTTTTCTAGTTTTAACCTTTCAATTTCATCTAAACATTTTAATAAAACATCATTGTTTTCAAAAAATTTTCGAAACTGATATTGTATTGGTAAAAGGCTTCCTACTGTTTTTGATTCATCGAACCCGATTTCACCGAGAGTGAATCCTTGCACAACTTTATTAGTGATGCTAAATTGTTTAATAGCTGACGTTAAATCATTTTGTTGAAGAAGTTTATAAAATTTATAGTTTGTATCAAAACTATAAAATGGGTTTTCGCAAAAATTTAAGAATTTTTCATGGTGGAAATGTACATTAAGTAACTTTTGATTTATTAAAATTTTAATAGCTTTCATAATAGGAGCTAAAATAGAATCTATGATCGAATTTTGAATTTCTATTACGTCACAACTTGTTAGATTATTTTTATTATATAATCCTAATAAAAAATTGCTGATTTTGGTCTCTATTGATTTTTTGATATCAACAAAATTAAATTCATTATTTCCAATCTCTGAACTGGTTGAGTTTGTCAATTGTATTGTTGGACTATCACAAAATTTTAAAGGTTCGATTGAAACGTTTCGAGATGTAGAAGGTTGTGAATCGCTTGCTTCATTATAACATTTATCAGAATTTGTGTTAGGCATAGAATGTTTCATAAGGGCATGTCTACGGAACGCTCTAACGCTTTGAAATGAGCTGCTAAAATTTTCTTCTACACAACGAAATACATCATAAGTTCCAAGTTTATGAACTTTTCGTAAATGAAAAATCAAATCTTTAATTTGGGCAAATTTTATCGAGCACTTAAAACACTTCATTTCTTAAACTTTGTCAACAAAATAATAAAGTACAAAACAATTAATTTAAAAACAAAACCGTAAAACCCGTGCGGTATACTACACAGATTAATGAAAATGGCTTAACACAGAAAGTAGTGTTTTATTTTTTGTTTTAATTTACCTATACCCTTTTCACAATACTATTATTAAATTAAATTTTAATGATTTTCACTGTTAATATCACTATTTTCACTTTTATTTGCACAAAATGTGTTTCACGCTGCTTCTCCAATGATACAAAATTAACGCGATTCGATGATGCTCCAAACTTATGCAACCACGAAATGAACAAACAATCTTTTCGTACTCAGTCGTAGATTCAGGAAAATGGTAAAAAGATAAAAGTTAACTAAATTTTTGTAGTGACAACAAATGTTTTGTTAATTTTCTGTTCCTCTTACTCTATTTTTAAATAGAACTGAAACTTTTGTTTTTTTTAATATACAAATATTTAAAAAAACAAGTAAATGTTTTATTGATAGTAGAAACTTATATTTTTAAATAAAATTTTGGGAGTTTTCTCTTATTTACAAAGATTTTGTTAATACAGAAAAAAGAGTAAAGGTTTTTAACAAATATTTAGTAACATTTAATTCTAAATTTAACGATTTACTGTTTCTTGGGTTAAAAGAATGTTCGCTTAACCAAGAAAAGAAATTTTGCTGCAATAAATAATAATTATTAAATACTAGAAAATTATTTTAACTAAACCTCTTTTCTATATATTACCACAGGTTTTTTTTCAGTGTACCGTATATACTTTTTTTGGGCACTCTCGATTTTTCTGATAGGTTCGTCGTAAAAAGGATATCAGATGTTGACAGTGTATTCAAGTTGAGATCTGACGTAGGCATAATACAGGATCTTGATTGTCTCGAGGACATGAATATCCCTAGTCCAACGCTTAATAAAACCAAGCATAGAATTGGCTCTAGCAACGCATTGCTCAATATGCTTAGTAAAGCACATGCCATTTATTTGATATTGTTGTATAACAGGGTTAACTTTCCGATGGAACGATAAACTCTTACACATGTTGGTGTTGAGACTGAGGAGGTTAGACTCACACCATTTCGTTAGATTGTCGATGTCCTCTTGTAGCTAATGAGTATCGCCGATGTTTTGTACTGTTTTAAAGATTTTGAGATCATCTGCAAACATTATTACCTTAGAATATTGTTTTACTTTAGTAACGTCATTGATGAAAATTATGAAGATCCAACGACCTACATGAGAGCCTTATGGTACTCTTGAAGTAGCTTGAATTGATTCTGATCTTCTATTACTAATTTCAATATACTGAATGCGATTACTCAAATGTGATTTAAACCACGCAACAAACTGTTTAGGAAAACCGAATCTGTATAACTGTTCCAACGTTTAACAATGACTGATGGAATCAAAGGCTTTGGCAAAGTCAGTATAAACCACATCAACACAGTGTTGCTGGTAAATTCAATAAGATTTGTTGATGTTGATCTCTTGGGTATAAAACCATGTTGACACTGTGAGATGAATCCAGGAACCAAAGATCTGAATGAGTTGCATACTACTAGTTCAAATAATTTGGGTATTGAAGATATTGATGTAATTCCTCTGTAACAAGAGACATCATTTGTTGCTCCTGTTTTGAAAATTGGTGTTACTCTTGTTACTTTTCATTTCTTAGGAAATACGGCTAATTGTAATGATTGATTAAATAGAAGACACAGAGGAGTTACCAACGATGTGAAATCTTTCAATAATGAAGCTGGAATGCCATCATGGCCACATCCATCTCCGAATACTTCTAGAGCTCAATGAATATCCTCGGTTTCAATCCTTGGTGTTAGTATGGTTACGTTAACATCTATGTTGCTTCTGATTAGTTCAATATTCCAGTTAATCTGCTCAACATAAAGATGAAAGTTTATTCTGCCGGCTTTTCTAAAGTTGTAATACGGCTCTCTGTTTTGATGGTGTTATCAATAATATTGCTGCCCTTGCTTTCTAAAATTATTTCTAGGGCTTTGTGGTTAATATCATTAATAACGAATGATGATGGTGATTCATTTACTTTAAATAGATTCCGTTCATTTGTAAAAATCAGATCTAAAATTCGGTCAAGACCATTCTGTACCTCGCAAATTTGGCTAAAATTTATATCGAAAACCGTATCGATAAGCAGACACTCAATTTCAGAACTCACGTTCAATGGTAAAATGTCATCCATTTCTTCATCATACATGATCAGCTAATAGTTGGAAAATTAAAATCCGCCGTGATCAAGATGGTGTCAGTTGAATTAGCAGCATTATTTATTTCCATTATTGTGTTGCAGCAGGCGACGTAAGACGATATCGGTCAGCCAGGCGGAACATATGCAACGTAGATAAAAATTGACTTTTTGTTGATTGCGATTTTAACACACAATTGCTCGATGGACATGTTGAATATTTCAACTAACTCATTCGATAATGATGCATCAATCGCAGTGAGTACTCCACCGCCAGATTTTTTAGCACTTCTAGTTGGCGGTAAACGATCGCATCTCTAAAAAACATATTGGCTAGAAAAGGATTCAGAACTCAGAATTTCTTTGTTAAATGATGTTCCACAGATGATATAAACCGGTAAGAGCATCTTTAGCACAAAATTGCAAAATTGAGCTGCTTTCGAAGATATTTTATTTACATTTTGGAAATAAAATGCTTGGTGGTTTTGCCATGTTATTTATATGTTTTTGTTCCCAATAAGGTTATTCAACTGTGGATATGTTTATCCCTGTTTCCTTCCTAATTTTTGCAATAATATTTATAAAAAAAGGAGAGACAGTATATATGATTGTTTTCTTTTTTGTCCATTACCAATAGAATGGGTATTTATAAACACATGTTTTGCTTTGACGTGAACCACTTACTCAAATACATCTATAATAATATTATCACATTGACAAGGATTGGTTATACATATATACCAGCAAAAAGTTTGGAAATGGGTTGGAATGGAAGAAATGGGTTCCCGCTTTTTTCGTCACTAATTGAATTTATTAAATTATGACAAACATATCAAAAGCTTCAGTAACATGGGTACAGGCATCCAATTTAACACAAAAAATCGTATTCTAAAACTTTATACCGATTATACTGATACAAAATTATACTGATATTTCTAACCGTGTAACTGACCATATTCCAGAACTTTATCCAGGAATCATTTTGAAATCCCAGAACTTTATCCAAAAAACATTTTAGAATCCCATTTCCAATACACATGTCGAATTTCATCGTAATCGGTTGAGAAATAGGGAAATTCCATCATAATTGGCCATATTCCAGAACTTTATTCAAAAATCATTTTAGATCCCCCATTTCCGACACACATGTCGAATTTTATAATAATCAGTTGATAAATAGGCAAGTTTCCTCATATAAAAAATTTGTTCAATCTTCTCAGAATCGATTCTTAATCCGTGCTCGTCGAGGATGTATACCAGGTATCTGATTTCCTTGAGACAAAACCGCGATTTTTCTAAACTAATTGTGAGATTAGCCTTCCGCAAATGCTTGGCTACCTCTTTCAGTAGTTTCATGTGCTCTTCAAACGTTTGCGATTTCATGATTATGGTGTTATAGGCAAATCTTAAGGTGGTTATGTTCGATGTGTAAAATGAAACTATAACTTTTGTAATACATATTACATTACTATATTATTTTATTTTTTTATTCAATTTATTTATTGTAATAATTTATTTTATTTGATTTTATTAAAGTTTTTATTTCTTTATTATGCTTTTTCAATTATTACATTTTATTTTATTTATTAATAATTTACAATGTTTTAGGTTTAAGATACGAAACCGAACTGACTAAATGATTTTTGTAACATTTAATAAGTTTATTATTTACATACATATATCTTCTTCTGTTTACTTCAAACCCAATGCAGGGCTATACAACAATTCAACCCCAATGCAGGGCTATACAACACCTTCCCCACAAAAATAAATAATCTTAACATAAGATTATTTTTCTATAAGTTAATTTATGTAACTATAATCAAAACAATATTTTTTTTTCAAAAATAAACAAAAAAATTGTTTTGACATATTTCAAATTTTCTTATTTGTTTCAATTGTTTTGCGTATTATTTCTCAAATTTACAAATTGTGTGAATATTAATACAAACTTAGGTATACAAACTTAGACAAATTTCATCCAAAAACTGAAGGTTTACAATCAAGCTCTAAGTGTGTCAGTTGTTCTATATTTAAACCAAAATTCTCCGAGCTGCTGTAAGTATTCAAAAAACATAAGAATTACTTCGGTCTAAAATATAAAGGACTGAAACCTCACGAGGTGATCAGAACTTCGGTCTTTGGTTTTTTCAATGAGGATTGCATTCACCTGTCACCTGTGTTATAAAGTTGTTGTGACAGTATTGATTTCTATTTTAACTAACATATATTTACTTATACATACAACAACAGCCAAACATGTCAAAAGCTTTAGTAGCAGGGGTACAGGAATCCAATATAACACGAAAAATCGTATTTTAGAACTTTATACCGAAAGTAGTATACAAAATTATACTGATATTTCTAACCGTGTAACTGACCATATTCTAGAACTTTAACCAAAACTCATTTTAGAATCCCATTTACAACGCACATGTCAAATTTCATCATAATCGGGTAAGGAATAACTAAGTTCCATTCTACTTGGCCATATTCCAGAGCTTTATCAAAAAATTATTTTAGAATTCCATTCCCAAAACCCATCTCAAATTTGACGATACCCCATTAAGGAATTGCCAAGTTCCATCCTACTCCAGAATTTCATCCAAAACTCATTTCAGAATCACATTTCCAATACACATATCGAATTTCATCAAAATCGGTTAAGAAATGGGGCAGTTTCATCATACTTGGCCATATTCAAGAACTTCATCCAAACAACATTTTAGAATCCCATTTTCAACGCACATGTCGAATTTCATAATAATCGGTTGAGAAATGGGCAAGTTCCATCATACTTGGCCATACTCCAGAACTTCATCCAAAACTCGTTTCAGAATCACATTTCCAACACACAAGTCAAATTTTATAATAATCGGTTGAGAAATGAGCAAGTGCCACCTACTTGGCCATATTCCAGAACTTCATCCAAACCACATTTTAGAATCCCATTTCCAACACACATGTCGAATTTCATCAAAATCGGTTGAGAAATGGGCAAGTACCACCTACTTAGCCATATTCCAGAACTTCATCCAAACAACATTTTAGAATCCCATTTTCAACGCACATGTCTAATTTCATCGAAATCGGTTGAGAAATAGCCAAGTTCCATCATACTTGGCCATATTCCAGAACTTCATCCAAAACAATTTTAGAATCCCATTTTCAACGCACTTGTGATGAGAAATAGTCAAGTTCCATCATACTTGGCCATATTCCTAAACTTGATCCAAAAATCATTTTAGAATCACATTTCCAACGCACGTATATTATTTCATCTTAATCGGTTGAAAAATAGGCAACTTCCATCATAATTGGCCATATTCCAGAACTTTATCCAAAAATCATTTTAGATTCCCATTTCCGACACACATGGCAAATTTCATAATATTCGGTTGATAAATAGGCAAGTTCCATCATATAAATAATTTGTCATATACTCACTACATCCTAACCCAACCCCAACTCAACTCCAACTCAACTTCAACTCAACCCGCAAATTGACCCCTAATTTAACCTTCAAATCAATTCCAAATTCAATGCCCGATTCAATAATCAAACCAGCATACATAAAAAAATCGTAAATATTTATAAAACCAGGTATTTTGGGTCAATTCGTATGGCAGGTACCCCACCCTCTTGGCGTACAGTCTCCAAAAGCTTTTCAAATCTCCGCCTTGACCATAGAAACAGATTGGCGAAAAAAAAATTCAAAATCGGACAAGCCGTTCTCGAGATACCATGGGTCCAGACACACAGACATCCAGACATCCAGACATCCAGACAGACGGACGGACATTTTTTTTTTTTTTGCATTTTCAGACTCAGGAACTTTCAAAACGTCGAGAAAAGTGGTTTTGGACCAACCAAATTTTTCGTCATTTTTGACAGGATTTCAATACTTTGGTCTTTTTAGACCGAAGTAAAAGACCAAAGTATTGAAATCCTGTCAAAAATGACGAAAAATTTGGTTGGTCCAAAACCACTTTTCTCGACGTTTTGAAAGTCCCTGAGTCTGAAAATGCAAAAAAAAAAAATGTCCGTCCGTCTGTCTGGATGGCTGTGTGTCTGGACCCATGGTATCTCGAGAACGGCTTGTCCGATTAGGATGTTTTTTCGCCAATCTGTTTCTATGGTCAAGGCGGAGATTTGAAAAGCTTTTGAAGACTGTACGTCAAGGGGGTGAGGTACCTGCCATACGAATTGACCCAAAATACCTGCTTTTATAAATATTTACGATTTTTTTATATAGGGTTTTCCAATGGGGACTTGACAACTTTGAATTTAATTTGTGAATGCACCCTTTGACTAATCATCGAACTGTCACTGTCAATTTATTCAGTAAACTCAACATTTTCATCATGGTAAAGTACACGAACGTACAACGTCTGCAAATTATAAAAATTTACTACCGAAATTCGAAGTCGGTGACCGCAACTTTAAGAGCGTTAACTCCAATTTTCGGTCGTAATTCTCGCCCTAGTAGACAGGCAATAACAAGTTTAGTGCAAAAATTTGAGTCTACATATTCGTTGTGTGATGTTGCCGTACCAGTCAGACAACGGGTTGGTCGAAGTGTCGAAAATATCGCTACCGTTCAGGCGTCCGTAGCAAACGATCCAAAACAGTCAATTCCACGGCGTTCTCAAGAATTGGGCATCGCCGAGACCACTTTATGGCGAATTTTGCATAAGGATCTTATTAATGGGGTTGGTATATATAATTTCCATACTGGTACTGGTACATCACTATGCGAATTCTCGATTCTAAATTGGTTGGTAAAATATATTTTATTCACCACAACTTGCAGATTGCAATGATAATTACTTTTGGTAGTAATTGAATTACGTAGTTTCTGATATTTAGGATCTTCAAAATGTATCGAATTTAGGTCCAATTGGAATTCGGAATTATTAATGCTGAGCGCCTCCAGACAAGGTTTAAAAGCTCGAGAAAGAGCATCGGGTACTATGTTCTTAGATCCTTTGACGTGGAGATCCCTCTGTTTCATCAACCATTGTAGACTGGCGTGATCCGTTATTAATGTAAACACATACACTTCGATATAACACCTAAATTTCTTAATACTCTGTATGGCCGCGAAACATTCCAGCTCAGTTGCGGATTAATTCTTCTGAGCATCATTTAATTTTTGAGAAAAATAAGCAATTGGTTTTTCAACCCCCTGATCATCCTGCTGGAACAAGACACCGCCAATTCCACTACTACACGCATCACATTGAACATAAAAACGCGCATTGAAATTTGGATGCGATAGTACAGGAGCCGTTGATAAAGCATTCTTCAAATTTAAAAAACTCTTACATGTTTCCTCGGACCAAACCCATTTTATATTTTTTTTCAAGAGATCGGTTAACGGAGCTGATATTATAGAAAAATTCTTGATAAAACGTCTATACCATCCACACATTCCCATAAATCGTCGGTAAGTTTTAACAAGTAAACCGGGGCCATAATACATACTCTCAGATCGGCGTATTCGAGACTGACTGTATCTTATTCTTATGGCGAGCGCATACAAAAATTGGTCTAGTCTAAATTATCCGAGCAAAAACGGTCGAGATAATTTTTTTCAATTTTCTTTCGATTCGAATTTACATCAAATCAATTTGGCTAGATCCCATGAATTCTCAATTGAAGTTTGAGCCTTCGGTAGTACAGCAAGTTAATAAAATGTTATTCCTGCGTGAAACAAAATTCACAGCACCTATGTCACTGTTACTTTGCTACGGTACACGTAATCAAACAACACCCAAGAATTACCGGAAAAACCTTCAAATACAAAGACTTAAGTATGGGCAATGCCAACTATAAGATTATCCAGCACCTAATCAAATCCTATAATATTCATAAAAACGCGCATTCATTATTGTTTGGTTTAGAAAGCGTAACATTACTAGAGGGTTGAAACAAAGCCAAATTTTAAAAGGCGAACAACAAAGATTTGACCTGTTTTAATTGAGGACAATAAACATCTTTAGTGAACCATCTAATTGAAGATCAATAAAATCAGCACCACTACTGATTCTTTATACTAATCACTTCACCTTAAGCATGCTGTATACTTCTAATCTTATGAAATTTGACTGCAGAATGGCAAACGACAACCTCGAATCCATAGGATAGGTCAAAATCCCAAAACAACAATTAATCTATATAATCTAGAACTAACTATTTTTTCAGAACTTGGACGATGATGCTTAGATGATAGTTTTTCAAGATGTTAATAAAGATTAAAAATATTTTAAAGAATCATACAGGTGTTCCATGTTAGCTAAGAGTTGATTTAAGAGAAATACGTCCAAGTAAAGTGCTAATAGGGCTGGTTATAGATTGCATTACTTTTGGAATAACAGTTGCTATGATGTTAGTAACACAGTAGCGGTTGCACCGGTAGCAGCCTTGTTAATATCAACAAGTCCAGTTTTAATAGTATCGCTAACACCTCTAAATAGAGTTAGGAGGTTTGGCAAAAGAGTTTTCCAATATTACATTTTTGTTAAGTGTGTCAGTGACCATTTTAGCTAAATTAGAAGCAGCGGCAGTGACACCGTTAACGACATTGGTACCAGCAGCCATTACACATGTAGCAGTATCGAAACCAGCAGTAATGACATCGAGGGTATCGATGACGTGTAAATTGGCAGGAATAGCAGGAACATTACTACCAGCGGTTGACAAAAGACCGGCATGCGCAACCTGTTAAATAATCATTTTTTTTTTTTTTTTTTTGATACTTATAACAACTCCGCTTTTAAATTTCATCTTAAAATTGGTTTAATTAGAAAAATTGATAAACTTAAAGTTTGGTTGTGAACCGAATGATTTAATATTTACACAACTTGTACATTCGAGAAATATGTAATACGCTACACAATTAAAACAAATAAGAAAATTGGAAATTTGCAAAACGTATATGTACTCGTATTTGTATTTACTTTTGGGTACATACTTAACCTAACAAAATATTTTTACACCTGTTTAAATCCATTGCTGACGTCAATCCATTTTTAGACTAAATGTTCTTAAATATCAATATACTTAACCAAGGCTATTGCGAATTGCGATTTTATCAATTTAAAATTGCTGGTGGAATTTATTACATTTGCCACAGAATATAAGATGCTGTGGCTAACGTTTCCGCTTAATTTCCTTGATTTCCTAATGAAATTCGTATTTTAAATTGTTCAAAGTATAAAATGTCGGCTGCCAGATGTCACTAGGTGGAGACTACTCTGAGATTGACGAATTTTATTCTAAAGGCGTATGAACAATAACTATTCAGTTACATTTTTTCAATCGTTTTGATCCTACTGTATATTAACAATTTTTTATAAATTGATTTAGAACACAAATTAGAACTAGCCTTAATTTCGAGACATTTAATGCAATTGTTTTTTTAAAAATGAAATAAATATGGCTTAGTGAATATCGGCCCTAACCCACATTTCTATCATTTTTCAAAAAATGTAAAAAACGAGTTTTTTTGACACCTAATACCATACGCTTTAAGCTTGATTCATCAGATTTGTCCATTGAGCTCGTCAAGAAAATGACAACTTAACAGAGTTAAAAACCGAGTTAAAAATATGTTGATGTAGTATGAAAAATTGGAATAGTTATATTATTTTTTTATTTATTATCCGGATATTCGGATTATCCGAATAATTTTATTTGTAAGTATTCGATATTCGGATAATCATAAGTGTTGGATATTTGGAAACCCTATATGTATGGATATATGGATGTATATAAAAGTGAAATTTCCCCGCCAAAATTTATATTATAAGCCCCGCCCATTTTTTTGGGCGACAACCTCACTTTTTTGTCATCATTTTCCGATTTTTGTGGCCAACTTTCATAGTAAATCTTAGAATAAGTCGGACATTATTTCGGAAAAAAGTCGGTGATGAAATCAGCAAAGTGTCAGAAAAATCCAAAAATTGTCGGATATAAAAATACTTGGGTATAGACGTGATGTTGAAATTTGTATAAGATCAGGTTGTCATCGGTTAGCGAAATACAGATTGACCTCGAATTGAATAGGCCTTTTTTCCTCCTTAAATGTATATAGATTGTATTATCCATTACTCTCCGCTAATGATATTTAAGAGATTTGATACCAGCCTCTCCTAATCCGCCTAATGATGGGACTGCACTCGGGATGAGGTGCCATTCAATTAAATCCGCGGTTTAAATTGAGGAAATTTCGGTAGAATTATTCCTTATGAAATTATACAATTCGGATAAGATGTATTCAGCCCCAATAAAACCGGAGAAAATTTTGCCGCACAGACCTCTTCTAGAAATAAAACTCCTAAGATTTGTCATAATAACTCGGTTGACAGATTGCTCAACGACTCACAGCCTTTATACTCATACAAACAAAAATTGCTTAATACGCCTTCGATTGCTTTAAATTTCTACCGTGATTTTGCTTTATCATTAATGGGCCAGCATAATTCACAACCCACTTTAGCAAAAAACATTTCATAATTGACTGATTGATGAAATATCTACGTTGTAACTAATAGTGTTGCATCGACATGATTTTATTATGTAACTCTGTCACCAATAGCATTCTAGTGTATCATGCAGGCAGAATTATTGGATGGCGCGTTTAAAACCTACTGATGAATGTTGAATGTGACTACCTAGTCGCACAATACCGTCGTTGATTCCCCGAAAATTCATAGAAAAACAATTCGTCTAAAAACAATTCATATAAACACAATTCATAGAACAACAATTCATCGAAAAACAATTCACCGAAAAACAATTATTATCAATAGCGAACGAAACGGAAATTAAACTCAAGTTGATCAATTTTATATTCAACCAGCTATAAGGCAGTCCTCACTCCTCATTATACAAATATAGAAATAAATTATCTATAAAAAATATATTGTTTATAATTTTTTGTGCTATTATTATTTGTATTTTTGCTAAGCGAGTGTCTTTTTTTATATATAGGTGGGGCATTTGGATTTAAATCTCACATGATTTTGTCCCCAACTATTCTTTTTGTCCCCTTAGCATTTTACACATAATTTTTAAGGAGTTAAGTATTTGATCACAATACAGAAATTTATGAAAATGTATATTTTTAAATTATTTTAGACTTTGTAATTTTTTTCAAGAAAATATCTTGGCGCTAACAGGGTGTCTGTGATGACATTTAGTGTAAAATAAGTCAAATCGGCGGTCGAATTCTTCCTAAGCTGTCCTAACTATTTCTAAAAGCATTAATAAGCATTGCCAATGGTGCCTTGCAGTGAAGTAGGACCAAACGATGATATGTAATTTTTTTCAAGAACATCTATTGATGCTAACAGGGTGTTCTATGATGACATTTAGTGTAAAAAAGTAAAATTGGCTGTCGAATTCTTCCAATGCTGTCCTAACTATTTCTAAAAGCATTAATAAGCATTGCCAATGTTGCCTTGCAATGGCGTAGGACCAAACCATAATACGGAATTTTTTTCAAGAAAATATCTTGGCGCTAACAGGGTGTTCTATGATGACATTTAGTTTAAAATAAGTTAAATCGGCCGACGAATTCTTCCTGAACTCTCCTAACTATTTCTAAAAGCATTAATAAGCATTGCCAATGGTGCCTTGCAGTGAAGTAGGACCAAACGATGATATTACGATGATATGTGATTTAGTGTACCTACATGACAATGACATTTAGTGTAAAAAAAGTAAAATTGGCCGTCGAATTCTTCCAATGTTGTCCTAACTATTTCTAAAAGGATTAATAAGCATTGCCAATGGTGCCTTGCAATGAAGTGGGACCAAACGATGATATGTAAATTTTTCAAGGGAGGCTAACAGGGTGTTTTATGATGACATTTAGTGTAAAAAAGTAAAATTGGCTGTCGAATTCTTCCTAAGCTGTCCTAACTATTTCTAAAAGCATTAGTAAGCATTGCCAATGGAGCCTTGCAATGGCGTAGGACCAAACCATAATATGGAATTTTTTTCAAGAAAATCTTTAGGAGCTATCAGGGTGTTCTATGATAACATTTTGTATAAAAAAAGTCAAATCCGCCGTCGAATTCTTCCTAAGCTGTCCTAACTATTTCTAAAAGCATTAGTAAGCATTGCCAATGGAGCCTTGCAATGGCGTAGGACCAAACCATAATATGGAATTTTTTTCAAGAAAATCTTTAGGAGCTATCAGGGTGTTCTATGATAACATTTTGTATAAAAAAAGTCAAATCCGCCGTCGAATTCTTCCTAAGCTGTCCTAACTATTTCTAAAAGCATTAATAAGCATTGCCAATGGTGCCTTGCAATGGCGTAGGACCAAACCATAATATGGAATTTTTTTCAAGAAAATCTTTAGGAGCTATCATGGTGTTCTAAGAAGACATTTAGTGTAAACAAAGTAAAATCGGCCGTCAAATTCTTCTTAAGCTAATTGGCCTAATTTAATTTCACTGTATAGCCATGAGCTTTCTAAATTAGTCCCGCTATGATTTTGGCTCATCACTTACACATTATTCACTTATTCTTGTTTTTTTGTTTTTTTTTTCAGTTTAAAACACTCACACAATACATATAGTCCAGTCATCTTAGGTCAAATTAGTTGGAAATCTCGGAAAATTGAGATACCCAGTATATTATTACGTGAAAACTTGTATATTGGCATCCAAAAACTATTCTTAAAATTCGAAAATAATTGGATGGCCGCAAGTTTTAAAATCAGGGGTCAAAGGTCACAAAAATCGATTTTTCTACTTTTTTTGCAAATATCTCGGTTTCTATGGGTTTGACGCTAATTGTATTCATAATCAATATTGTAGAGAATTAAATTCTCTACAACTTTTATATTTGACATTTTTTCATACCTCGAATTGTTTTCGAGATACAGGGCGAAGAGCGCGCGGTCAAACAATCATGTGAGGTCAACTGATAGTCCCGATCAAAAACTTTTGATATATTAAGGTTATAAATTATTGTTAAATATATAATTATCATTATTTATTAACTTTTTTATTAAATTCAATCTTTTTTTCGGTTATTAATGAACAGATGTTCATTTGTATAGTATAGTTACTATACGACCGTCTTCTTTTTCCAGTTTCTACTAACCTCCGTTATTCGTTAGTTTTAATTCCTATCTTGGTAACTACGGACGTAAAATTTTAAGAGCTATGGCTGAGTTGTGTTTTATATGTAACAGTGCTCTTTAGCTTGCGGACAGTGTAATGGACAAGCTTGCCTCAATGCTGTACCATATCAGTCCGATATTAATGATGATACAACCTTAAAAATTTCTTTCTTTTCTTCTTTATTTATTTAGAAAATCATTAGCATAAATTAGATTAGAATTAAAATATAATTTAAGTATTCCTCAACAATTTCTTAATTACTTGACCAGGTAAGTGCTATTACATAAATTGAAACATAATTAATAATAGCTAAGTAACCGAAAAAAAGATTGAATTTAATAAAAAAGTTAATAAATAATGATAATTATATATTTAACAATAATTTATAACCTTAATATTACAAGTTTTTGATCGGGACTATCAGTTGACCTCACATGATTCTTTGACCGCGCGCTCTCTGCCCTCTATCTCGAAAACAATTCGAGGTATAAAAAAATGTAAAACATAAAAATTGTAGAGAATTTAATTCTCTACAATATTGATAATGAATACAATTAGTGTAAAACCCATAGGAACCGAGATATTTGCAAAAATAGTAGAAAAAAGTCGATTTTTGTGACCTTTGACCCCTGATTTTAAAACTTGCGGCCATCCAATTATTTTCGAATTTTAAGAATAGTTTTAGGATGCCAAAATACAAGTTTTCACGTAATAATATACTGGGTATCTCGATTTTCCGAAGTGAACCCCCTATAATGACTGGACTAATAAAAAAAAAAAAATAATTAAAAAGAACTAACACTGCACTTTTTGATTATTTTAATTTAATTTTATTATGCGCATATCGATTTTACGTGTAGTCCACATGACGGTGAAACCGATTATATAAATTATATATAAAGAAATTAAAAACAATAAAATAATATCTGGGATAAGCGATAAAACGATTCAATCGACACAGCTAGTCAACAATTTTCTTCATGTCCTGAAGTTGGATTCACTTAAAGAAAAGGTACTTCATGTTTTTGTAATTAATTCATCTGCTAGTGAATTCGATAACACTGCAACTTGTTTTATGAAGATATCATTTTCGGTTGAATCCGCTAAATCAGAAGTGCTTAATAAAATGAAACAACAAAAAAAGCAATTTGCCAATGAAATAGGAATCAGCGGTAAAGATGACAAGCAACTTCATATAAGGGAAGAATTAACATCAATGAAAGCCAAACTTTAGCACAAAAATACCAATAACTTTAAATTCTTATGGACCAGAAACAACAGGATATTTCTCAAAACGGATGAGCACTCGGAAATTTTTATTATCAACACTACCACTGATTTGGAGAAATTGTGAATATTGCGCGTACGCCAGCGTATTTTATTGAACCAACACATTCTCATGATACAAGTAAAATTCAATTTAATTTATCTATTTATCATTTATCTTTGGTATCAAGTTTATATTTTTCTATTGTTTTGAACAAATTTTTATGTTGTGTATAGCAGCTGTTTCGCTGAAAATACCCGAACGTCAATCTAATGTTGGAGTTTAATTTGACAGATGAAGTGGGGAGATGGAAGAATAGCAATAGATATTTTGCGTGCGTTTAGCATGCGTCGTTAACTAATCGTGTAGAGTTTATCAACGTATTGTACATTAATGTGCATAGTCTACAAAATAAACTCAATGATGTTGTGTCTTTAATAAATAGTCTACCTTACGGCGCAGATGTTATTGTTTTAACTGAAACTTGGCTTACTTTATTGTTAATGTACAATTCTTTAATATTTCGGGTTATAATTCATTACACTCAATTAGGTCCGATTGTTATGGGTGATGCAGTGTTTTTGTTACATAACGAAGAGTTTATGGTAATAAATATTCGAAGTTTAAACATAAGTGTTTGCGCAGTGTACCGCCGTTCTCCCATTTCTGATTTTAAGTTATTTCTTCCAAAATTTGAAGCTATAATATCAGATCTCAATAAAACGATTATTGTTGGAGACTTCAATATTAATGTAATGGATGCTGAGGCTGATAATGAGGTATTGAAATACATTGAAGTTCTTACTTGTCACGGCTGTGCATTAGTAAACAAATCTGAACGAGTATACGCTACACGAATTAGTAATACGATAGTGGTACAGTCATTAATCATGTAGCAACCAATCTCAATAATTTTAAGCATGAATTTTGTTTAGATGATACTTACATATCAGACCACAAATTAATTTTTTAGATTTACTAAAAATAAAATTGTTGTGCCACCTGTTACTGGTAGTGTTAAAGAAGTTTTAAATTATGATCTAGTAGATAAAGATGAAATATGGAACAGTATAGAGCAAATTGATAACTTTGCAGGACTCTCTAATGATGATACGAAAATGTAGTCGCAAAATAAAATTGCAAAGAATCAAAATATGTATGAAACCTTGGATGACTCCCGATATTTCTGATACTATAAGATTTAGAGGAAAGTTTCATAAGTTACGTACAAAATATCCTATAGTTCGGAGTATGGTACTAAATAATATTTGCTTTGAAATTGGTAAAGTAGAAAGTCAATATGGTAAAACGAAAATACTTTCATGATATATTTCAAACCAACCTTAACAAACCGTATTTCTTCTGGTACAACTACAATGAACACATACTAAAGGGAGAGCAACACAATAAAATTATTGAATTGAAAGTGATTGATAGAACGTTGACTATTGAATCTGAAATTGTTGGTGCTTTTAATGAATATTTTATTAACAGTGCTTCTGAGTTATTTGAGAATTTACAATTTATTTATTCTCTTCCTGAGCGATCGAAGATTTTGCTGTCTTACTTTGACAATTTTACAACAACAATGCCGTGTATTTTCTGAATGAATAATTTCATTCCACTGGGAAGTAGGTATAGAAAAATTCTCTTCCTCATGTAGTTGTAGTGTTTACCACTACATTAGCTAACCATACATACATATTTAGTTTTACGAGTTAATAAATAAAATAAATTAACTTTTAGAGTTTGGTGCCAACTGTTGAAAGTAAAAAAAAAATTATTCTTGGCTCTTACTTTGGGCAAAATTTCATTCCTATCCGAATTGGAATAACTTTTACCAAAATAAAACGGCATTTATGTAAGAAAAGGCATACAAAAAACGTGGAACAGACGTATGAGTGCGTGTGTATGAGATTATAATTGCTCAGTTCTAGCACTGTTTTTTGAATACTTACAGCAGCTCGGAGAATTTTGATTTAAATATAGAACAACTAACACACTTAGAGCTTGATTATGAACATTCAGTTTTTGGATGAAATTTGTCTACGTTTGTATACCTAAGTTTGTATTAATATTTACACAATTTGGAAATTTGAGAAATAATACGCAAAACAATTAAAACAAATAAGAAAATTTGAAATTTGTCAAAAACAATTTTGTTTCTTTATTTTTGTATATTATACTTAAATAAATATTGTTACAAGTGTTTAAATCGATCGCTTATTTTATAATATCATGCTATATTTAAATTTCAAGTGAACCAAGGTTAATTAGAAGTTTAGGATCTAAATATATTTAGGGAAAATAAACGAAAAAATGAAACGAAGTAAAATCGAAATATGATAAATTGTTGATCCAATTTATTTTACTTGCCGAAGAATGAAGCGGTGGCAAATTTTTACCATTAATCTCCGTGATTTTTATATGAGCCCATCGGCTACCTTATATGTATTGACTCAGCGCTACGAAACTGGCCGTATTCCATTCTAAGCTTCAGTGTTTCGTAACTGAAGATTGGGCGGTTAATGAATTGTCTTCGTAAAGTTATATTTTAATTCTGTTGTAACTTTTAGAAAGAGCTCTTTGATTACGAATTATATGTACAATTTTAATTAGCGCCACGAGTGTGTCTATTTATCTTATGATAATGAATCATAAATCTAGTTTATATTTTAATCGATTTATGCTCCGACTACAACGGTGGTTACCTCAAACAACAGCTTCGAGAACTGTAATTATTGTGCTAGCTGACATTTGGATGGCACCATTTATATATTTTGAAAAAATGAAATGTGTGCGATTTTTTTGCATTTTTACCATTTCGTTCATAACTAGCAGGCATTTCAACGGAACATGTGAGTATTGGTAAAGTCAAAGAATGATATTGTAATTCTAGGCATTACACATCTCCTGTTTGCTGTACAGTTAAGAGTAGTATACATTACGATTCAAATTGAAAATATTTATTGCAATAAGTGCTTATGTGACTCACTATAAATTAAATTAAATTTCTAAAAATTGTATGCCATTTTTAAGTACTGTCAAATTGGTTTAATCGTTTACATTATTTTTATAAATACAATTTTTTCGATAAAACAATAACCGATTTTACAGTTATCCCTGAATTTTTTTGATATTGTATGTGCAATAATTGTATCTTCTAGAAACAAAAAAACAAAACCAAAATCTTACCAAATTCAAGGGCATGAAAACCTAAAAACCATGTGTTCTTGTTCACTTTTGATGTGTGTATCTCACAATCAGTAAAATTTTATATGAATCGTACTTTCTTGGATAATTCCTAAAGACATTGTAGCCAACTCATATTGGAATGGCGGTATGTAGGTTGCACTCAGGATACAAAAAACTACCTTCTGCCATCAGCACATGTGTTTGAAAATCCCTGTGGCCACGACCACGTAAACAAATATTCCCATACGTATCTCAGTAAAATTTTATATGAATCGTACTTTCTTGGATAATTCCTAAAGACATTGTAGCCAAATCATATTGGAATGGCGGTATATAGGTTGCACTCAGGATAGACAAAACTACCTTCTGCCATCAGCATATGTGTTTGAAAATCCCTGTGGCCACGACCACGTAAGCAAATATTCCCAAAAGTATCTCAGTAAAATTTTATATGAATCGTACTTTCTTGGATAATTCCTAAAGACATTGTAGCCAACTCATATTGGAATGGCGGTATGTAGGTTGCACTCAGGATACAAAAAACTACCTTTTGCCATCAGCACATGTGTTTGGAAATCCCTGTGGCCACGACCACGTAAGCAAATATTCCAATACGTATCTCAGTGAAATTTTGTAGGAATCGTACTTTCTTGTATAATTCCTAAAGACATTGTAGCCAACTCATATTGGAATGGCGGTATATAGGTTGCACTCAGGATAGAAAAAACTACCTTTTTCCATCAGCACATGTGTTTGAAAATCCCTGTGGCCACGACCACGTAAGCAAATATTCCCATACGTATCTCAGTGAAATTTTGTATGAATCGTACTTTCTTGGATAATTCCTAAAGACATTGTAGCCAACTCATATTGGAATAGCGGTATGTAGGTTGCACTCAGGATACAAAAAACTACCTTTTGCCATCAGCACATGTGTTTGGAAATCCCTGTGGCCATGACCACGTAAGCAAATATTCCAATACGTATCTCAGTGAAATTTTGTATGAATCGTACTTTCTTGGATAATTCCTAAAGACATTGTAGCCGACTCATATTCGAATGGCGGTATGTAGTTTGCACTCAATATAGAAAAAACTACCTTTTGGCATCAGCAAATATGTTTGGAAATCCCTGTGGCCACGACCACGTAAGCAAATATTCCCATACGTATCTCAGTAAAATTTTATATGAATCGTACTTTCTTGGATAATTCCTAAAGACATTGTAGCCAAATCATATTGGAATGGCGGTATATAGGTTGCACTCAGGATAGACAAAACTACCTTCTGCCATCAGCACATGTGTTTGAAAATCCCTGTGGCCACGACCACGTAAGCAGATATTCCCAAAAGTATCTCAGTAAAATTTTATATGAATCGTACTTTCTTGGATAATTCCTAAAGACATTGTAGCCAACTCATATTGGAATGCCGGTATGTAGGTTGCACTCAGGATAGAAAAAACTACCTTTTGCCATCAGCACATGTGTTTGGAAATTCCTGTGGCCACGACCACGTAAGCAAATATTCCAATACATATCTCAGTAAAATTTTATATGAATCGTACTTTCTTGGATAATTCCTAAAGACATTGTAGCCGACTCATATTGGAATGGCGGTATGTAGGTTGCACTCAAAATAGAAAAAACTACCTTTTGGCATCAGCAAATATGTTTGGAAATCCCTGTGGCCACGACCACGTAAGCAAATATTCCCATACGTATCTCAGTAAAATTTTATATGAATCGTACTTTCTTGGATAATTCCTAAAGACATTGTAGCCAACTCATATTGGAATGGCGGTATGTAGGTTGCACTCAGGATACAAAAAACTACCTTTTGCTATCAGCACATGTGTTTGGAAATCCCTGTGGCCACGACCACGTAAGCAAATATTCCAATACGTATCTCAGTGAAATTTTGTAGGAATCGTACTTTCTTGGATAATTCCTAAAGGCATTGTAGCCAACTCATATTGGAATGGCGGTATATAGGTTGCACTCAGGATAAAAAAACTACCTTTTGGCATCAGCAAATATGTTTGGAAATCCCTGTGGCCACGACCACGTAAGCAAATATTCCCATACGTATCTCAGTAAAATTTTATACGAATCGTACTTTCTTGGATAATTCCTAAAGACATTGTAGCCAAATCATATTGGAATGGCGGTATATAGGTTGCACTCAGGATAGACAAAACTACCTTCTGCCATCAGCACATGTGTTTGAAAATCCCTGTGGCCACGACCACGTAAGCAAATATTCCCAAAAGTATCTCAGTAAAATTTTATATGAATCGTACTTTCTTGGATAATTCCTAAAGACATTGTAGCCAACTCATATTGGAATGGCGGTATATAGGTTGCACTCAGGATAGAAAAAACTACCTTTTTCCATCAGCAAATGTGTTTGAAAATCCCTGTGGCCACGACCACGTAAGCAAATATTCCAATACGTATCTCAGTGAAATTTTGTATGAATCGTACTTTCTTGGATAATTCCTAAAGACATTGTAGCCGACTCATATTGGAATGGCGGTATGTAGGTTGCACTCAAAATAGAAAAAACTACCTTTTGGCATCAGCAAATATGTTTGGAAATCCCTGTGGCCACGACCACGTAAGCAAATATTCCAATACGTATCTCAGTGAAATTTTGTATGAATCGTACTTTCTTGGATAATTCCTAAAGACATTGTAGCCGACTCATATTGGAATGGCGGTATGTAGGTTGCACTCAAAATAGAAAAAACTACCTTTTGGCATCAGCAAATATGTTTGGAAATCCCTGTGGCCACGACCACGTAAGCAAATATTCCAATACGTATCTCAGTAAAATTTTATATGAATCGTACTTTCTTGGATAATTCCTAAAGACATTGTAGCCAACTCATATTGGAATGGCGGTATATAGGTTGCACTCAGGATAGACAAAACTACCTTCTGCCATCAGCACATGTGTTTGAAAATCCCTGTGGCCACGACCACGTAAACAAATATTCCCATACGTATCTCAGTAAAATTTTATATGAATCGTACTTTCTTGGATAATTCCTAAAGACATTGTAGCCAACTCATATTGGAATGGCGGTATATAGGTTGCACTCAGAATAGACAAAACTACCTTCTGCCATCAGCACATGTGTTTGAAAATCCCTGTGGCCACGACCACGTAAGCAAATATTCCCAAAAGTATCTCACTAAAATTTTATATGAATCGTACTTTCTTGGGTAATTCCTAAAGACATTGTAGCCAACTCATATTGGAATGGCGGTATGTAGGTTGCACTCAGGATACAAAAAACTACCTTTTGCCATCAGCACATGTGTTTGAAAATCCCTGTGGCCACGACCACGTAAGCAAATATTCCAATACGTATCTCAGTAAAATTTTATATGAATCGTACTTTCTTGGATAATTCCTAAAGACATTGTAGCCGACTCATATTGGAATGGCGGTATGTAGGTTGCACTCAAAATAGAAAAAACTACCTTTTGGCATCAGCAAATATGTTTGGAAATCCCTGTGGCCACGACCACGTAAGCAAATATTCCCATACGTATCTCAGTAAAATTTTATATGAATCGTACTTTCTTGGATAATTCCTAAAGACATTGTAGCCAAATCATATTGGAATGGCGGTATGTAGGTTGCACTCAAAATAGAAAAAACTGCCTTTGGCATCAGCAAATATGTTTGGAAATCCCTGTGGCTACGACCACGTAAGCAAATATTCCCATACGTATCTCAGTAAAATTTTATATGAATCGTACTTTCTTGGATAATTCCTAAAGACATTGTAGCCAAATCATATTGGAATGGCGGTATATAGGTTGCACTCAGGATAGACAAAACTACCTTCTGCCATCAGCACATGTGTTTGAAAATCCCTGTGGCCACGACCACGTAAGCAAATATTCCCATACGTATCTCAGTAAAATTTTATATGAATCGTACTTTCTTGGATAATTCCTAAAGACATTGTAGCCGACTCATATTGGAATGGCGGTATGTAGGTTGCACTCAAAATAGAAAAAACTACCTTTTGGCATCAGCAAATATGTTTGGAAATCCCTGTGGCCACGACCACGTAATTCCTAAATACATTGTAGCCAACTCATATTTGAATCGTACTTTCTTGGATAATTCCTAAAGACATTGTAGCCAACTCGTATTGGAATGGCGGTATATAGGTTGCACTCAGGATAGAAAAAACTACCTTTTGCCATCAGCACATGTGTTTGGAAATCCCTGTGGCCACGACCACGTAAGCAAATATTCCAATACGTATCTCAGTGAAATTTTGTATGAATCGTACTTTCTTGGATAATTCCTAAAGACATTGTAGCCAACTCGTATTGGAATGGCGGTATATAGGTTGCACTCAGGATAGACAAAACTACCTTCTGCCATCAGCACATGTGTTTGAAAATCCCTGTGGCCACGACCACGTAAGCAAATATTCCCATACGTATCTCAGTAAAATTTTATATGAATCGTACTTTCTTGGATAATTCCTAAAGACATTGTAGCCGACTCATATTGGAATGGCGGTATGTAGGTTGCACTCAAAATAGAAAAAACTACCTTTTGGCATCAGCAAATATGTTTGGAAATCCCTGTGGCCACGACCACGTAATTCCTAAATACATTGTAGCCAACTCATATTTGAATCGTACTTTCTTGGATAATTCCTAAAGACATTGTAGCCAACTCGTATTGGAATGGCGGTATATAGGTTGCACTCAGGATAGAAAAAACTACCTTTTTCCATCAGCACATGTGTTTGGAAATCCCTGTGGCCACGACCACTTAAGCAAATATTCCAATACGTATCTCAGTAAAATTTTATATGAATCGTACTTTCTTGGATAATTCCTAAAGACATTGTAGCCGACTCATATTGGAATGGCGGTATGTAGGTTGCACTCAAAATAGAAAAAACTACCTTTTGGCATCAGCACATGTGTTTGAAAATCCCTGTGGCCACGACCACGTAAGCAAATATTCCAATACGTATCTCAGTGAAATTTTGTATGAATCGTACTTTCTTGGATAATTCCTAAAGACATTGTAGCCGACTCATATTGGAATGGCGGTATGTAGGTTGCACTCAAAATAGAAAAAACTACCTTTTGGCATCAGCAAATATGTTTGGAAATCCCTGTGGCCACAAACACGTAATTCCTAAATACATTGTAGCCAACTCAAATTTGAATCGTACTTTCTTGGATAATTCCTAAAGACATTGTAGCCAACTCATATTGGAATGGCGGTATGTAGGTTGCACTCAGGATACAAAAAACTACCTTTTGCCATCAGCACATGTGTTTGGAAATCCCTGTGGCCACGACCACGTAAGCAAATATTCCCATACGTATCTCAGTAAAATTTTATATGAATCGTACTTTCTTGGATAATTCCTAAAGACATTGTAGCCAACTCATATTGGAATGGCGGTATGTAGGTTGCACTCAGGATACAAAAAACTACCTTTTGCCATCAGCACATGTGTTTGGAAATCCCTGTGGCCACGACCACGTAAGCAAATATTCCCATACGTATCTCAGTAAAATTTTATATGAATCGTACTTTCTTGGATAATTCCTAAAGACATTGTAGCCAACTCATATTGGAATGGCGGTATATAGGTTGCACTCAGGATAGACAAAACTACCTTCTGCCATCAGCACATGTGTTTGAAAATCCCTGTGGCCACGACCACGTAAGCAAATATTCCCAAAAGTATCTCAGTACAATTTTATATGAATCGTACTTTCTTGGATAATTCCTAAAGACATTGTAGCCAACTCATATTGGAATGGCGGTATGTAGGTTGCACTCAGGATACAAAAAACTACCTTTTGCCATCAGCACATGTGTTTGGAAATCCCTGTGGCCACGACCACGTAAGCAAATATTCCCATACGTATCTCAGTAAAATTTTATATGAATCGTACTTTCTTGGATAATTCCTAAAGACATTGTAGCCAAATCATATTGGAATGGCGGTATATAGGTTGCACTCAGGATAGACAAAACTACCTTCTGCCATCAGCACATGTGTTTGAAAATCCCTGTGGCCACGACCACGTAAGCAAATATTCCCAAAAGTATCTCAGTAAAATTTTATATGAATCGTACTTTCTTGGATAATTCCTAAAGACATTGTAGCCGACTCATATTGGAATGGCGGTATGTAGGTTGCACTCAAAATAGAAAAAACTACCTTTTTCCATCAGCACATGTGTTTGGAAATCCCTGTGGCCACGACCACGTAAGCAAATATTCCAATACGTATCTCAGTAAAATTTTATATGAATCGTACTTTCTTGGATAATTCCTAAAGACATTGTAGCCGACTCATATTGGAATGGCGGTATGTAGGTTGCACTCAAAATAGAAAAAACTACCTTTTGGCATCAGCACATGTGTTTGAAAATCCCTGTGGCCACGACCACGTAAGCAAATATTCCAATACGTATCTCAGTGAAATTTTGTATGAATCGTACTTTCTTGGATAATTCCTAAAGACATTGTAGCCGACTCATATTGGAATGGCGGTATGTAGGTTGCACTCAGGATAGACAAAACTACCTTCTGCCATCAGCACATGTGTTTGGAAGGCCTTGTTGCCACTATTATTCCACATTATTATGTTATTTGGAACAAAATTGAACATACCTATAGTTATACAAATTGTTTTTTGGTAGGTGGGGAATAATTTCTTATCAAATAATTTTAAATTCAATGCTTTTAAGATTTAGGTGAATTATCAAGCTCATTTTTGATTATTTTATTTTTTTTCGGGATGAAACTAAAAAATGTGTTTATATTAGGAACATTTCGGGCCAGCCCGAAACTTGGATTAAATTTAGACGAGACACAATCCTAAAAAATATTTCGGGCTGAATTTCGGGCTAACTTCACATACATGCAAATTAATAAGTTCAGGAATGTAAAAACCGGAAATAATGTTTTCTAAATTGCAACAGAACAAATATATGCAGGAATAATTATTAGGCCTAGAATTAGAATATCATTTTTTGACTTCTTGTGATTTGACAATACTAATATTTTCGAATTTGTTGTCAAAAATAGGGGAAATAGGGGTTTCTATTTAAAAAATGACCTTGACCTCAAAATGAACTTGAAGAATAATTTCAAGTTTACATCCAAGCTCACTATTAAATTCTTTGCTGAAAATTATTTACGATATAACTTTTTTTTTTGACCGAACTCCGTGAAATTTCTCGAGGTTACAATACATTTTCTTCACCCTGTATATTCCGTGCTTATATTTCAAATTTGGTTCGGACCGCAAAACAATTCGCAGCTGCAGAATTATTCCACCATTTAAGTATTTAGCTTGGAATTGGAAGATACAAATAAAATAATATTTTAAATGAGAATGTGGAGTAGAATCAGAATTATTAACTCATGCAGCATAACTCAACATAGAATATCCTTATTGTTTATGATTTGATTTTGCCTCGTTACGAATGGTGAAATGAAGAGAATAAGATGAGCGAGACTTTTGTTTTCGAATTTATTTCGTAACTAGTAAAGTACCCGGAATTTCCCGGGAAAATATTAGTAGGTATTTGTTAAATCACAAGAAGCCAAAGAATGATATTCTAATTCGATTTTAAGAATATTGAAATTATTAATTGACCATATTCCCGAACTTTACGGAAAAATCAGAAAGGACGCCAAATTATTTCCAATCAAATTGATATTTATGAATTAACCGTGCAATCCAATGTAAATTAGCACAATAATTACAATTCCCGAAGTTGTTGTATTTTAATTACGCTTAATAATGATGTAGAAACTGGATTTATGATTCATTATCATAAGATTAATAGACACTCAAGGCGCTAATTAGAATTCTACATAGAATTCGTAAACAAAGAGCTATTTCTAAAAGTCACAATAGAAATGAAATATAACGTTACGAAGAGACAATTCATTAACCACCCAAGCTTCAATTACGAAACCCTGGAACTTAGAATGGAATAAAAATCACGGAGATTAATAGTAAAATTAGCCACCGCTTTATGTATTATACGGCAAGTAAAATGAATTCGATCACATTTCGATTTTCCTTCGTTTCCTTTTTCCGTTTATTTTCCCTAAATATATTTAGAGCCTAATCTTCTAATTGACGTTGGTTCACTTGAAATTTAAATTTTATAACCTCCAACATGACATAATAAAGCGAGTAATCGATTTAAACAGATGTAACAATATTTAGTTAAGTATAATATGATGCATCCAAAAATAAACAAAAAAATTCAGTTTTCAGCAACGTTCAAATTTTCTTATTTGTTTTAATTGTATTGCGTATTATTTCTCAAATTTGCCAATTGTGTAAATACTAAATTTTGGTATATAAACTCGGCGAATTTCATCCAAAATCATTCAGTTCACAATCAAGCTCTAAGTTTGTCAGTTGTTCTATGTATATTTAAATAAAAATTAAAATGCAATCCAAAATATTGTTGATTGTACTTCTCGGTGCTGTTGTAAGTATTAAAAAAACATAAAAAATCATGAAGGTTTTCATAAATACATAATTTAATAAATTATTTAACAGGTTGTGCATGCCGATCTAACCATTGGCGGTGTTCTGCCTACTATTCCTACCACTGTACCCACCATCCCGACCCTTGATCCTGTCGCTTTCACTAATTTTACTTGTGTTCTTGCTGACCAAATTCTTAACTTTCTACATCCATCTTTCGATGATCTAACCGATATTATCATTACAAATTTACCGTCAGATATCAAGGTTTTATTCAAAAATCTTTTAGTCTATACGAGGAATGCAATCATTGAACTTACCAAAATGTCTACTGGCGAAGCCGTTTGTATGGAAGAGACTGTATCAAATTTAGTTCATCAATTACTGACAACTTTGCAAAACATTAGTAAAGAATTGGAGAATCTCAATGATCATTCTCTTATTTCAACCGCCACTGCTGTGGTATCATCAGTAATTGCCACACTATCTCAATTTATACATATTACCGGACTCTGATGCCTAAACCGATCTTAACATGGATAAACTAAACCTAATATTCTTGAAAATAAATATAACCTGAGCATTTAAAAATTTTGTTTCATTTACATGATTCATGAAATTTAAATCTACAAAATTGTTGAAAAAGAGCTCAAGAGGTTTGCTTCTTTCATAATTTTTTTAAATCTTTCGAGTTATTGTGTATTGATTGCGGGCATGGGGACTGGTTGTCGATACATGTGATTCATGATTTCTGGTTTGTCACTTTGCGTCGTTTTCTACGCAGGAGTTCCCGATTGATTTTTTTTTTTTTTTTTTTGTAGTTTAGGTTTGACCATTTTCATTGATTGACGGTGATTGATTCCATTGCTAAAGTCAAAGGTTGAGTTCACAGTGATGCTGTTTGGTAAATTTCTTTGAGTTTTGTATACGTTGTCTCATCAGGATAGATCGGTTAAGATTGTCTTATTATTTTTTATTTTTTAGCATTTCACACTTAAATGGTTATGGGTCGGTTGGTGATACTCGTTGGAGGAAGACGTGTTTTGTCTTTCTCCGCAAAACAAAATAAATAAATAAAATAATTTAGGTGAAGTTTAGTTATATTGGTGTATTAATTAATTAAATTAAAATTAAAATTAATTATTTATGTTAAGATAAGTGGGATTACAATAAATTAATTTAAATTTAAATTAAATTAAACTACATTTATTTTGTTTAAAATTAATTTCGTTTTGTTTGGTTTTAATTATTTGTTGTTAACAACATAAATTTTTTGTAATTAAATTTGTAATGTGATAATGATACGTAATAGGTAATGCGATGTGATTTATATAATTATTTTCTTTGTTAGTGTACGTGGCAATTGTTCTAGTGCAGTGAAAATTTCTAACAGTAATTTTATGTTGTTAATTGTTTAATAATGTGTGTAGTTAGAATCTTCTGGAATAAATGAAATGATGTAGTTAAATGTGGTAGTGTTATGTTTTGTATATGGTGTGGTATCTTTTGTTTTATGTTAAGGATGGTATTCGCGTATAATTGGATTGCGCAGTAAATACTTGTGTGGCGTCAGTACATACTTTGCATGATTATGATTAACTCAATTTTTATTCAAGAATTTTGAGTTTTATTGTGTAGTGTTGATGTTGCGCGGGTGTGCTGCGCGGTTTGGTTGTGCGTGAATGCGGGCCTTTATATTGGTTGTGTGTTGTTTCAATATTAACGGGAGTTACTATACAGGATTTCGATTGCTTCTAGTATAGATTTCATCAGGGAGTGTGCTTTATGTTTGTATATGTTGGTATTTTTGTCTGTTTAAGTGTGAAGATGTTGAATACACACTTTCTCATTTATTTTATACAGATCGCTGGTGCTGAAATAAAGAATGCTTCTTGTTTCTTAAATATTTGTACTATATGGTTTGTATAGAGGTGTGTATCGGTTTTGTTGGTTAGATATGGAGAAATACTTTTATGTATTTATGTATATATTATTTATTTATTTATATGTATGTATGTATATATGTATGTGCCGAAACCGGCAGGGTTGTTTATACGAGCCGTGATGTTCGCTCTTTGCACATATCCTGTAAGGGAGGTGTTCCCTGTGAGTTGGTATTGGTGTGTATCGAAACCAAAACCAACACTAATGTACTACAAGCCTGATTCCGTAATGAGGTACACAGATACCTTCTTCCATTAAATCGCTTATACTTGGAAGTATTGGTGGGAAACTTCGTATGTTTTGTTTTGTCTACAATTTATATAGTGTATCCGATCACCAATACTTTCATGTATAAGCGAAAAATCAGTTAACGTAGTCAGGCTTGTAATACATTAATGTTGGTTTTGATCGAAACCAACAAAAATGTAAACAATATTTTAGGCATTCGTGTTGGTTTTGTGTTTCTGATTTATTTTATTCATTGAGCTAGGCTGTAGGGGACGATTTTTATTTTTATAGCTTAAGTGTTTGTTCCGCGCGGCTTGCGTAAGCATTTTTGTTGGTTTTGTATGAGAGGATGTATATATGTTTATATATTTTGTGCGTATTTTTGTATGTGTATAGTTAGAACGTTTTGGAATAGATGATGCGGTGTTAATATGGTGATGTTCTAATAAAATTGTACTCTTTATTTATTTATGTATTTTAATTTGTTGAATAATATTTAAGTAGAAAATTGTTTTGTACATGTGTACTTTCTGGTTTGTATTATGCACTTTACTAATTTAAATCACATGGCACTTCTTTTATCTTAGTGTTTTTACTATATGGTTTGAATATATGTTTGTGTTGGTTTTGGTTGGATCGAGATATATTTATATAATTTGTACGTAGTTTGCATGCATATAGTTAGAATGTTCTTGAAAAGATGTTGCGATGTAAATATGGTGATGTTTTGTGTGTGATGTGGAGTGAGTGTTATTACAAATATAATAGAGAAATATGTATAATCAATGATTATACCTGATTATGCCTGATTCCGTAATGAGGTACACAGATACCTTCTTACATTAAATCGCTTACACTTGGAAGTATTGGTGGGAAACTTCGTATGTTCTGTTTTGTCTACAATTTATATAGTGTATCCGATCACCAGTGCTTTCATGTGTAAGCGAAAAATAAATTTATAATATTGGTGGTAGTCAGGCTTGTAATTATTGTTGGTTTTGGTATAATAAAAAATTACTTGATATACATAGTATACATATAATTGTTGATGCACGGGGATTGGCTTTAACCTTTGTGTGAATGCTGTAGATACTAATAGTTAAAGTTTTTTATCCTTTGTTTTATTAACCGACATATTTGCTATGGAGGCTGTTATGACTTATTACATGGATTCCATCGGAATGTACTTTTATGCATGTGTATTGATATTTTTTTCGTATAATATTTTAACAAAAATATTATATATATTTATATTTGTACCTTTTGGTTTATTTTGTGTATATCACTAATGCGCACAATGCTTATCGCTAATGAGTAATAGGTAGAATGTTCTGGAATAGATGATGCGGTGTATAATGTGGTATTATGTTTTCTGTATGGTGTGTGGTGTGGGTGTGATTGCCTATTGTTAAATGTAAATACAATGGAAAATAACTGATTGTTGTATATATGGTTATTGAGTGTGGATATATGTGGATTGACTTCGTTTTTTTTGCATGTACATTGTGAATAGAATTTTTTTACGTGCTGTCATCTTCAAGTAGCTCACTGGAGTCGGACTCGGAGTTTTGGTAAACCTCGTTAGCTGCCTTTTTTACTTCAGTGCGGTGGGACAGTATAGTCTCCCATTGGGCCAGAGATGTATTAGTATAGTTAAGATCATGACTAAGCGAGTCTTTCCAAGTGAAACATGGACGTCCAATTTTTTTTAATCCTGCAGTGTATGTGGATGCAGCTTTTAGTAGATGAGATGATTCTCGTCTTTGAACGTGGCCCCAGTAGTTAATTCGTTGAACTTTGATTTTTTTAGTAATAGTTTTGCCGTTTAATAAATCTTTCACCTTTATGAAGGTTGGTCGGTTGGTGCTGAACTCAAGAAGTTGTTTAAGGAAATGTAATTCATACTTTCTTAGCCGCCGACGGTTTGCTGATGTTAGGGCAGAGGTTTTTAGGCCATAAGTCATCATGGGAATGATGATGGTATTATATATTGTTACGGCGGTTTTAGATGGCACTTTATACTTCCGGATAAATCCCTGAATTTGTTTGACGATGCTGATTGTCTGTCGGCACCGAGTGCGTATGGTTAGTGGTCGACTTAGATTTGAGGTTAAATAGGTGCCTAGATATCGCATTGTTTTCACGCTACTAAATGTGATCCCGGCTAGGTTCAAGCTGTCTGGGGAACTAAAACTTGAGGATGAATCTCGGATAAGTACAGAACACTTGCTGGGATTGATTTTTAGCCCAGCGATGTTTAAGCTGTTTATCAATTCTGTTAATATAGGTTCTAGGGTGATTGGGTTTCGGGTAATAAGTATGACATCATCTGCATAAGCTAGAATAAGTGGTAGTTCGATAATATCATGCTGCTCTAGCTTAAGCTCGGGAAATTGATCCGCTACGGTGAGTAATACCTCATTTAGAATGAATGTGAATATCCGGGGTGAGAGCGGACAACCTTGTTTGACTCCCTTAGACTTCTTAAATTTTGCGGTACATTGATTATACCACTTGATACTGGTGCGCTCCCAGAAGCAGGTTTTGATAATCCGATTGATCAGATAGTGAGGTGCGTATTGGAATAAACACTCCGAAATTACGGTTAAATCCACAGTATCAAAGGCTTTAGCCAGATCGATAGAAAATACATATGTGCGGTTGCCGGCACGCCATTCTTCGTCAAGGACGCGACGAATTGTGAACATGTGGTCGTCTGTTGATCGATGAGCTAGAAATGCCGCTTGATAGGAGGAAGGTTGGGCTAGATGCTGATCTAGTCGATCTAGTAGGATTTTTGCATAAATTTTGTATCTCACATTACACAGAGTGATCCTCCGGTAGTCCACGATGGTTCTGGGCTGCTTAATCTTAGAAATGGGAACTTGAATTGTCTCGATCCATTCTGGTGGGTGGTCATTGTGTATCCAAACTTTTTCGATTAATTTATGGAGTGTATATATTAAACTTTCTGGAGCACACTTAAACAACTCGATAGGTATTTCGTCCTTTCCTGGTGCGGTGCCTGAGCGTATATATTTGATGGTGGAAGTAATGTATTCAATTGTTGGTGGTGGTCCTAATGGATGATAATCGGTTTCTTCTAGGAGAGTAGGCCACTCACCTGTGGTTTTTTGAAGCTCTTGAACCCAGGATGAAAGTGATATATAGTGTCTAGGAGGCCCCTGGTTTTCCCTTCTATGTTGCTTAAGGTATGAATATACCTTTTGTAATCTGTTAGATGGTTTGTAATGAGACATGTTGGAAAAGAATTCCTGACACTCTTGTGACTTGTGTGAGTGATTGGCCTTGATTAGTTGTTGCCTACTTTTTCTTAAATGCGCTTGTGCATGTGAATCCCCTGGATGTGCCTCTTTATGATGGAGAGCACTTTTGTAATGGGCCAGTGCGCGTCTACTCTTGGGGGTTAGTGGTGGTCGTTTACAAAGAACCATTTGTGAAGGTATCTTGAGTGAGTTCTGAATAATTGACCATGGGTTGTTATTTCCCCCTTCCCGAAGGTTCTGCTCGTGGATTGAAGCTACGGTAGTCTGATACTGGTGGTTGATTTTTTCATCATGTAGTAGTGTAAGATTTAAAGCTCTGTAGGTATAGGTCGATGAAGATGGTGTAATCCTATTGCTTGTTGTATGAGTGTCCTGGGTTATTGCTAATTTTTTTCGGCGGCTACACTCGATCCAGAGTAAGCGATGATCACTGATCTCGTGATGAAATATAGTAAATTGTTTTTTTCGCGGGTTAATATGTGGTCCACTTGTGAATAGGCTTGACCATCGGTCCAAGTGGTAATGCATCTTCGACGTCCCTTGGTAGTGTGAATGGTAAGCCCAGTTGAACTGTCTAGTAGACCAAGGCAGGTCCCATTCTCATTAAATTCTGAATGATATAGTTGAGTGCCAATATTTATTCTGTTCCAGGAATTGTTGACTCCGAGACGGGCGTTAAAATCACCGAATAAAACTAGGTCGCGGGACTTGGGACAACGATCGATAATGGAATATAGTGTAGCAAAAATTTTTGTTGATATTAGTCGATTGTGTATTGATGTCTGGGGTGGAATATATACTGAGATAAATTGAATCTCTCCCAGATCTGGGATATGCCCGAGTAGTGTGATCATGGCACCATGGTAGTGTTTAATTCGTCTAATTTTGATGTGTGAATTTTTTCGTATGGCTATACCCACTCCTCTTCTTCGAGTTTTGGGATCATTGGCGAGATGATAAATATAATTAGTTGATGAGCAAACTACGGAACACATATTGGTTTCTTGGATGCTGCATAAATCAATGTTATTTATTGATAAGTGGTTGTCAATCATGTCTCGTTTAGTGAGGGTATTAAACCCGCGTAGGTTCCAGGTTCCAAAATAATAATTATTGCGAATATGCAGGGATGGAGTTTTTAATGACTGAGATTCCTCTACGATTGTGTAGGGATTGTGGGTTCCTTGAAGAACGCGATTTACGTTATCTATACTACGGGAACTGTTGGTAATCTGAGTATGATTGTTAGATGTTGATGGTGATTCTGGTAATGACAATAAAATGTCATAGTGGGTCCCAGTGTAGAGGAGATTGATCTCTTGGTTATAGTACCCACTATCTGGCATGAAGGAAATGTGCTGATGATTTCTGGTAAAATGTACATTAATTTTAATTTTAAGAGTCGGGTTATTGCAGAAAGGCATTCGGCGCCGCCCCAGAAGCCATCGTTCTGCAAGTCAGATAAATATCTGAAATGAGTTTTAGTGTGAGATTTATAATTTGTAAATAATGTTATATTATTAGGATTAATGAAGTAAGAAGTTACCTTGATATTAGCTCAGCTGGAGTTGGATTGATCATATGTGTTGAAGTATAAATATTGCGGCTGGAGTCTAAGAGAGTTGGGATGTAATCCGCTAGGTTCGCTTTTATAAAGTTAACAGCTAAAAGGCGAAGATCATGCGATGTGAGTGTTTTTGTAGGTTCGTTAAGTTGTAACTGTTGAATAATTGCATGAAAAAGGCAATTACCATCCTTTGGGATTTGACGTACATTCCTGCTCCTCCCATACCTACCTGCACATGGTATAACATTTTAAAGTTCTAGAATAATCTCAGTTTTTTCCAATAGATGTTTACGTGCACAATGCATAACTGAATATTATTGTTATTATTGGAGGGTCATGTGGGCGTCCAGTCATTATTCAGGCTCTTGATGAACCTGATAATACTGCCTGCTGGTACAACATACATACTAGCTGGGTTCATTGTTCTCCCTCCTAGATGTTGCAGTCTTTGGTGGAGCATGGCTGGATAGCGGAGTAACAATTTTGTGTGATATTTTGCTGTTTCTGAGTTGCTGTATCCTCCTCTTGATGACACCGTAATGATATTTTGTTGGAAAGTGCATTTTGAGTTGTAGTGATTGTTGTGGTTTATTTTACGCATTACAGGATTTTTACGTTTGTAAAGATCCTTCTTGAGAAATATGATGAAAAGTAAGAATGATTGTGTAGAAATCGGTTAACTTCGGCATGATGGGTTGAGAACTTGGCTTGTGTGTGAATTTGATGTACATACTAGGCCGTTTGTTTAAGGTTATAAGTACTAGTTTGGTGCAGAAGGGTGGTTTAGCGGACTTGATATGTGTGTGGAGCAAAGTATTGACTTAGATTGAGATTTATGTATTAGGGAGTTTGTGGGTTGATGTGTGGTTTGTTTTGCTAGTGTGCCGTTTTATATTATATTTGGATATTTTAGTGCTATCAATAATAATGTTATCATTAACTTTTCAGGTCATATAGGAATATTAAGTAACTTGAAATGTTTTTTTTTTTTTTTTTTTTTTTAAATATTAAGCAGTTTGTTTACTGATTTGCTGGTTTCTTTTTATATTATGATATTTTAGTGATATTATCTTAAGAATATTGCCCATATAGGTGTGATGATTATTACAATCGTTGGTGATCATTTGATGGTAGTTTGCTGCTGTTTTCTATTTTAGTTTTATATATTAATTTTATCATTATTTTTAGATTTTAATTTATATTATTATTTTTAGGTTTGTGTAGAAATATTGAGTGGTTGGTTTTGCTAGTGTGCCGTTTTTGCTGTTTTATATTATATTTTGATATGTTAGTGCTATTATCATAATAATGTTATCATTAAATTTTCAGGTCATATAGAAATGTTGAGTAGTTTGATTTGCTGGTGTTTTTTTTTTTTTTTTATAGTTGTATCACATTAATATTGCCATTATTTTGTAGGATATTTTAGGAAAATTGAGCAGTTAGTTATTTTATTATCATAATAATGTTAGCATTAATCTTTTTTTGGAGGTTTGATTAATTAAAAACCTCAAGAAACATTGGAGCGCCTACAAGGAACATTGCAAAGCAGTATTTAATTTTGTAGTTGGAAATTGTGTTGTCTTGTGCTAATAATTTATTATAAATATTACTAACTAAAACATACTAACTATCGGCTATACCTGGGTGTCTGTAACCGGGCCGATTCTGTCAATACTAATTATCCTATCCTATCCTTCGGTTTTGTTATGTGTGAAAGGGTGCACGGTGGGACCCGGCCAGGGGTGGACATGATGCTGTCACATTTATGTGATGTCGGGGGTGGTTGTGCTCTCCTTATTGTAATGGTGCTTTGGTGCCTTTAGTGGGGATAGCATTCACCTGTGTCATAAATTTGGTGTGACAGTATAATGACCACATCACTAACACGGGATTACTTGCTTCGTAAGCTTGGCCGTGCATTCAAATCAATCAATCAATCAATCAATTTCACACTTAAATGGTTATACTTAAGTCATTATCCAATCCAATCACATCATCACCAATGATTTCGCATAAATCATAGTAATACTTTTTTTTTCTCTCATATATAAATATAAACATTATACATATAGTATAATTTAGCTTAGTTAAATATATACACTATATTGAAGTCTTAATTTTCTATTTAATTATTTGGCGTTAAATTATTTTTATAAAAATTACCAAGTTTTCTAATACATATTGTTCGAGTTATTCACGGTATACTACAAATTCTATATCTTACAAAATCGATGCAAACATATATTTACAGTACCTATCTTACTCTTCCTGAACTTAAAGTAGAATATCAAGTGAGAGGTCTTTCCAGTAAAGGAGCTTAAACGCCGAGCTAGCTAGAGGAGTAGGGGCTGGGGTGTTCTGCGAGGAACTCACTTTAAATCTCTCCTTTTGTCTCCCTGACTACTGCAGCATTTTTCAAGCTGAGGTAACCGCGATAAAGGAAGTAGTAGACTGGTTGAGGTATAATGTAATATCGACTTGTGATATTCTTATATATACGGACAGTCAGGCTGCCATTAAAGCGCTTCAATCACCACACCACCTCACGTCGAAAGTAGTCCAGAACTGTCTCTCATCTCTTAACGAGATGACAGATCAGTTCAACATCCATATCATATGGGTGCCAGAACATTTCGTTAGTACTGGCTCGACGTGGTACAACGGACCACATTTCAAACAGCAAAAAGGTTATTGAAATGCCTGTAAACTGCTACTTCAGGAGGAAGCCAGTAAGTGTTGACGAATGACAGATGGTCAAATAGTACCTCATGCGTAATAACTCGGCAGATCTGGCCAAAGTTGAACTTAGCGAGATCCAAACAGCTGATCAAACAGCTCAGCAAACTCAGTAATTAAAATGCAAATTACAATTACTTTTAAAGAAGCGAGCATTTGAAAAATAAATCATCTTTCAGTACATCTCATCAGGCTATAGCGACTGAACTGCTAATTTTTATTACACTGATTTTTCCTATATATAGGAATCAACTGAAACTGAATTGCAAACTCTTAACAATTTCTCCTCTTCTTATAAATATTTATCAATTTGGAATATACCAAAATAATTTAAAGTTTGAACAATTACTTTTCATTTGTAAATTGAAAAATTTGATTTGACGAAATTCGTTTAGTGAAAAAACATATCATTAAAATAACGATCATTAACATAAGGTTTTATACTGATGGCTCTAGAACCAAATTTTAATGAACCTTGTAAAAATGTAAACAATAGATTACAAAAACTGATGAAATGAAAATACAAATTTCTATTACTTAGAATTTAAGTAATTAAAATACAATATGTGTATGTAAGTACTGTTACTTGGAAAAAGGGTAATTAAAATACAAATTACAAATTGTAATTTGTGTTTTCATTACCTAATTCAAATAAATGTAATTCGTTACTGCTCTGCTTTGCCGGTCGCCCACTTGAGTATAACGGCAGTAACTCTATAAATCCAAAGTTTTTTGGTCATCCCTTTTTAGTGCTAATGCCAAAAATAAAACTCTGCATCACTAGTCAAGGACGTTTTGTAGTACGTTTTATAAGGAGAATCTCTTATAACTGTGTTCAAAAATTAAAGTCAGTTTTTATTTATTTCAAAAAATATTTATTTATTCTTCCAAATCTATTTCGTCGCTTTCAAAGTAATCCCCTCCCGATACAATACACTTATGCCAACGTATTTTCGAATTTTCGAAACAAGAATTAAAGTCGCCTTCCGGGATAGCCTTCAGAGCGCGTAGCGATTCACATTTTATCTCTTCTATTGTCCCAAAATGATTTCCCCGCAGTGGTCTTTTGAGTTTCGAGAATGTGCTAAATCACGGTGCTAAATCAGACAAATACGGTGGTTGTGGAACAATATGGATCGAATTTTTGGCGAAAAAGTCACAAGAACGAGTGCAGTGTGAGAAGGTGCATTATCGTGGGGCAAATAACAAAAATTGTCTGCCCCCAATTCTCGCCACTTAACGCAAACGACGCATAACACTCAAATAAAACTGTTTGTTGAATTCTGAATGGGCAACATCACGATAATCGATGAAAACTGTCAAAATGATCTTCAACATTTTCACGACCTTCTTTGAACTTTTTATACCACTTGTAATCATTCCTTTCCGACAAAGCATGGTACCCGAAAGCTTTCTGCAACATCCTTCATTCCGCAAACAAAATTTAATGCAACTTCCCATTGCTTTTTCGATAAAACACTTTATATCAATGGCTAAACACGTTAAGGAAATAACGTTAACATTTCTAATTACCGGGCATACGTATATGCCTGTTGATTCAATGCATGCTGTTATTGAAAACTATCTAAAATTCCAAACAGTTTGGTTATACAATGAATTCCCAACATTGCTTAGAAATTCTAGAAGAAATCCAAAGCCGTTTGATGTTGAAAATATGAAGTTCAATGACTTTTATGATTGGATCTCACTAGTGGTGAAGAATTCAAAAATTAAATGTATTCGTAAACCCTACAAGGAAATAAAATTAAAGGATATTAAAAAAATTAAAAATTTGTAAATCTAAAATTGTTGTGGATACATACACATAAATTGGCGTAGATGTAGAAATGAAAACGAAATCACATTTTCCTCGTATGGCCTATAATTCCGAACTTCCTATTAATATAAAGAAATACAGTGATTTAAATACAATGTGCTCAAAAAACATTATACCAGAAATGTATCATAATGACTTCAAAGTGCTGCAAACATGTTCATCTATTCGAGACGTATTGAATGAGACTGATGAAGATGAAACTGAAGGAGATTTAGATAATTAAGACTATAAATGTCTGTGATCAAGTTAACATTGTTAACTAGTACCGAAGTGCCAATTAATAATCTTAATTAATGTGGCTATTAATATTTTTAAGGAAACGAATTATTTTTATTTTATTTACTTTATTTATTTATTAGTTTTGATTTTAAAAAATTAAGAACAATCTTATTTTGAATCTAATTAAAATAAATTGATTTTTTCTATGAAAGAAATATAAACGACAAAATCTATTTTTATTAAATCTTCCAAAAACACAACTGCCCTCAAACGACATTTTATATAAGCCAATTAGCACAAGTGCCAAGGCATAAGCGCCGAATTCAAAAATCATGACACACAAGCGACAAGAAAACAGTTTTTAAGCTATAGTTCAACAAAAAATTTTCATAATTGTACAAATTTTTACTTATAAGTTCTCTATACTAAATTACATAACAAATATAATAATAGACCGTTTTTATTAAAAAATTTCTATTTAAAATTGATTTTCTCATCTCCTGTAAAATGTATCAAATGTCGCTTATGCTGTTTGATCAAAGTATCGTCGTAATGTTTTTTAATCGAACGGCAATAAATCCATAAACATACATGTTAAATATTATATATGAGCCGTTTATTTTGAAAGTGGCCTAAGTCCATTTTTCAAAAAAATCAAGTTAATGATAACAATAGAACAATAACAGTATAATCTTTCTAACGGTAAATAATTTATTATCAAAACCAAAAAAAAATTAATCTCTAACACATGCGCAGAAAATAAAAAAATTCAAAATCACATATGTTTTTTCATTTATTGTTTTTCTATTCTTTCATTATCTCATTTCAACAAAATATGGACTTAAGCCACTTTCAAAATAAACGGCTCATATATTCTTTTTGTGACGTTAGTGTAAATGAAGTTTTAATATTGCAAATTAATCGGCACAATAAAAACTTGGTTTAGAGTAGGACCCAAAATTGAAAGAGGGGCGATAATTTTCAATTCAGTTTGATTGACTTTTTTTGAAGTAATCGTTAGAAGTTCTTATTGTTACTTTTTTTATTTAATATGCATTTTACTTTCTTATTATACAAGTTCATCAGTAAGTTTGATACGTGCTTTGCTGTTTGCTAAACAATTATTTATGTTATAAAACTTTTTTTTTGTTTTTTTTTTGTTAAAATAAATTTTTATTTATTTAATTTATGTTATTACAATCTAGTCTCCTGGCCTAATGAGAGCAATTTGTTTCTGACTTAATTTACTATCTTAATATTAATCTATGGCTTCTTCCCATTGGCGTTCCATAGAGTCGGGTAAATTGAATTAAACCACATCTTTGTAGTGGGCTTTACACAGCACAATGCTGTTTAAGCTAACAATTACACCAACTCAAAAGGTTTGGTTCTTTTAAGTCTGCGTATTAAATTCGTGTTGCTTAGAAGCTGAGTTGCCTCAATGTTCACATGATGCCAGAGCCTCTCTTCATGTCTCCGCGCTTTCTCCTGAATTTCATTTACGATGAGGTTCACTTTAAGGTCCCTATGGAGATCATTGTTCCTGATTCCCATACCAAGGTGCATCAACGATGTTCCTTAATACCATATTCTGAAATCTTTGAATGATATTTACGTTGCTCTGTTTGGTACAACCCCAAAGTTGAATACCATACGTCCAAACCGGTTTCAATATTTGCTTATAAAGTAGCAGCTTGTTGTATGTTGATAAAGAAGAGTTCCTTCCCATCAGCCAATACATCTTTCTGTATTTAATTCTTAGTTCTTCACTTTTCTTCTTGACATGTCCTTTCCATCGCAGTTAAGCATCCAGGGTCATGCCGAGATACTTAGCTGTGTTCGCATACGGTACTATTTCTTGATTTATGGTAATCGGGATATGTTCGAATCGCCTGTTTGTAAAGTTGATGTGAACGGATTTAGTTTCATTTAGTTTTATTCGCCATCTTTTTGTCCATTTATAAATTTTAGTTATTGCTGATTGTAACTTTTGTGTTGACTCTTCGCTGCTTGTGCCAACAGCTAAGATCGCCGTGTCATCTGCACATCTGCAAAAGTCGCCACTGTATTGTTTTCTAATACAGGAAGATCATAAGTGTACAGTAGGTATAAAACCGGCCCTAATACACTGCCCTGTGGAACTCCAGCGTTGATTTCTTTCAATTCAGATAAAGTATCATCTAACTGAATCTATCTTTTAAGTAAGATTCCAGTATATTAGCAAATTGGATTGGTAGAAGATTTCTTAATTTATGGTTAAGTCCTTCATGCCACACTCTATCAAATGCTTGGGCAACGTCTAGAAATATTGTTGAACAGATTTTTTTCTCCTCTAGTGCTTTCTCAATTATACTGGTTATTCGGTGAACTTGATCAATTGTTGAGTGTTGGTTACGAAAACCGAACTGATGATTTGGAATTAAGTTTATACTCTCGATTATCGGATTTAACCTTTTTACCAGAAGCTTCTCAAAGAGTTTGGACATGGCTGGCAATAGCGAAATTGGCCTATAAGATGAGGTTATGTGTGGTGGTTTCCCAGGTTTTGGGATCATGATTACTTCTGCAATTTTCCACAAGCTTGGTATATATTTGATTCTAAATGCTGCATTTATAAGATTGGTGAGCTTTACCAGAACTTTCCTTGGCAGTTCTTTTAAGATTTCTGCAGTAGTAAGATCGTAGCCAGGAGCTTTTTTCATATTCATATTAGCTTTTATCTCACACGCGACTTCTTTTGGTGTTGTCGGTAGGATTTCTTTACTTTCCTGCTTTGTCTTCATTATTCCTAGCCCATTTATCACCTGCTACTCATATTGGAGGGTTCTGTATTATTGGTCTTTTAATTTTTTTGGTTGCTTTCCAAAGAGAATAATCAGTACTGCTATCATTAGTTAATTTTCTTAAATAGTTGCTAATTGATTCATTTTTCAATTCTTTGATCTAACTTCTTAATTGTTGAGTGAGATTGTTCAAATTAGTTTTATCTTGGGGGGCCCTTGTTTGTTGCCATACTCTTCTCGCTCTTATTTTTTCTGCTAGGAGTTCCCTAATTTCCAAAGGGTAGTTGTTTCCCTTGATTTTCTTTTTAACCTCAGTGGTATTTTCCCAAGCTGATTGCTGTATATCGTTTACAAATTTGTGAACTTCTTTGTCTAATTGCTCCTCGGTCTTTAATGGAACCATTTAATTAATTTTTTCTTCTAGCGATAGTCTAAAGCATTTCCCAATTTTAGGTTGTGGCTTTCATCTACTTGTATATAATTTACAGATATCTTCTTTATTATAAAGAAATCAATCAGATCTGGTACTTTATTTGTTAAGTTGGGTTTCCAGTTGAGAGAGCTTCACAACTGCATTTCCTAATGGCTTTTAGGAGTTCTTTACCCTTAGTTGTTGTTAATCTGGAGCCCCAATGGACATTTTTGGCATTAAAGTCTCCTCCAAGTATAAACCGTTTTCCTAATTTACTGAGGAACTCGAGATAATCCTTTTCTTTCAACGAGTGCTTCGGTGGGCAGTACACACCAGCAATACAAATAGAACCATTTTTGGTTTTGACGTTAACAGCAGTTGCTTGTATTTCTTCTGTTTCATATTTTAACTCTTCATAGTGGTGGATACTATTTCTGATTATAACCGCACTACCTCCTTTAGCAGCGTTTTCCAGATGAATGGTATGATATATATGATAATTTTTAAATTTAATGATTGTTTGTCTAGTGAAATGTGTTTCCGTGATGAGACATACATCGATTTTTTCTGTGTCCAGGACCACTTGCAATTCTTGTTGATGTTGCATAAGTCCATTGGCATTCCAACATAAGATTCTAAGATCACCTGCCATTTTTCTGTTTAGGGATGGCTCCCTTAGTGCTGTATTCTAATTTCTGTAATCGCTCATCAAATGTATTGAGCCTGCTTAAAATTAATTTAAGTGTTTGACTTATTTCGTCATTTTGACCAGTTTTCCCTGGATTTCCGTTACTCATCGTTACTTGAGCATAAGTCATTTTACCCAATTGTCCTTGAGTAGTTCCCAACTCTCTACGATTTACTTCGGGTTGGGTCATCTTAACTGCCTGCTGCCTGAATAATCTTGGATTTTTAGCAATCACATTCCTATTTTTGATGATTTGCAGTTCAATGGCAACGCTGCATCCTCTATAGTTAGCCGGATGGTTTTCTCCACAGTGAACACATTTAGGCTGAACATTTCTATCTTTTACACATTCTTTGGTATGATGTTTACCTAAACATTTGACACACCTGGGTTCGCTGCTGCAATATTTTTGTGTATGTCCATAGGCTTGACATTGTTTACATTGTGGTATAAGTTTAGACCGTCTTAGAGGCTGAATAACTACTTTGCATCCTAAGATGTACTTAATTTGATAAATTTTTTCGATATCTTCATCATTATCGAAGGTCAACATAAACATGTTGAGAGGTACTTTGCCTCTCCGTTTTAGCTTAATTGATGCTTCAGTAGCCTTAAATCCTTTTGCTTTCAGATCATCAATTATTTTTTCTGGTTTACACGTAGAGTGTAGATTTTTAGCCATAACCCTTATTGGTCTGGTTTGTTTATCTTCAAACGTGTGCCAAGCACGGTTTTCTTCATTTAACATACTTGTCATTTTTCTGTAAGTTTCACCATCTTCCAAGTTTATTTTGATGGTGTTTCCATTCATCACCTTTGCATTAAACTTATCAGTTGTAGTAATTTTTTTTAATTTCTCATAGAGTAGATCGTAGTCTTTGACTTCATCTATTACTATTGGTGGTGGTGGAGGTATTTTTTTTGATGGTTTCTGGATAATATTAGGAACATCATCCTTTAATTGAGGTGGGGAGGGCGTATTATTCAATTTTCTTTTTTTTCTTCTAACTCCTTTAACTCTTATCCACTCAGTTTCTCGAGCTAGTTCGTCTTCATCCGTATGGTACTCTTGTTCAATTGTAGTCTGGCTAGGAGTAGGATAGATTGCCTCCTTTGGCTTAAGAGCTTTAACTTCGTTTTCAAGCATTTTCATACGCTCCTGCATCAATGCAATTGTATCATTCAATTGCTTGTTAATATTGTTGGCTTCAACTAGTGCATTATTAGCTCTACACAATTCATTGTGAAGCTTTTCTTCGTTTGTAGAATGAATGTTCTTGCTACTGACCCCAATGGAAGGACTACGGCCTCTTATCGGAGAATACGATACTTTATTACTCCTATCGAAGGGATTTATAATATTATTTTCTGATTCGCTCAGTTGAGCTTGTTTATTCACCAACATATCTTGTGATTGGTTAAAATATTTGTAGTTTAGCAATGGCTGGTGTCTAAAATCGCTAAAGTTTTTGCACAATTTTTAGGTTAGGTTAAAGTTCAATAAATTAATTTTAGTGCAATAGGATTTTAGTAATAAGTTTTATTTATTAAACAATATATTATTAGTTTTTATTTAATTATTATTAGAAATTACAATTTACTATAACATATACATATATTTACGCTTTTGCAATGAGATGTTGTTCGCTCAGATGTTGTGGCAAGAAGAGCAAGTACAATTTATTTTTATTTGTATAAAGTTTTAGAATCTTTGATTTTACATAGTAGGTACATAATATTTGTGATAGGTGCTCTGCATTCTATGTGTATTGTGTGTTCGATTGAGAACCAAACGCGTTTATTATGTTATTACTACATTGACAGTAAATGTCATTTAACAAATTATAAACAAATGAATTTTAAAGTTAAGTATATATTTACAAATTAATATAAAAATAAACAAACATTAAATATAAATTTTTATCTTGATTTTAGATTCCAACTGGACACAAATTTTGGAGATAAATCACGATTGCAATATGCCCAGTGTATAGTTATCTTTGATTCGTAAGATTTGTCTTACAGGTTATGTTGCATTGTAAACAGCTGGTCTCCCCCAGAATCCACGAGACCGACCTCCGAAGAGGGTGGATTTACCTGATTAACAGGTGTACCACCTGGGGTATTATTTTCCATATTCGTTCCGCTCATTGCTCATTTATAGTGTACTGCACTCGCATCTAGTATTTAGCCGACGTATTCACATCGTTGCCCGGGTGTTACCACTTGGAGGTATACTAGACACATTTGGTGGTTTCTACATAGTTGCAGCGTTGGAATATAGACCACGAGATACATGGCTATAGACGGTCAACCCCTACCCTATTGAGACGCACCCAACACCCAATTTATTGTAAGTAAAAACATAAATTGAAGGTTATTATTGTATATTGACCTACTAAAAAAAAATATTTTTCCTAATTATGTTTATCATTTCTAATGAAAAAATCTTTCAGACTATAAAATCGTTTATACATACATTTGTTTTATAAAGTTTCTTTAAGTTTTATTGTTTAATTATAGTAGTAAATTAATTAATTTTAACAAACATATCTGAATGTAACAGATTATTTCCAATTTGTAAGTAAACTTTAGCGTGCAATGAATTGTTTTAAGTGCAATAAGAAAAATTTGTCGATGCGTGCTTTAATAGTTCATTTGAAAATTTACCATTCACTGGACGAATTAAGTGAATATCAATGTCGTGAAAACTCGTGCTTTCAATATTTTGGGCGCTTAAAAAATTTTAGAAAACATATTAAAAAACATGAAAAAAAATTAGAGTTAAATTTGAGTAAGGATACAAATATTGAAGCTAATATTATTAGCAAGTTTAATCCGAGTAGTTCTATCCAAAAAAATGAAGCTTCAATTTTGCAAGTTTCAAACGAAAATCATTTAAATTGTAAATCAAATGATTTAAGCACAGTTCGTAGTTTAGACCTGGCAGAAGTTAATAATAATTTGCATGAAAATTCTATAAAGTTTTGTCTTCAATTACACAATAATAATAATTTTAATAGGAAAAATATAGAGCAAATTCAACAGTCTGTAGAATAATTTATTACTGAGCCTATTGCAAACCACCTAGAAAATATTTTAAACCATTATGATGTTAGCCCTGAACTTAACTTTGCATTGTCGGATGCATCCAATATACTTAAAAAAGTGTGTGTAACTTGTAATTCGGATTATAAGCTAAATAACGTTCGTATCACGTTCGTGTAACGTTCGGCGAGCTTTGAACTTGCGTTCACTCGCCTTACCGCTAACAGAATCATCCTGAGTCTCCCCCTGCAGCATTTTGTCGGACTAGCTTCAGCCATGGGGCGTGGTTTGGGTTAGGGGAGCCCATCAGGACCTATAGAGCTGCTAACTTGCCTATCTCCTGCACATACATCACACACACACCGTCACTCTTTCAGAGGCTCATCTCCCATCTCCTTCTAATTAATGACACATATTGTTTTTTTTTTATTTTTTAACACGTTATAAAGTTTTATTCAGAAAAAATTTTAATCCTTTCACCCCTTTCTTTTTGTTTAGACGCGACTCTTTTATTTTTTTATTTTTCTTTTCTTTCCCGGAGTTCCTGACGCAAAGATTTTGTCCACGTAGCTGGAGGTCGGAGAGCTCTGCGAATCCTCACTGATGGCGAACTATAACGAAATTGTCAAACTGACACACAAAGAGAATAGGAAAAAAAAGAAAATTAAATTTTTATTTAAAATGGGCTTAAGTAACACAGATGAAATGAAAAAAATTTATTCTCATTACACAAAATAAACAAACACAAACAAATAAATCATGATGTGATTGAGCAAACCCCTCTCCGATTGATCTGCCTCTTGTTATTGGCTTAATGTCCAATCTGTGGTGTCGTCCTACTCGAAATTTGGTCCCGTGGATCCGCTCGTTGACTCGCTGGTTCACCGTTGTACTCCACCGTTTACTTTCGTAATTTTGTTGATTCTCGTTTTTTTCTTGGTTATAATTATAATTACTCTCGACTTCCAAGAGGTACACAACTTGTTGTTTAAAAGGTATTTTATTTGATAACTTATCAGATTTTATTCACAATCCTTCCAGTTAGTTCAAAAGGAAATGGTGTTCTTTTGTTTTTTTTTTTTTTTTATGGTTATGTTTTTATTTTTATTTTTACCTTTTTGGTCTTTTTGTTTCGTTCCGACCGCTCTTCTTGAAGTCTCGTGTAACAATCCCTCTTTTTTCATTTTACCCAATTTTTATTTTTTTGTTATTTTTTTAGTTTTAGCAAACAGCGCCTACGGCGATCAACATCCGAATTGCAAGACCCCGAACGCACCCATTTTAGTACACAAGTTTAGTTGTGTACTAACAATTGTCAATCATCCAATTATTTTGTTGACATTTTTATGTTGGTATCTATGTCGCGTGAAAAAAAAAATTGTTTATTTATATCGTGCGCTGACAGATCGAATATTGGATTATACAAACAAAAAAAAACAGAATCACATTACATATTCATTGTAAATTGGACGAAAATCTGTTTTAGACGGACCCACCGTCACAAATGGTTGAACGAGAAAAATTTATTAATACCGCTATATCAAATAAATATTAACGACGAAATTGGCAATCTGAAATGACAATTAGAAATGGTGAATCTGTTCTTGAAGAAACATCAACTAAGGCGGTATTTTTAACACTAAATTTTCAAATGAAATCAATAATAGAAAAAATTGGCAACTTAAAATCAATTATTCCAGATGATCAAACATCACGAAATGATCCATATATTTCAAATTTCATCGATGGCAGCTTATGGAAAACAAAAACAAAACATCTACCCGGTGTTCTAAGTTTACCATATTTTCTATATTTTGACGGGTTTGAAATTAATAATCCTTTAGACTCTCATTCGGAAGCCATCACAGGTATTTATTTTTCATTCCCATTCTTTAATAATATTTCAAAAACAGAAAATATTTTTTTGCTGGGTTTATTAAATCTCAATATTTAAAAGAATTTGGGAACGATTCTTTTTTAAAACATTTAATAAACCAAATAAAAGTTTTAGAAGAAGAAGGTTTAGTTGTAAATTTATCCGGCATCGAATATCGTATACATTTCATTTTAGATCTAATAGTAGGAGACAACGTAGGAGTGAATGATATTTGCGATTTTAATAAATCCTTCTCTAGCAATTTTTTCTGTAGGTTTTGTAAGTGTCATAAGTCCGAAACTCGGCGACTTTGTGAAGATAATAAAATCTGCGAACGAAACATTCAAAACTATGATGTTGATGTTTCAGAACGACTTCCTAATGAAACAGGAATTAATAAAAATTCTATATTTAACAGTATTAAAACATTTCACGTTGTTGAAAGTTATTTTGTTGATCTTATCAACGTCTTACGACGTTTTCGAGGGAATATGCCACTACGATTTGTGCCATGTAATCAAATTTTATACAGAAACGGTTAAAATATTTTCCTTAGATACTCTAAATGACAGAAAACAACGTTTCAATTACGGCTCTATTGATGTAGGAAATATATCTAGAAAAATTGTAGTAACTAATCTGAAAAAAATGAAACTAAAAATGTCTGCAAGTGAGATGAAGTGTTTTGTGCACTATTTTCCGCTTATAATAGGAGAATTGATTCCTGAAAATGACGAAGTTTGGAGTTTTGTGATTAACTTGATTCAAATAATAGATATTTTGCTTTCAAAAAGGTTCAATAAGGAAAAACTTACATTACTTAATCAGAATATAAAAGAACATCACGCAAAATATTTATTATTTTTAATACAGTTATACAGTTATACAGTTTGAAGCCAAAACATCATCTTCTGTTGCATTATTCCAAAATAATTGAATGTTCTGGTCCTCCTAGAGGCTATTGGTGTTTTGGCTTTGAAGGCAAGCATAGAGATTCAAAATGTTGTGCAAAAACAACAAATTCGAGAAAAAACGTATGCTTTACTTTGGCTAAAAAAGCACAACTGAAATTTTCTAGTTACCTTATGGCACCACCCACACCTACCATAATTGTAGAAGAAAAATATAAACTGAATTCTGAAAGCATAATTAATTTGTGCATTAAAGTAAATCAGCCGCAGGATAATTTTAATTGTTACTCTCAAATTTCTTATAAAGGAACTCGATATAAAAAGGATTTATTTTTGACAAAATATGATAACGAATTAGAACTGTTTAAGATTACGCAAATATTTGTTAATAATTACGAAGATTTTGTTATAATATTAGTGAACCAGATTGCTACTAATGATCTAAATCCTCATTTTCAAGCATTTGAAATAACAGATAATGAATTTGTATACAAAATGATTTATTAATTAATATAACAGAATTTTCTGGTCCTCCAATAAATGTAACAATAACTGCCAATGGAAAACGAATGATACGACTTAAGGAATATTTTTAAATGTAAATAAAAAATTGTGTTATTTTTTAGTTATTGAAATTTTTCCATTTATGGTAAATTTTTAGTAAATAAAGATCCTTTGAATTTTGCCATTTTGCTTTGTATGTACATTATTAATGTTTTTTCAGTTGTCTGATCTTTATTTTATATTGGTTGGTGCAGATGAAATGTCGGATTTTTTTAGTCGTTATTTTTGAAATTTAAAAAAAATAATAATAATTAATGTAATACAAACAAGCAGCACAAGTAAGCATCGATTGACTTAACTGTTTGACGTACGTACCAGTTTAGATAAGAAAATTAACCTAACGGTACCAACGTAAACTGAGAAAAAATCCGATATTTCATTTGCAGCAATCTCCTAATTAGAAAAAAATGTTTTCTGTATTTAGGGTATAGATAATAATATGCATCTATCACTGAACGCACGAGTAAAAAGACCTTAAAAAATATTAGTAGTTGTTAATTAGCGTAGTTATAAAATAGCGCCCCTTTCGTTTTATACTTTTCTGTCTTAGAGAAAAAAGATCGTATTAACCATTAAAGCAAAACTATCGACATACTTCTCAAATTGTCATAACATTCAGTGCACTTTAATAAGTTTATATGTGAGGATCGAATATTAAATATTAAAAGTAAAGTTGAATAATTAAGTTTGCTTATTTTGAATTTGAATAATTTTAAGTTGTTTTATATTGTAATTTGATTAAATATAAAAACTTTATAAATACAAGTATTTTATGTTAATTTAAAATGGCTGAAAATTTTGCTGTCTTTAATGTTGAAAATGAAAATATTCTTCACTTGGACACATTACAAACGGATGATCAAGAACTTTCTGAACAAACTTCATCAGCTAATAATATATATATTATCATAAATCATAATGAAAATCAGCCATCGCTTGATGTAAATTTCCCTGTAGTTAATATACAGAATTTTAAGTTTTCTTACGAGACAAAAAAAGAAACATATGATCTCCTAAAATGGTGGAATTTGGAAATGCTGTTTCAGACCTGTATTGGTAAGGATACATTTTATGTTTTTTACCTCTAGTTTCTTGTAATAAACACTGATATACATATTTCAATATTTACAGATAATTTTGTCGACATAGAGGCACTGAAGTTAATGAAAAGTAATTTTAAGATAGATTTTTTAAAGAAAATCCCCATTGGATTGCAAATAAAATTAGATTATAATTTAACTAGATGGCAACGACAATTTGAAGCAGATTTATCACATGAAGACACAGATTTCGAATTTAGACAAGAAACACCGAAGCAACCTACCTTTGCATCAAAGAGTACTAATAATGACGATTATCATATGGAGATTATGAATTTGGATATAAATGCCATCCTAAATAATCACACTGGAATACAAATCAAAGATTATTATAACACCAATAAAAAATTAAACGATACCTTACGAAGTTTACTGGTAAACCAAATTACAAAATATTTAATTAGCAACAAAATTAAAATGACAGTTGGAGTAGCTCAAAACATTGCTTCTAACATAATCAAACTTTTTCCAAATGAAAATATGGTAATTCTCAAAACTAAATTTTAATCACTGCAGCACTTAAATTATTTTAATTTTTAGGAATTGTATTACTTCAAAGAGCCGGGGAAAAAACCTTTAGGAAAAATTTACGCAAGCTATTTTAACCAAATAAGGTCATTGCAGAATGCGGGTTTAATGAAAAAGCGCACCTTGTCAGTCAATACTGAAGTCACATCAAGGAAAAAGAAAAAAATAACGTTCAACATTGAAACCGACATTGAGGAACATCTAAGTGAGATTGCCAAAAACAACTGTACTTGGGCCGAAATGGAACTGCATTATGCAGCTACATCCAACTATAGGCTACAAGAAATCTGGAATGCTGATTCAACGGAAGCAATCTTACAAAGATGGATTCAATATAAGAAACCTTACGGATATAAATTGGTAAGCTACAATAATTCTTGTTTACTTAAATTATAATATTCTATACAAAAATGTTTGTGCAAGCTTAATTTTCAGTGCAACGTAATTTAAATCTCTTTAAAATTATAGCAAATGTGTTTTAGAAATTTTTGGATGCTACAGAAACGGAATAAAAATCCCTATATTGAAATATTTAAGAATAATTAAGTTAATAATATTTAAGTTAATTTTGAAGAATCGTTATTTCAATGCGCAAACAATTCTGAGTAAAATTTTATCAGTTATACATAGCTTTTCATAGAACAACAATATTAAAAAATTATATTGAAATAAAAACATAAAAATTAATTTAACTTATCTAACCCCTAACAGTTGCTAGCTTTTCATACAAAATCTCACTACAAAAATTAACAACAATAATATCAATAACAATTTGTAATGAATCTTATTCTAAAAAAATTAAAAATATTATAAAACAAATTTAAATACAAAATAATATTTGAAAATTTCCACTAATTAGGAACTCCAAAAAACATATTGTTTATCCTACTTTTATTACGGTACATAACAAAAAAAATTTTTTTTTTTGTTTTACATAGGTATTTCTTAATTAGTTTTGTATTTTAGCATATGGGCCAGGTGGTTTGTTTTAGTTTATTGGTATATAAGGGATATTTTTACTTGTTAAGGACATAATATGTTTTATTATTTAGGAATTTCCCCAAACCAAATTCATAAAATTTTATTGTTTTATTATATGTATTTTATTGTATTTGTTTCAACAGATTGAAATCGATTTCCGAGCAATGTATCCAACCGCAGATAACATTGAAGGATCATTTGCTACTTTCGCAGAACATATTATCGAAATATTTGAGCAAAAAATAAAAGATAAAACCGCTAGGTCGATGCTAGATAACATCAAGCAAAGAGAAAATTTATCTGAAAGTAAGTACATATATAATATTATCAACTATAATATATGTTGCAAAATATCTAAAGTGTTTGTATTTTATAGATGGTTTTCACGCAACAATTTTGCATTTGCTGCACTTTGTCCTTGTTCCTACTACTAGGTTGGTAAGGAAAATTGACGGGGAAAACGTGTATAACAAAGTTTCCATAAAAGATTCTCAAAAATCATTTATGTTAGTCGGAAAAACAACGCAGGAAGTAGAAGAAGCGCTACAGCAAAAACTAAATAAAAGTTTACCAATCCAACCTCTTCTTCTAGTTAAAGGTTCAGTACAAAATCCAGAGGAAATTTTTGGTATACCTCGATGGAATCAAATACAAATGTTACTCATTTATCAGAGCGGTGGAAATTTGTTTTAAGATATTCTATGTTTTAAATTTGGATTATCCTTCGGCTTCTATTTTAGTTTGGAGTTTTATTCAGCAATTTTTTTATAAAACGGTTACAAATAAAGAAAGTGATAAGAAGCACCCTGCAGTCAGCAATCTGATTGCTGACTTAAACAAGCAATTATAATTGTTTTTATTAATTTTTTAATTTTCAAAATTTATTTTATTTATTGAATTAAGACTACATTGAATGTATTTATTTTATATTTTTATTTATTATTAATTTTATTTTGAATTCATTTTGTTAAGAAAACTGATGGATAGTTTTTGTTATAATTATTTTTAATTTAATACATAATTATTAAAGCTACACAGGTATTGTAACTTGTACTTAATACTGTGAACATAATTGACCATATTGTGATTAATCTTTATAATTCTTTATTGAATTAAATAAAAAGAAGACTGAATTAATAAACCTTTTAATATATACATAATATTTCCGTTTTTTATTTTGTGCTATTATATTTTAATCAAGAATTTAATAAAAATTTAATAAAACTAATAAAAGTCTTTTTATTTTGAACGAATGTTTTCAATTTGAGGATATATTTCTACTAATTTTAATAAAGCGTTTTATCGGATTGACATAATTTTCTTCTTTTGATAACATTTTTTCTGTGGCTAAGATTAAATTTACTTCGAACGACAAAACAAAATTATTAATTTTATCTCTAATCCAACAATTTTACATCAATTTGAAGAAATATTTTATTAAATCAATAGAAATTTCTTTAGAATTTAACTCCATTTGTAGTAAATTTAACAAACATTTTGTTAGACCGAATATTTTTTTTTGATGAAATTTTAACAAACTTTTGTTAAATTTTCTTCAAATTGATAAAAAAGTTTATTAGCGCTATATAGATAGTTGTTTTATCAATTAAATCACCATTTTCCTCATTTTTATCACTTTATTTTTTTGAGTGAGCGAAGCTCGAAACTAATTAAAATTAAAAATTATTTTAAGTATTAAATAAAATATAAAATTAAATCAAATAAATGAAAAAAAAAATGCTAAAAACCGTTTATTGTCTAAAAATCTTTATGCTTTAAGCTGTAACTAACAAAAATAAATAAATAATGTAAAACGTCCTTGCTTGGTGAGAATCGAACCTGAAAGTTTATTTGGAATAATTGAAAGTCGAATGAAATAATTAGCCTAAATGTTGATTAGGAGCTTACAAAATGTATTATTATATGGAGTAGTACGAAACATCAAACGAGGATACGCGAGGAACGCGAGGCACTCATCCAATTAAAGGCACAATTGGCAAAAGAAAATATGTCAAAACAAATCAGCGAAGAGGGACTATCAGTCATGGGTAGAGGAAGAGGGCGAAAAACATCCCGCAAAATTCGAGAGCATTAAGTCCAGTCAGAATGAGAGAGGAGAAAACCAATAGACAAAACGAGAGCGGCAAAAGCACGTCTCATCAAACGCGGATTACAGACTTATTTACCAGAAGTGAAGCAGGAGAATTCAACAGGATGATTCAACAGGATGATTGTTTTCGATTCAAAGATGTAGAAGAAGAGCAAAGGTCAATGTTAAACCGTGGTCAAGCTCAACGATCGGCTGAAGCAACGACGCAAAGATTTGTTGAACGGCGACGAGTGGCGATAGAAAAATGGCCCGTAAGATTTTCCGGAGATGGTACCATATCTTTAACTGATTTCCTGCGAAAGATTGAGTTGTACGCCGAGGCAGACGAAGTATCAAAGCGAGATGTTTGGAGAGGAATATTCAAGCTACTAGAGGGAATCGTATGAGGTGAACGCGGGATTCATAACCAGCTGGTAAGAGTTAGTTACAGGGCTAAAGACGCGATTTTTATCAAAAAATTATGATTACATGGTTCGGGAAGAAATCTTAGAGAGAATGCAGCAGCCAAATGAGCCTATCGCAGACTACCTAATGAAAATGAACAAGCTCTTTCTAAAAGTATATCCACCTTTGGATGAAGGGTATAAAGTGTATGTCCTGCAGCGTAACATGATGCCACAGTACAGACTGCAGTTAACCGTTGCCGATGTGATGAATGTAGCTTAATTAGAGAAGCTTTGTAAGAATATGGATGAGGCTAAACTGATAGATTCCCGTCAGCAACTTTACCATAAACTTCAAATCGCGCAGACGTCGGCTGCTCCACAAAGACGCGTATTAGATAGATGAAACGAGATGAGAAATGTAGCTACGGTCGAAACGGTAAACCATCAACCTTCTCAAGTTCAAAGCCTATTTACCCGCAAAAATCAGTCTAACCGAAATGTTAGTGGGACCATCAAGTGTTGGAATTGTCTGCAGATTGGACACAGACATTTCGATTGCGAGAAACCTAGAAAGAGGATCTATTGTTGGTGCTGTGGCACGGATGGATTTCGGGCGGATCAATGCTCTAGAAATCATCGAGGTGGAGCATTATTTGCATGCTTGGAGAAGCCAACACAAAACAATAATGCAACAACAATGCGGTAAGGATGGCTCTATCATAAGGTACTGTCCAAACTGCAAAACCAAACGTATTCTACCAAAAAACCAATAAATCAGTTTGGTCTTGGAAGTCGCACCACTCTGTTCCACACTGAGACTTCCACAACATCTACCTCTTTGCCTGTTGAGCAACCAAGCTCTTTAATATTTTCATATTTTCCTAAAGTCATTACTTTAAATTCAATAATTAATTACGCCGCAGATGGAAGGCCAATGGTCGAAGTTACAATTTTAGACATGCCCATAATAGGTCTTTTGGATTCTGGAGCATCCTGTATGATTTTCGGTACAGGTAGTGAAACAATCATTAATCGGTTAGGACTTACCACATACCATCTTAATACTTCCATTGCCACAGCCGATGGTACTCCTCACACTACTAAAGGCTATTTCAACGTCCCATATACTTACAACGGGAAAACGGTAGTCATACCCACGCTTATTATACCTACCTTAACCAACATGTTGATACTTGGTGTTGATTTTTGGAGAAGCTTTAACATTGAACCTGTAGTACGTTCCTGTTCTGGTTTAATTTCCAATAAAATTACGGATTGTCAACATGATATATCAGTGGATGACTCAAGAGCGTTAGCGTCGGTTTTAAAACTATTTCTAATTTCGAATGGAGAAAGTATCGGCAGAACTGATGTAATATCTCACCATATCGATACTGGTGATGCTAGACCAATAAAGCAACGGAATTACTTGGTGTCACCTTTTACTCAGGAAAAGCTGGATAAGGAGCTTGACCGCATGATAAAGCTAGGCGTAATTGAAAAATCAAATAGTTCATGGAGCAATCCGATAATTTGCGTAACCAAGCCTAACGGTAAAATTCGTTTGTGTATGGACTCGAGGAAATTGAATGCCGTCACCAAGCAAGATGCCTATCCAATTCCCCACATCGGTCGAATTTTGGGTCGATTTAAGACAACAAAATATCTGTCAAGCGTCGATCTTTCTGACGCTTTTTGGCAAATTCCGCTGGAGGAAACATCTAAAGAAAAAACCGCCTTTTCGATTTCGTCACGGGGTCATTTCCAGTTTGTTGTAATGTGTTGTGTAATCCTAACCGTGAGTTAATGAACCAACATTAACTCGCACATGCCAAAAATCCTGTCCCAATATAAATAATTCCAATTGTCCCAATTTCCCAAACGTAATCATAACCGTGTGTACAAGACAGTACCACTTGATGAGCAAGAATCTCGCAGGAAATTATATACGCTAAATTTCTCTTAATTTCTCGTTCCTGATATGGCTGCTCACGATAATTAAAAGATGAGTTCTCCAATTTGCCAATACAATAAATTTTATTTTCTAATTTAATTTTTCTTTATACAAATTTTATTGTGATGTTGACGCCGCTGTGGTTCGAAGAAAAAAAAAGAGACAAGTTTTTACATTTTGACATTTGCTCGAACACGAAGCCCTTTCATTTGTGATTCAAATGTCAAAAATCAGATGTCGCGTCGAGTTCAAATTCCAAGATAAATCTATCATTTAAATATTAGAATCCAACTACAAGTGTCAAAATCAGCTGCGCAAGACGTCAACAAATACGTAATAATAATCAAATCTAAGCTAAGTTAACATTTTTATCAAATTTACTATATAATTAACTTTTTTACTTTAATTTTTAGATAAACCATCAATAATCTAAGTGAATTCCACCAACATATGTGGCTACAATTTGTTACAATAATAAAATGGTTTACAATAATAAATGGTTACAAATTTAAGAAATAAAATTATTGTTTGTTGACTTGTTATTTATCCATTTTCGGCTTCAGGTGTAGTTTTTGTGGAGCCCAAACATCCCGCCGGCCATGAATCACCCGATTCATTAACTGGGAGAATGGAAATTTTTGTGATTGGACGACGTATATTTCCATTTAGTGTCTTTACAGTGACTACTCGTACTCTTCCATCAGCTCCTTCGTGTGTCTCAACTACACGACCTAGTTGCCATTTCCCAGGTGGTAAATTATTATTTTGAATTAAGACGATGTCATCAAGCTTTGCGTCAGGCTTCCCGGTCTTCCATTTAGATTTGTGTTGCAAAGTGGACAAAAATTCCACATGCCATCGTCGCCAAAAGTGAGTGACTATTCGACGGACGATATCCCATCTGTTATTAACTGTAAGCCTTTCCTCTGGTACTACATCAGGAACTTGATTCATTGGTCGGTGTATCAAAAAGTGCGCAGGAGTGAGCAAATCTATTTCGTCGGAACTTGTAATTGAAATAGGCCGTGAATTTAATATTGACTCTATTTGACAGGTCAAGGTTGTGAATTCTTCCAACGTCAATATTTGCTCTCCTACTGTTCGCTTCAGCAATGTTTTGGTTGATCGAACGGCCGCTTCCCACATTCCCCCCATGTGTGGTGCTCCGGGAGGGTTAAATTTCCACGTAATCTGGCTATCTAAAAGAGACTTAGAAATGTTTTCGTTATTTTTGGTTAAAAACATCTGTAAATCTTTGAGATAATTAGCGGCGCCGACGAAGTTGGTCCCATTATCGCACAAGATAGTATTGCACAGGCCACGACGAATGACGAACCTCTTTAAGGCCCCTAAAAAACTTTGCGTGCTCATCTCCATACAACATTCCAGGTGAACAGCTTTAGTTGCCAATCAGACGATAATGCACAGATATGCCTTAAATGGAACTGCGCCTCTTTTTCTGAATGTATGCACTCGGAAAGGTCCGGCAAAATCCAAGCCAACACAGGCAAATGGATGTGTCATCCGAACTCTCTCAATAGGCAGCTCCCCCATAATCTGTTCTTGCATTTTTGGCCTATATCGTATACACCTGATGCAATTACGAAATATGCGACGCACCAAGTCTCTCCCTCGTATTATCCAAAATTTGTCTCTTATAAGTTGTAGCAATAATCCCGGTCCGGGATGACAATTTGTCTGGTGGTAATAATAGACGATTCTTTGAGTTAAATCTGCTTTTGCATGAAGAATGATCGGATGCTTTCTGTTATAATGCGCCAACGACTTCTGCAATCTGCCGCCGACCCTCATTACCCCGTATTCGTCTAAAAAAGGAGATAGCTCTAACAATGGACCCTTCTTTGATAATTCTCCCTTTCTCATCAATCGTTCGTAATCTTCTTTGAAGTATATCTTCTGCGTTTCTCTGCATAACCACAGTTCGGCTTCATTGACTTCTTCGACGGACAACCGTTTATGTTTAGGTTTGTTCTCAGGCCGAATAAATACTCTTCGGACATAAGACACGACGTTAAGTAATTTGCGGTATTTTGATGTTATGGAAATCAGTCGCTGAAGAAAATCATTTGTCTCCGTACTCGAAACATGTGAAATAACCTTTGCTTTTTTCTCGTAAAGATGTTCGGTTACAGCCAGGTCCCTCTGTTGTGGCCAGTCTTCTATTGGTTTATGCAAAAAATCTGGCCCTTTCCACCACAAGGAAAAGTCCAGTAACTCGGCAACAGACAACCCTCTCGTTGCACAATCCGCAGGATTGTACTTAGACGGAACATGCATCCATACGTCCCTGCTGTAATTCTCCAAAATAATTGAAGTTCGGTTGGCAACGAACGTTTTCCATCGACCTGGATGGCTTGAGAGCCAATCGAGAACAATGTTTGAATCGGTCCACAAATAAATCTCTCTCGGACATAATCCACTTTGTTCCAAAACTGCTTTCATGTGATTTGTGAGTAGCTGTGCTCCAAGAAGCTCTAATTGCGGCAAACTTCTCTGCTTCAGTGGAGCAACTCTTGATTTGCCACCAACAAGATTCACTGAATACTCTCCATTCCTTTTCGATTGTACATATATAACTGAGGCATAAGCTCCCTCACTCGCATCACAAAATCCATGAAATACAGGCTCTTCAGTTATTTCCAGCCATCTCGGGATTCTTATTGCTGCGGCGTTTACTATTTCTGCTCTGATATCCTGCCAATTCTTTGCCACATCGACTGGAAGCTCGTCATCCCACTCAAGTTTGCAGAGCCATAAACTTTGTAATAACATCTTCGGCCGTATTAGCAATGGTGACAACCAACCTTGCGGGTCAAAAATTTTACTGATTTCTGACAAAAAAGTTCTCTTCGTGTGTTTTTCGGTTACCGGCATATTTACAGAGAACATGAAAGCATCATCTTCTGGATTCCAACGAATACCCAGAACTCGCACCGCATCCGGATGATCGGACAATGTTTTAGTTGATGTATCTGGTTCGCTGTTCAGTAGTTTTCGAAGAGCTACATCATTTGTTGTGAACTTCCGCAAATTGAATCCCCCACTACTCAATATTTCCACGACATCCCTCTTTAGTTTTAACAGCTTACTTGGAGACTCTGCGCCTATCATAAGATCATCTACGTAAAAGTTTTGTTTTATGACCTTTGCTGCTTCTGGCTTGGTGCCCTCAAATTGCTTAGCCAAATGATTTATGGTGTAGGTAGTTACGAATGATGCGGATGTCGTTCCATACGTTACTGTTTTTAACTTGTAGGCAGCAACGTCTTTTTTGGGTGATTTTCGCCATAATATCATCTGGTATTTCTGATCCTGGTCGTGTATAAGAACCTGCCGGAACATCTTCTCGATGTCTCCGGTCAAAACGTATTTAAAAATTCTGAATTTCAGAATTATCTCGTGTAAACTTGGTTGCACCGTTGGTCCCTTCATCAAAACTTGATTGAGCGATTTTTTCCCGCCACACTTAGCTGATGCATTGTAAACTACTCGCAGCTTTGTGGTTGAACTCGTTTGTTTCAGAACTCCATGGTGAGGCATGAAATAGGCATCTCGATCAATTGCTTCGTTCACTTTGCTCATGTGACCCAATGATTCATATTCGTCCAAAAAATCGATATAAAGACGGCGTAGGTTTGGGTCTCGTTCGAATCGTCTTTCCATGCTCTCCAGACAGCGTAAAGCCAAATTGAATGTGCCTGATAACTCGTTGGTACTTTCTTTGAATGGAAGCCTAGTAACGATTCTACCTTCCCGCGTTCGTGTTGTAGTCTCTTCGTAATATCGAACACAAGCTTGCTCTTCAGGAGTCATATAATTTTCTGATGCGCCAGACACTTCTTCTATCTCCCAAAACTTTTTCAATGCCGCGTCAATATCGATCATTGTTGTATATGTTGAGACCGTTTCTCTTGACCCTATTAGCGCACCTCCTCCAACGACCCATCCAAATTTAGTTTTCTGAGCTACGAGATGACCATCAGAAGACCTCATCTGGCCATCCTCGAGAATATGGAAGAATACATCGACTCCTAGTAGCAGGTCGATGTTACTTGAGCCATTGAAGTGCGGATCTGCTAGTGGTATGCCTTCTAACCATTGTTGATCTCCACGCTTGATGGTTAAATCTGGCAAACTGGATGAAATTGTTGGCAATATCAAAGCCTCTAGTATAATTTTGTCAATCTGTGGACATATGCTAATATGAGGTCTGATACACACGGTTACTACTCCCTTTGAACTTCCTGCACTGATAGCACCTATTCCCTTGATTGCGATGCGGCTATTTCTTCTTTTGAGACCTAACCTCTGCACACAGTCATTCGTTATAAATGAGGTCTGTGAGCACGAGTCCAACATCGCTCTGATTTCTCGTTCTACCCCCTCTGCATCTGTGACTCGAACTACTGCTGTTGGTAAGATTCGTGTACTACCATTATCGAATAATGCTGCACTGCTGTTGACCCTTGATTGACTTAGTGCAGACGTTACTGCGACTATGTTCTCTGCTTGTTTTGTTGTTTTACTCTCGTTTTCGTGAATCACTGTATGATGACGGCGGTGGCAATTTTGACACCTAATCTTTGATCTGCATTCGCTAACTCGATGCCCGATGCATAAACAGTTGAAACAGCGGTTGTTTTTGCTGATGTATTGCCATTTTTCTTCGATGGTCATGGTTTTAAATTTAGAGCACTCCGACAACCGATGGCTTCCAATTTTGCAGAACAAACACGAACCAAACTCAGACGTCGTCAAAAAGCTTTTGGCTTTGGTGGTTACTTCTTGATTTCTTTTCGAAGGGCCAGACGATGATGAAAATGTTCTCGTTGACTCGAAAGTGTCTGCCCGTTTATCAAGAAACTTGAGGAATTCATCGATGGTTGGAATATCAATATCAGCCGACTCCTTTGCCCATAATGCCTTCGTGCTATCATCCAATCTCTCCAAAAGAAGATAAATCAACCACGGATGTCTCGATTCACTTTCATTACCAAGTGCATGTAAACCGCGCACCACTGTATCTGCGATGTCATGAGCCTTCCGGATGTTATTGGCGTTTGCACTAGAAATATTTGAAATGTTCAGAAAATCTCGAATAAATGAATTAATTATATATTTTTTCCGATCATATCTATCACTCAGTCTTTTGATCGCTTCAATATAATTTGCATCTGTAATTTTTAGATGCCGAACGCGATCAAGTGCCTCGCCACGAAGATACCGCACTAACAACTGAAATTTTTGCGATGGTGTGTATACTTCATTATTGTGCACTCCCGAATTAAATAAATCTATGAAACTGGTCCATTCCGTGTAGTCACCGGAAAATATCGGAATTTCGATTTTACTGTACTTCACTACATTCGATACGTTTTGTGACACACTTTGATTAACGGTTTCATTAAAATTTGCACTTTCTATACCAAATTGCCTTTTTCTTAGCCACGTGTTCAGCGTCGAGACAGCAGGATAATATGTATTCTCGAAATCATCAATCTGCGATTCTTTATCTGGATATCCCAAAAGTTTATCCTCAATCGAATGAAAACGATCGAGTAATTTATGGGCGTATGACAAACGTTCTTTGATATCATCTATTGTTTCTTCCGATTTATCGGTCAAAGCATTTGCAAAGTTCAAAATCTTTGTCATACTACCTTTACACGCACTTCTTTGTTTCACTAACGAGTCCATCATGAAAGTTCAATAAACTTTAAAATATAAAAATAAACTTCTCACAAGCCACGATTATTCGAGAATAATCTAACCCACGCTTACTGAAAGTCACCTCAGTCACAAACACTCGCGAATAAATTTCGTTTTTCTTAATGACGTCGCTTAAATTAACACTATTAAATTTAATGATACAGTTTATACATCACCAATTCTGCACGTCCGCTAATCGTCACACGTGTTGATGCTTTTATCTGCGTCCAGAAAGTACTCACACGGTATTGTATTGCGTCGGAAAAAACTCACTATCCGGCTCGAAGGACCAATGTACAAGACAGTACCACTTGATGAGCAAGAATCTCGCAGGAAATTATATACGCTAAATTTCTCTTAATTTCTCGTTCCTGATATGGCTGCTCACGATAATTAAAAGATGAGTTCTCCAATTTGCCAATACAATAAATTTTATTTTCTAATTTAATTTTTCTTTATACAAATTTTATTGTGATGTTGACGCCGCTGTGGTTCGAAGAAAAAAAAAGAGACAAGTTTTTACATTTTGACATTTGCTCGAACACGAAGCCCTTTCATTTGTGATTCAAATGTCAAAAATCAGATGTCGCGTCGAGTTCAAATTCCAAGATAAATCTATCATTTAAATATTAGAATCCAACTACAAGTGTCAAAATCAGCTGCGCAAGACGTCAACAAATACGTAATAATAATCAAATCTAAGCTAAGTTAACATTTTTATCAAATTTACTATATAATTAACTTTTTTACTTTAATTTTTAGATAAACCATCAATAATCTAAGTGAATTCAACCAACATATGTGGCTACAATTTGTTACAATAATAAAATGGTTTACAATAATAAATGGTTACAAATTTAAGAAATAAAATTATTGTTTGTTGACTTGTTATTTATCCATTTTCGGCTTCAGGTGTAGTTTTTGTGGAGCCCAAACACCGTGAGTTAATGAACCTACATTAACTCACATTCCAAAAAATTCTTTCCCAATATTTATAAGTACAGTAAGTCCTCGACTTACATGATTAATTCGTTCCGAAGGTTTTCGCGTAAGTCGAAAAATCGCGTAAGTCGAACAAACCTCAAAACTCATTTTTTTTAAATCACGAAAGTAGGAATTCACGTAAGTCAAATTCGCGTAAGTCGAGGACTGTACGAATTCACGTAAGTCGAATTCGCGTAAGTCGAGGACTTACTGTACAAGAAAAATTGCGATATACAAATTGCAAAAATCAGAAAAAATAACTAAATAAGCATTGGCAAAATTTTAGTTTATTGAATATAAATACAAAACAATAAATATTAAGCCGAATTGGCAATTTTATAAATAAAAACTTTTTAGTGGTTAAAGAAAAATAAAGGGAGTTAATAAAAATTACCGACCGAAAGCGGTCCAAAATCTAAGAGAAAAGTAATAAATACAGTTTTTTAAGAATCACCGACCGAAAGTGGTCCTAGTTTTAAGTGAAAATAAATAGATAAATAAATTATTCAGTGTAACTAATTTTGTAAATCAAATATAAGAAATAAAGTTATAAGTGTTATTGTGATCAGTGTCGTTTTAGTCGTGTTAATTATATATACATAATATAAACAATAATAATAATCATATATAAATAAAAAATATTAATTACTATAACAGGTAAATATTATAACAGTGGCGCAGCCGAAAAAGAAGAATACGTTCCCTAATTCCTGAATTTAAGGTAAGTATTCTATTTTTTATTTATTTTATTAGTGTTGTGATTGTGTATGTCAAATAAATCAAGTAAAGATCCGTTCTTCATTCCACCTTACAAGAACAGACGAAAATTAATGATTAGTGTTACCGGTGATCTTAAAACAGATCCAATAGCTATCTTTTCAAGTCCAAAAGCAATCATAAAATCAAACCCAGAAGTCCCGCATTTTAATTTCCCGTGTGAAAAAAAAAACAGAATGGATAAAATACAGAAAGTAGAATGCCTTGCTCGCCTAATACCCGAATTTAATGGTAACCCGGATGAGCTGTTAAAATTTATTTCATGCGTAGACAGAGTGCATGAACAGTGTAAGGAAGATGAGGAGCGAAGTCTTCTAGTTGACTTCATATTATTCAGATTAGGAAGCAAAGTTTACAACATAATAGCTAATTCAAAACCCGGTACATGGGCTGACATTAAGTCACACCTTGCCAAAATTTATCAGGTTGAAGACACATTCGATGATATTGAAAGGAGAATATCACAATTAAAATTTGAACCATTGTTCGAAAATTTTCATGAGTTCTCCATGAGGACTACTAATCTGGTAGAGAAGTACCACAAATTATTAAAGACACAATGCAAAGTGACTGACGACGCTACGGCTAGGAAAATCGCGGAGAAGAGAATAATACCCAGATTCATCATTGGCTTACCAGAGTCAATAAGAAACTTTGTCAGAATTCACCAAGGCGAATCTCTTGAAAAATGTTTGGAAATAGCAACACAACAGTTGAATTTTGAGAAGAACTTGTATGAAGAAACGAATCATTCAAGAGTAACCACTTCTATTCGAATACCAGATGGTAGAATAGCACCATCACAGGAACAACAAAGTAAATTTTGTCGGTATTGTAAGAGAAATGGGCACGTAATACATGAATGTAGAACTAAACGTAGAAACGATTCTCGGACTTCTCAGGTTTATAACGGTTACTACCAAAACGCTCACCCTCCCCAAACTTTTCAGCCAAACAACAACCGAAATCATAGCTACTACTCAAACCACCAATACCAGAGTAGGGTACAACCCCCTCTCTTCAAAGCACCACAAAACGTCCAATGCCCAGAAAATTCAATGTGGTATCCCCAGCATTCTCAGTCGGTATCATGGCAGAATCCAGTAGCAATGTCAACACCTATAAAAAATTTTTACACGCGAAATCAACAACATAACCCCATGAATAATGGTAGAATGGAAAATGTTACTAGTTCATTTCAAAACTTAAATATATCTGAAAACAAAGCTAGTAATCCGCTAAACAAACGCAATGCCCAAGTTAACCATTACGTAAGCGAAGAAATTTGTTCGGAAAACTCCAACGGGCTCGAGAACGCACAGGAGAGAAGCGGTGCTTGAGTCCAATGAACAACCAAAATCCCTTAATTATAAATCCAAACACCCCTCATAGCACCATACCCATAAACATTTATGAAAATAACGAAGATGTCAGTAATGACACTGACACGCCTAATAAAATTAATAGTTTAGAAAATAACAATTGCATAAGCATTGTAAGTAAGTTACCTCAATCCTATCCTAATTATAATATGTTCTTATGTTCAAAGTTTTGTTCGACAACCAATTCAGTAACTCTCACAACAGAAATGACAAAAAAGACTACATTAAGTTTATTGATTGACTCTGGTGCGGATGTATCCTTGGTTAAGCATAGTTGTCTAAATAGGTCGGTTAAGATAAATACAGATATGAAAGTTTGCTTACATGGTATAGGTTCTGGTGAGACCATAACCATTGGTTCATGCGACATAACATTTCAAACACAAAATAATAATTACATAACCCAAAAATTCCACGTTGTTAATGATGAGTTCCCTATATCACAAGAAGGTATTTTAGGCAGAGACATGCTAAATAATTTCAAAATAGACCTGTTGTACAGCAAAAACCAATTAGAAATTTCACACGGCGACAACGCGTCAGCAATAACTTTAGAAACAAATAGAAATACGATGAAGATCCCACCTAGAAGAGAAATGTATATCCAATCTTACACACCAATTAACGGAGAAGTACTTTGTGCATCCGAAGAATTACAACCGGGCTTATTTATTGGTAATTGTATCACAATGGCAACAAATAACAGAGCAATGATCCCATTAATTAATTCAAATAATCATGAAGTAGAAATACCCCCTTTTTCACTAAAAATTGAACCGGAAGAAAACTATAGTATTCAGAGACTTGAAAATATGGAGAATTGCACCAAACAGCCCTTCACCGAGCAGAACGAATATCGCCATCAAGTCGTCATGGATATGATAAACGAAAAACTGGATGAAGATTTGAATATCGAAGAGCGTAGTTCCATCCTCGGAGTTTGCTCGAAATATACGGACCTTTTCCATCTAAAAGGTGAGAGTTTATCATGCATTCCGGGCGTGCAACACTCTATTCAACTATACACAGATACGTCTCCTATTAATGTTAAGCAATACCGTCTTCCTCAAATTTTGAAAAAAGAAGTTAACAGACAGGTTGAAGAAATGTTTAACGAAGGGAAAATTTGCCACAGTACTAGTCCTTTTAATTCACCACTTCTGGCAGTACCAAAAAAATCAGATGAAAATGGGAAAAAACAATGGAGAATCGTTGTAGATTTCCGGAAGTTAAATGATGTTACCATAGGTGATACGTTTCCCCTGCCTAACATAGCAGACATTTTCGACCAATTGGGTCATTCCAGGTATTTTTCTACATTAGACTTAGCCAGCGGATACCATCAGATTAGAATGGATCCTAATGATCAGCATAAGACAGCGTTTAGTACGGAATATGGTCATTATGAGTTCAATCGAATGCCGTTCGGTTTAAGGAACTCTCAGAGCACCTTTCAAAGAACGATGAACCATGTCCTAACCGGTTTCCAAGGCCTCAAGTGTTTTGTATATTTGGATGATGTCATAGTATATGGCAAGAATCTAGATGATCACAACCAAAAGCTTGAAGACATTTTTAAGATTTTTCAGAAATACAATTTAAAACTACAACCCTCCAAATGTAATTTTCTGAGGAGAGAAATTAATTATTTAGGGCATATCATAACAGAAGAAGGGATCAGACCAAATCCTAAGACGGTAGAAAATGTCATTAAATTTCCCGTCCCCAAGAACAAGCGAGAAATCCAGTCCTTCTTGGGACTCGCGAATTATTATAGGAAATTCATACCAAATTTTTCGGAGATTACCGAACCAATTAACCAGTTACTTAGAAAAAATGTAATTTATAAATGGTCAGAAAAATGTGAAAACGCTTTCCAAATTCTGAAACAGAAACTGACTACCTCACCAATTTTAAACTTTCCAGACTTCAATAAAACATTCGTTCTTACTACCGATGCAAGCGAATATAGCCTCGGGGCCGTGTTAAGCCAGAAATACGACAGTGATGATTTACCAACAGCTTTCGCTAGCCGATCATTAAATCAAGCTGAACGTAATTACTCCACAGTTGAAAAAGAGATGCTCGCTGTGGTGTGGGCAATACAAAATTTTCGCCCGTATCTTTATGGGCGTAAATTTGTAGTTGTAACGGATCATAAGCCCTTAATAGGAGAAATTAAAAACACTCCTTCCCGTCTTCTGCGATGGAGATTAAAATTGGCGGAATATGATTTTACAATTGTGCATAAGTCAGGTTCTAAAAATACGAATGCCGACGCATTATCAAGAATAAACCATGATCATATTCTTGTCATGACTAGAGCCCAAAAGAAGAGTGAAGACAATCCACAAAAAGTTAAAACAAGCTTGGATGATCCTATGAATCCTAACAATAACAAACGATCGAAAGTGCATTCTGGAAATCCAGAAGAAGAATCCAACCAGACTATATCTGGCATCGTCAATAATACCTCGAGCATATTTAAAAAGAACCCACAGGTGATTCTTAATCCGAATGAAAAATTGAAAATCCTCGAAGAATTTCACAACTCACCTTGCGGTGGACATTCTGGTATATACAGAACATTCAAAAGGATTAGAATGGTGTATTGTTGGCCAAAGATGTTGAGAGACGTTTATCAATTTATAAAAAATTGCAAACTCTGCAAAGAAAACAAGATCTATAGACACACGAGAATACCACTGAAACTAACCACAACCTCAAAAGAAGTATTTGAGAGAATAGCGTTTGATATAGTAGGCCCATTACCAGAGTCAGATAATGGAAACAAATATATCATCACATTTCAAGACGATCTTACAAAATATTCAGGTGCCATCCCTATCCCGAACCAAGAAGCATCCACAGTAGCTAAGGAAATAGTTACTCAAGTATTCACCAAATTCGGATTCCCAGACAGCATCCTAACTGACCAAGGCACAAACTTTATGAGTAAACTTTTTGTTGAAATGTGTAAATTACTAAAGATTAAGAAATTGTCCACAACAGCTTTCCACCCAATGACGAATGGTGCATTAGAAAGGTCCCATCGTACTTTAAAAGAATATCTTAGATGCTTTATACAGCAAGACTTTCGTAACTGGGACGATATGGTACCATTCGCAGTTTTCGTATATAATACAACACCTCACTCAATAACTCGTTTTACCCCTTATGAACTAGTTTTCGGAAAATCACCAAAGATCCCATCAAGTATTCTGGGAGAACCAGAACCCGTATACTCCTACGAAGATTATATAATTGAAATGAAATCAAGGTTTAAACTAGCACGTTATTTTGCCAGAGAGAACATAATTAAAAGTAAAATAAATAGCAAAAACTTATATGACAAAAAATCAGAACCATTCAAAATTGACGTAGGCGACCTCGTATGGCTCAGAAATGAATCCGCAAAATCAAAGTTAGATCCATTATACCTAGGACCATATCAAGTGATACAAGTAAATTCACCTGAGAATACAACTATAAAAATAAATAATAAACTTAAAACTGTACACAACAATCGACTGAAACTAAACTAAAAAAAAAATTCAAACCAGAACAAAAACTTAACATAAGACAATAACATACATACCTACCCTAATAATCCCAATATCCCTTAGTTAGTATGAATCTCTCCATTCGAACTAATAGTAGTATAAGCTTAGAGATAAACTAGGTAATGAATAAACGAAACATTGCTATTACTAAACCCATAGAATATATCCTACAAAATACACAAGAAAATAACTAGTAAAGAATATTTAAGACTGCAACGAAGTATTTAAATCAAAATATCCCTAGAAGTAAGTCATTCGAACCTAAAAAAAAAAAAAGCAATGAACTCAAAATTAAATCTAACCGTCAAATAAATCGAATTAGAACACTAATCATAAACAGAAAAATCATTTAATTTAAACAGAGGTACATTTTACAATTGGAGGTACTCGCACGTATCCCCTCAGAATGATCCCCTCACCACTGAAAACCAATTTACTTAAAAGATTACATTTTGCAATTGGAAGTACTCGCACGTATCTTCTCAAAATGTTAACCATAGTAGGTAAAATAAACATGATTCTAAAGTATCATCCAAAACGCTTGAAACGTGAGTTAAAGTAAATGATTGCAGAACTATTAAACATTCTTTTTGTAGAATAACAATAGACTAATTATTAGTAGACATACAATTAAACTTAGTATTATATTTTTAAATTCGTAGGTGTATTCATGAGTGACACGTTATATTATACGTTAATAATAAGTAATTCATAAATTTTTTTTTCTCGTTTTACAGATTAAAGTTAAATTAAAAACAAAACTTAAAAAAAAAAAAAAAAATCGAAATTTATAATCTAATAATAAATATTTAAAACTTAAAATACTTTATATTAACAGTAATACAAATATAAAACACATATAAGCTAATAAAATTTTTTTTTCAGAAGATTTACAATTTTCACGTTTTGCAACAAATACTAACTTTTTACATTTCTTTCAATACAGATAATTAATCAACTAAAACTCAAATAATCACCTAAAATAAGCTTTCCGATTGATATAGCATTATCAATTGCGGCTAAGTGAACCTAAAACTCAATTCACAAAATGTTCATCCCACCTCCAAGTCAAATTAAAAAATCATTCGCGACCTTATCCTTTGTAATCCCATGTCATTAATCGAAACTCCCAAAATATCCTAACTTCCTAAGTAAGAGCACCTGCGACCATCAGTTCATTACTTCAAAATACAACTGAAATGTATCAAGAACCAACCAACCGCTCAGCTAGAATCAAAAATCGAGATACACAAATCAGCAAAATGAAATCCTCATAAACTAATGGCAATCCACACGAACCAACCAACCGCTCAGCTAGAATCAAAAATCGAGATACACAAATCAGCAAAATGAAATCCTCATTAACCAGTAGCAATCCACACGACCAGAAATTGAACGAATGAATCAACTATTCAATGATTGTATCAATAAGCAGCCGCAGATCCAACATACAAAAATAAAATTCAACAACCAGCACAGGGAAGAAAGTAACAAAGCAATTCCAGATTCATAGTATTTTAAGTATCAAATCTAAACTCAATAAAATCAGAAATCTCGTAACTAACCTAGAATAACCTTATATAAACACTAACCTAACATAACATTATTAAATAAAAATTTAGTTCTTAAGTTACAGAAAAATATCAATTACACATACTATACACATAAGAAACACATTTTTTTTTTTTAACGTAACGTAGTAAAGTAATTTTCAATATAAATTTTTTTTTAAAGTCATCATTTTTTTTTACTATTAAATTAACGCAAACTAAAATTGAGCCAATCAGCAAAATTAAACTTTAAATTTGGAAAATATATTTTGTTAAAATATTGTATATTGACATTTCCTATCAATTCCAATTTAAGCCCTTTAATAGATTCATGGCCCACTTCCAAACTAAATAAGCAACAACCCCACCTAATAAATAGCATATATACATACTACCTACATAAAAATAAATAAAGAAAAAATGGGATAAATTAAGTATGTAAAACCAGTACCTAAACAGAAAAAAGTTTAGTGCTCGTTCATCTTATTTTATGCTCAAATAAATAAATATGCAATATGCAAAGAATAAAAAAAAAATATGAATAACATATTTTTTTTTTTCTTCATAGGGGGAAGGTATGTTGTGTAATCCTAACCGTGAGTTAATGAACCAACATTAACTCGCACATGCCAAAAATCCTGTCCCAATATAAATAATTCCCATTGTCCCAATTTCCCAAACGTAATCATAACCGTGAGTTAATGAACCTACATTAACTCACATTCCAAAAAATTCTTTCCCAATATTTATAAGTACAAGAAAAATTGCGATATACAAATTGCAAAAATCAGAAAAAATAACTAAATAAGCATTGGCACAATTTTAGTTTATTGAATATAAATACAAAACAATAAATATTAAGCCGAATTGGCAATTTTATAAATAAAAACTTTTTAGTGGTTAAAGAAAAATAAAGGGAGTTAATAAAAATTACCGACCGAAAGCGGTCCAAAATCTAAGAGAAAAGTAATAAATACAGTTTTTTAAGAATCACCGACCGAAAGTGGTCCTAGTTTTAAGTGAAAATAAATAGATAAATAAATTATTCAGTGTAACTAATTTTGTAAATCAAATATAAGAAATAAAGTTATAAGTGTTATTGTGATCAGTGTCGTTTTAGTCGTGTTAATTATATATACATAATATAAACAATAATAATAATCATATATAAATAAAAAATATTAATTACTATAACAGGTAAATATTATAACAAATGCCATTTGGGCTTCATAACGCTCCCCAAACGCGGGCCAGACTTATGGATTTGCTGTTGGGTGTTGATTTGGAACCGTACGTTTTCGTTTAACTCGATGATATTATTATTTCCATAGAAACAATTGAACATCATTTAAAGCTCCTGAAAATCGTTGCAGAAAAGCTGACGAATGCACGTTTAACTATAAATTTAGAGAAATCTAAATTTCTGCAAAAAAGTATGAAATATTTGGGTTATGTTATATCTGCCGAGGGATTGAGGACTGATCCTGAAAAAGTACAAGGAATTTTGGATTATCCTATTCCTTCTTCAGTTAAAGGGGTCCGGAGACTTTTAGGAATGGCGGGATGGTACCGCAGATTCATCCCAAATTTTGCTACTATCACTGCTCCTATCTCCGACCTTTTACAAAAAAATAAACGGTTCTGTTGGACCGAAGCGGCCAATTCTGCTTTTCTAGAAATTAAATCTCGATTGATTTCCCCACCAATTTTATCTAACCCGAATTTTTCCTTACCTTTTAATATTCAGACTGACGCCTCTGACGTAGGCATTGGTGCAGTATTGACCCAAGGAGAGGGATCCGAGGAAAGCGTCATTTCATTTATCTCACAGAAATTGACAGCTCAGCAACGAAAATACCACACGACTGAAAAAGAATGCCTCGCCGTTATTGCCGCTATTGAGAAATTCCGGGGTCGCTAGAGAGATGGGCGCTTAAGCTTCAACAATATAATTTTGAACTGAAACATAGGAAAGGCAAATTTAATGTGGTGCCCGACGCACTTTCCCTTAGCCTACAAATTGAAGCCGTAACATCTGGGATGGATCTATGGTATGATAATTTAAAAGCGGGGTTGTTAAACTCCCCTTTGTATAAGGTATACAAAATTTACCAAAATAATGTCAAGAAATTGGTGGTACGGTTCGAAGATCAACCCAAAGTATTAGAATTATGTCACGATAGTCCCCTCTCTGCTCATCTGGGGGTGAAAAAAACCTTAGCGAGAATTAAAGAAAAATATTACTGGCCAAAAATGATAAACACTGTCAAAAACTACGTGCGTAAATGCGATATATGTAAGGCGTCTAAGGAATTTCCTACTGTAAAATCTCCTATGGGAATGGCAAAGATCCCACAGAGTCCTTGGTCAGTTATTACCGTAGATTTTTTGGGACCACTTACGAGATCCAAACAAGGGAATTCATACATATTTGTGGTCTTAGACATTTTTACCAAGTTTGTGCTACTTTTTCTCTTAAGAAATTCTGAAACCTCTAAAATTATTAGAATCTTGGAACAAGAGGTATTTTTGATTTTTGGAACTCCTCAGACTTTAATCTCTGATAATGGACCACAGTTCATTTCAAATCAATTTCATAATTTTTTAGAAGACAACGGAGTTCGACATTATCGAAATGCGCGCTATCATCCGCAAAATAATCCGGCTGAAACGGTCAACCGGGTTATTATAGCCTCTATTCGTGCGTATCTTAAGGATAGTCATAAAGATTGGGATAAAGAGCTACATAAAATTGGCTGTGCGCTTCGAACTGCAAAACATGAGTCGACTGGTTTTACCCCATACTTTCTTAATTTCGGTCGTGAAATGTATCATTACGGATACGATATAGGAGGAGCCTCTGAAAACCAAAGTCACGTAAATTTCGACGAAATAATTCCGGCTAGAGTTAAGAAACTGGAAGATTTTTCTAAATTACGATCAATTGTAGAGCAAAATCTAAAAAAAGCTCATCAAAAATCAGCTCAATACTATAATTTGAGAACAAGACCGGTTAAATTCTCGATTGGCGATATAGTCTGGAAGAAAAACTTTCAATTTTCTGACGCATCTAAGAATTTTTCTTCTAAACTGGCTAAGCGAATTAAATGCAAAATCAAACAACAAATTGGGAGTAACGTGTATCTTTTAGAAGACATGGAGGGTAAGGAATTAGGAGTATTTCATACTAAAGATTTCGCCCCAGATTGAACATTATTGAACGTTACAAGTTTGGATTAACTATAATTTTTTATTTTTACTAATTAATTGTCTTAAGTTAATTAAGTTAAATATTATTTTTTACATTTAATTTTTATTTTATTTTTATTTTTTTTTCTCGTTTGTTAAAAAGCTATGAGTAGACGTGGTCTACTACGAGACAGTTCATTCATTGAACTCAACTTGATAAATCAGTCAGACGGTTTTGTATAGCTATGAGTAGATAGGTCTACTACAAGTAGTTCAGTCGTTGATCTTAAACAAATACAAAGTTTAGTCTAGTTTAGATCCGGTGGTTAAATTTCAAATTCGTTAATTTCAGAATGTTGTGCGAATCAATTTTTCTGTTTTGGTGATTGTTTCGGTAGTTCAATGGTAAGGCTCATTAATTTCTTTACTCCGTATATTTACTTTGAGCTTTCGTCAATGCCCGAGTGGTGTACGAGAAGACGGTGACGAGAGATACGTCTTTATTAATTTATATTTGTTAATTTTTTTTATTTGAGTTGGATCTCTGAGTTTTGATCAATACCAGAACCATAGCTCTAGTAACATTCTCTTATATTTAGTTTATTTTCTTCATTTTTTTTTTTCGGACCCATTAACATTATATCAGTTATTAGTTCAGTATTTCATTGATAAAAGATTTGAAACTTAATATTTCAATTAGTATTTCTGGATTTCTTTGAGATCGGATTTAATTGTTATGTGTAGTGGTCCATTGAGTTTTTGTTGTGAGCCCATTTTTTATTCTCCACATAGTAGTTCTGAGTCTTCATCAGTACCAGATACAAAAGGTGTCTAAGAAGTGGTCTCTAAGGTTATTTTTTTTATTGTTATTATTTTTGCTAAATTCTATTTTTTTTTTTTTGAACCGTTATTTGAGCTACCGATTGCCAACAATTGTTGATTTTTTTTATTTTCTTCATTTTTGAATCTTCGAAAATTATTCTGCATTGAATTTAAAATTTGGACGAACTGAAAGCGCGAATATTAGATATTACGATTACGATAAAGTTTAAGTGATGGGTTTTCTTAGTTATCTATGGAATTAGTTTAAGTATGTTAGAATTTGGTATATACATTCTTGGTTTGGGAAATGAACTTATTTTTTTTTTGAATCTCATTATTGGATTAGATAATTATTCGTAAATTTTGTCTTTATTTTTTTTTGGTTTATTTAAATTTGTATTATTCATTTCCCAAAGTTACCTTTTGGTTAGTAAAAACAATAAAAAAAAAAAAAAAATTAATTAATTAATTTTTTTTTATTGTCGTAAGGATGTATTGTAAGGTTTTTTTTTTGCTATCAATAATCAGTCAACGGTTTTATTTTGTTGCGTTTGATGTTATCTGATTTCCATTCATTTGTTTTCGTTGTTTTATTTGTGAATTGTAAAATCAATAACAATAAAGCAATTAAGTTGCAAGATATCTATAGTGATCATTCACAAATGATTCAGAAATTATAAATGGAAATTATTTAAATTTATTGTTTAATTTGTTTTTATCTGTGCTTGATGGATATCGATAATTTTGTTTTTTCGGTTCTGTATTACTTTATCACTTAATATATGTAGATGTCATACCCTGATCTCGGACAAAGCTCTAGTCAAGTCCACAACCTTTTAAAATTTAAATAATATCGTTTTAAGTTTCCAATTGTAAACCAACTCAAATAGGTATAAGTCAGAATAGGTAAGTCGATTGGAGTTCAGTGACTTGGTGGGTGCAGTGGCCAATTATTGTGTTTAAAGAGGGGGAAGACATCCGGCATTTTCGTTTTGAAATGCTATATAAAGACAGAAAAAATTTGGATAGGGGGATTATTTTTTTTTTTTTTTGGATTAACAACGAGTGATCAAGACGTGTGATTATTGTTTATTATGATAAAGTTTTTTTATTTTTTGAATAAACTCGACCAGTGTTATAAGTTATGTGATTTTGTTTTTTTTCATAATTTGGTTTTTATAAAGTAAACTAATAATAAACTAAACTGAATATAGATAATGAAAATATAGTTAAACAAAAGACGGATGGTCCGAAGACTAAGTTGTTTTTTTGATTTCTTAATTTATTTTTTTTGCTTTTGAATTTTATTTGTACAAATATGGACAAAAGTTAATTCATGTGTTTGGTTGGTTCTATGAAGTGATTAGATTAATAGAGTAATTAAACTGTGCTAATGCAAACTTTTCTTCAGTGTTTAATTATATTTTTTTTATTAATCTTAAACAATATATCACTAAATTTTAAAGAACCTGTGAATATCGCGTGTGCTGTTGTGGGACTGTATACATATGTAAGTGCCCCGATTACACATATTGAGCGGCAAATCGGTATTTATATTAGATTGTGCTCACAAATTGCATGTGCTTTACATATGTGCATGTATGATGGTGCGTTTCCGGAGTTGCAGCAACAACTATTAAAACAACACAAACACCTGTCTATTTTTGGATGAATGTCGGAGAATATCACGTGAAAATGCAGCTAAGTTACTGGTGAGTGATTTTATTTATTTTGATTACCTTTTGATTGGTTTAGTTGTTTCTTAGTAATCTCTTCTTATTTCTTTATTATTTCATTTTTGTTATTTTATTATCATTTTTTTTTGATCTCGGAAAGATCTATTGCTTAAGTCTCTTTAGTCACCCAACTCGATAAACTTGGTTGTACGAATCTAACGGAACACAACATTGACACTGGCGATGCTAAGCCGGTTAAAATGAGGGCTAGACCTATCTCCCCATACATCCAGAAAGACATGAACACGGAATTGGACTGTATGTTAAGGCTGGGAGTGGTGGAAGAGGCCGGTCCAACTGAATGGGCACACCCTATTGTTTGTGTGCCGAAGCCTTCAGGGAAAATTATATTTTGTTTAGATGGACGCAAACTTAATGAAGTCACAGTTAAAGATAACTACCCTTTGGCATATATGTATTAATAGGACTTAGGACAGTTATCCGGTACAACGTATTACTTGTCCAGTTTAGATTTGAGTGATGCCTTCTGGTAAATTGAGTTAAATGCTACCAGTCGACCTAAAACGGCTTTCATTGTGCCTGGAAGAGGACTCTTCCAGTACAAGCGGATGCCGTTTGGGCTGTGCAATGCTAGCCAAACTCTCTGCCGGTTGATGGACAAGGTTCTCGGAGTAGATTTGGAACCAAGGTTGTTTGTTTATCTTGATGACATAATCGTGAAATCGCAAACGTTTGAAGAGCACATGAAACTACTGAAAGAGGTAGCCAAGCATTTGCGGAAGGCTAATCTCACGATTAGTTTAGAAAAATCGCGGTTTTGTCTCAAGGAAATCAGATACCTGGTATACATCCTCGACGAGCACGGATTAAGAATCGATCCTGAGAAGATTGAACAAATTTTTTATATGAGGGAACTTGCCTATTTATCAACTGATTATTATAAAATTCGACATGTGTGTCGGAAATGGGGGATCTAAAATGGTTTTTGAATAAAGTTCTGGAATATGGCCAATTATGATGGAACTTCCCTATTTCTCAACCGATTACGATGAAATTCGACATGTGTATTGAAAATGGGATTCTAAAATGTTTTTTGGATAAAGTTCTGGGATTTCAAAATGATTCCTGGATAAAGTTCTGGAATATGGTCAGTTACACGGTTAGAAATATCAGGATAATTTTGTATCAGTATAATCGGTATAAAGTTCTAGAATACGATTTTTTGTGTTAAATTGGATGCCTGTACCCATGTTACTGAAGCTTTTGACATGTTTGTCATAATTTAATAAATTCAATTAGTGACGAAAAAAGCGGGAACCCATTTCTTCCATTCCAACCCATTTCCAAACTTTTTGCTGGTATATATGTATAACCAATCCTTGTCAATGTGATAATATTATTATAGATGTATTTGAGTAAGTGGTACACGTCAAAGCAAAACATGTGCTTATAAATACCCATTCTATTGGTAATGGACAAAAAAGAAAACAATCATATATACTGTCTCTCCTTTTTTTATAAATACTATTGCAAAAATTAGGAAGGAAACAGGGATAAACATATCCACAGTTGAATAACCTTATTGGGAACAAAAACATATAAATAACATGGCAAAACCACCAAGCATTTTATTTCCAAAATGTAAATAAAATGTCTTCGAAAGCAGCTCGGTTTATATCATCTGTGGAACATCATTTAACAAAGAAATTCTGAGTTCTGAATCCTTTTCTAGCCAATATGTTTTTTATAGATGCGATCGTTTACCGCCAACTAGTGCTAAAAAATCTGGCGGTGGAGTACTCACTGCGATTGATGCATCATTATCGAATGAGTTAGTTGAAATATTCAACATGTCCATCGAGCAATTGTGTGTTAAAATCGCAATCAACAAAAAGTCAATTTTTATCTACGTTGCATATGTTCCGCCTGGCTGACCGATATCGTCTTACGTCGCCTGCTGCAACACAATAATGGAAATAAATAATGCTGCTAATTCAACTGACACCATCTTGATCACGGCGGATTTTAATTTTCCAACTATTAGCTGATCATGTATGATGAAGAAATGGATGAAATTTTACCATTGAACGTGAGTTCTGAAATTGAGTGTCTGCTTATCGATACGGTTTTCGATATAAATTTTAGCCAAATTTGCGAGGTACAGAATGGTCTTGACCGAATTTTAGATCTGATTTTTACAAATGAACGGAATCTATTTAAAGTAAATGAATCACCATCATCATTCGTTATTAATGATATTAACCACAAAGCCCTAGAAATAATTTTAGAAAGCAAGGGCAGCAATATTATTGATAACACCATCAAAACAGAGAGCCGTATTACAACTTTAGAAAAGCCGGCAGAATAATCTTTCATCTTTATGTTGAGCAGATTAACTGGAATATTGAACTAATCAGTAGCAACATAGATGTTAACGTAACCATACTAACACCAAGGATTGAAACCGAGGATATTCATCGAGCTCTAGAGGTATTCGGAGATGGATGTGGCCATGATGGCATTCCAGCTTCTTTATTGAAAGATTTCACATCGTTGGTAACTCTTCTGTGTCTTCTATTTAATCAATCATTACAATTAGCCGTATTTCCTAAGAAATGAAAAGTAACAAGAGTAACACCAATTTTCAAAACAGGAGCAAGAAATGATGTCTCTTGTTACAGAGGAATTACATCAATATCTTCAATACCCAAATTATTTGAACTAGTAGTATGCAACTCATTCAGATCTTTGGTTCCTGGATTCATCTCACAGTGTCAACATGGTTTTATACCCAAGAGATCAACATCAACAAATCTTATTGAATTTACCAGCAACACTGTGTTGATGTGGTTTATACTGACTTTGCCAAAGCCTTTGATTCCATCAGTCATTGTTAAACGTTGGAACAGTTATACAGATTCGGTTTTCCTAAACAGTTTGTTGCGTGGTTTAAATCACATTTGAGTAATCGCATTCAGTATATTGAAATTAGTAATAGAAGATCAGAATCAATTCAAGCTACTTCAAGAGTACCATAAGGCTCTCATGTAGGTCGTTGGATCTTCATAATTTTCATCAATGACGTTACTAAAGTAAAACAATATTCTAAGGTAATAATGTTTGCAGATGATCTCAAAATCTTTAAAACAGTACAAAACATCGGCGATACTCATTAGCTACAAGAGGACATCGACAATCTAATGAAATGGTGTGAGTCTAACCTCCTCAGTCTCAACATCAACATGTGTAAGAGTTTATCGTTCCATCGGAAAGTTAACCCTGTTATACAACAATATCAAATAAATGGCATGTGCTTTACTAAGCATATTGAGCAATGCGTTGCTAGAGCCAATTCTATGCTTGGTTTTATTAAGCGTTGGACTAGGGATATTCATGTCCTCGAGACAATCAAGATCCTGTATTATGCCTACGTCAGATCTCAACTTGAATACACTGTCAACATCTGATATCCTTTTTACGACGAACCTATCAGAAAAATCGAGAGTGCCCAAAAAAAGTATATACGGTATATAACGTGTAAAGAAGGATGGGATTACGACCATGACTTACCGCATCACGTTAACCTGAAGCGATTACCATCATATGCTACTGGATGCAAAACCTATCAAATGACAACATTGGCAAATAGACGAGAGCTTTTAAAGTGTTCGTTTATTGGAAATATTTTACTTGATCAAATCGATGCACCATCCATACTGGAATCAATTAAAATAAAGGCACCGAGTAGGAATTTAAGAGATTTTGAGTTACTTCATCTGAATAAACACAGAACTTTTATTTAAGAAAAGACAGCTTTAAACGTAGGTTGAAGCAACATTATGCTCCAACCTAAAAATATTTTTATTCCAATTTTAATACTGGTTCATGTCAAATGGGGTGTATCCCATTGAGAAAATGGCATGATCTAAAGTGTCAATAGACACATGTAAAATTTTAGAAGTACCATCAGTGACAACATCGATACTCTCAGTAATGGCAGCGGAAAGTTCAACAGCAGGAAGAACACCAATAATGGTTGGAAGAAGACCGGCATGCGCAACCTGTTAAATAATTTATTAAATTATGTATTTATGAAAACCTTCATTATTTTTTATGTTTTATGAATACTTACAACAGCACTGAGAAGTACAATCAACAAGATTTTGAATTGCATTTTAATTTTGATTTAATTATAGAACAACTGACAAACTTAGAGCTTGATTGTGAACTGAATGATTTTGGATGAAATTCGCCGAGTTTATATACCAAAATTTAGTATTTACACAATTGGCAAATTTGAGAAATAATACGCAATTCAATTAAAACAAATAAGAAAATTTGAAATTTCCAAAAAACTAAATCTTTTTGTTTATTTTTGGATGTATATTTTACTTAACTAAATATTGCTGCTCACCTGTCTAAATCGATTTTTTTTTTTTTTTCGCTGGCGCTACATCCCATAGAGGGATTTGGCCGCTTCATTTTGAAGTTTCGTAATCATTTTGTTAACGGATAATGAGTGATTAATTCATTGATCCTACCCTTAACCAGCCGTGATTTTTTCATCACCCGCCGGGAATCGAACCCGGGACCTCCGGGGCGTAAAGCAAGTATGCTAACCACTGTGCCACCGGGGCGGCGTAGCTGTAAGCTATCTAGTTCTTGAGTAAGTCTGGGATTCCGTATTATTCTGATAGCGCGGCGTTGAACCCTGTCCAATAAGTGGAGGGTGGCACCGGACGCACCTCCCCAAACTTGACAGTAATACTCTATACATGGTCGGATGAAGGTTTTATATATCTGGAGAACTTGATGCGATTTGAAAAACAACTTATTTATCTTTAGTATTACTAGTGTACGTTAGATGTCTAAGATTTATATAGAAAAATACGAAAAAAAATTGTTAAATCACAAAATTATGACACGTTCTTAATATTTTGAGAATTTGTTTTGCTTTTCCTACAATTTTTGAAATTGAAATTTACCCAGGTGGCAATTTTTCGTACGATTTTATAAAATGTTTACTGCCATCACTGCCATCTATGTAATGTATATTGACTTAATGCACACGATTTGTAGTAAGCTTTTCTTTTTAATTTTACCAGAATACTGTTGTTATGAACTTTTTTTATATTTTGGTTTAAATGGATCAATTATTACAAGAAAGGGAAAAGGATTTACTTAAGCGACATTTATATATTATGTTGAAATTCAAACATTTATGAAAATATTTCTGAAATCATAAATAAGAATTTGTAACGTTTTCATTTACAAATTTGTCTTAGGAAAAAAACTGATTTCCCATAATGTTTTATATGTTTTACTATGGAAATGTTGGTTTTTTCCTCGTTTCTAATTCCCTTATAAAAGCTTCGTTTTTTAGATTATGGCTTGTATAATCAAGGTTGCTTTGATTATAGCTAACATTTATTTTAGCGCAATAAGCGTCTATTTCTCTTACGATAATGAATAATAAACCCAGTTTCTATATCAATATTAAGCCTAATTGAAATACATATTTCAGCTTTGGGAACTGTAGTGGCACGATTAACTAATAAAAATTCGATTCGAAAATCGAATGTTAAAAAATCTAACATTTGTAACTTCCGTTTACGAATTAGCATACATATATCGTTTATTATGGTATAATGAAGATATAAATATAAGGTTCTTCCGGTACATAACCAGATACCTATAATACTTAGGTAACTACATGGTTGCTATAGAAATTAAACAAAATTGTAATTAGCAACTCAGTAGCTATAGCCTGATGAGATTAACTTTAAAAAAATTAAATTTTTCATAATTCTTATTCAGATCAAAACTGAACTTGCAAAATCCTTAATAATTTCGCTCTTCGTATCAAGAAGATGTTAGTATTCAAAATCATTCGGCGTGCTTTCTGATTTTTACATAAACATCTGGAATATGGCCAATTAATAAGTTCAGGTATCTGAAAACCAAATATTTTGTTTTCTAAAATATGTACAATAAAACAACCATGCAGGGGTAATTATTATGCCTAGAATGGGGCTAGCTTATAGTAACAATATTCGCTGCTGTTTTTAAATGCAGCACCCTCGGTACAGGTTAGCATGTCAAATGTGATTAGTGTTTTGTGTCGAAACTTTATGGTGAATTTAATAACACAAAAGAATTTTTATATTTTAAAATATTTATAAGCCGTTTATCGACGCGTTCGTAATTCGTTGCCATAAAATTAAACGTGAAACTTTATTGTAACATTTATCACGACAGTAATGACATCTAATGTGCGGTAATAAAAACAAACTCTTTTTGCATGCCCCATTAGAATATTATTATTTGACTTCGTGTGATTTCACAAATATTAATATTTTTTCGGGATACTCCGGGTATCCCCCTCCGTGTAAATGTTGAGTTTTGTTGCATGGGTTAATAATTCTGATTCAATTTGACATTCTTATTGACAATTTTATTTTCATTGTATCATCCATTTGAATGGAAATTGTTAAGATGGCTAAAATGTAAAGTTATCGCTTAGTTTGTTTTAAATGTTAAATCATAATAAATTATTTTTATAAATTAAATTATACACAAATTGTTGAAATAGTGATAAATTGTTTGGGTACTTTAAAGCAACATAAAAAATAATAATAATTTAACTAAATAATCTAGTTCTAGTTGATAAAATCTCAATGTTTGGGTTAGAAGTTGGGGCGCGACGGTATTTAGTGTATACCTTTCCTCGGATGACGCAATCGCGGAGTTGAACAGACTTGATGACGCAATTCGTGATTCGAGGGCAAGCTATTAAACGCAATAAAACTCAGGCGAAGAGCTCAACGAGCACAAAATAGAAGTGATGCAGTAAGCGAATCAGACGTATACAGAGTGGCAAAGATAGAGTTCGGCATTGCCATATAGGCTAATAAGGTTCGATGTTGGCAGGATATTTGCCATGAGGTGGTTGTTGACACCCGTGGGACAAAGGTTAAAAGTTGGTCACGGGCAGGTTGGGCTTCATGAACTTATGTGCTCAATGAATGCAATAGTGATGCGTAACATCGTCAATATACTATTCCCAACTCAAGCCTTGAGGCCGGAAGAGGATACTCCAGAGCAGGTTGGTATTATCCCAGCATTCACATATGAGGAGCTGACCGGTGCGCTGGCATCCTTATAATAAAAGAAGGCCCCAGGACCCGATGGCATCCCCGGTGAGGTATTGAAGGTTGTGACCGGTGGTTGCCCACCTTATATCATATTTCCCTTGCAGCGGGAATGTTCCCTACACGCTGGAAGATGCCCAGACTCGCGTTGATCGAGAAAGGCAAGGGAGGGAATCCTGGCGCTCCGTCAAATTATAGGCCTATTTGTATGCTCGAAACGGTGGGAAGACTATTCGAGAAACTGTTGAAGATAAGGCTGGACTCAGCCATAACAGCTGCGGGTAGTCTTTCTCCTAGGCAGCAAGACTTTCGGAAAGGTCACTCATCAGTCCGATTACTCGGGCAGAGAGAGTGAGCCACCAGGCGAGACCATTGGTGTTCCTCGTTACACTGGACAACAAGAAAGGCTTTAACTCCGCGAGATGGGAGGACATACCAGGGCGGTTCGGCGGTCATTTAAGGTCCCGAATTACTTCTTGAGGGTGATGTACGACAACCTGAGGGACATGATATTATTGTATGAGACAAATCCACCAATTATCGATTTTAGAATTTCGATTCTACGATGGCCTGTCATTGGCCATTGAAATCCACCAAAACAAATTTTAGTATACGGTTTACTTTAAAATCGGTAACTGGTCCGTTGAGGGTCGCGATAATATCATGACGACAAATCATCTACTAAACATACACACGCAAGGTCTTACATTCACTTCAAAGGCGTCAAGTCACAGCTCCTTGCCGGCCAATTCACGTCACCATTTCGACTGATAGTGCGGCAATCGAATTTTTGACGCAGTTTCGCTATTGTAACGCCCGATATGTGGCATGGCGCTCCATTTTGCTGGAACCAAAGGTCGACCACACCAATATCTACTAGATATGGCCACTTCAAGATATGGCTACATACATCATTATAGATAAACAACATTCATCCATCAATAACGGAAAAATACATATGTACTGTGATAATACTAAGTGTCTTGAAATTTATTGTACAATTACTTGAATTACATAGTACACACTTCAAATTTAAATATTATAACCTCGAATCTATAACATCACATTATAACGTGAGCGATCGATTTAAACACTTGTAACAATATTAAGTTAAATAAAATATAAATTCAAAAATAAACAAAAAAATTGTTTTGACATATTTCAAATTTTCTTATTTGTTTCAATTGTTTTGCGTATTATTTCTCAAATTTACAAATTTTGTAAATATTAATACAAACTTAGGTATACAAACTTAGACAAATTTCATCCAAAAACTGAATGTTCACAATCAAGCACTAAGTGTACCAGTTGTTCTATATTTAAATCAAAATTCTCCGAGCTGCTGTAAGTATTCAAATTTACTCTTCTTCGTATGTGTACGTTTATACATGGCTAGCCCACATATTCCTAATGATGCATACAATAAAAAAGTAAAAAAAAAAGCAAACATCCATTGCGGCGTCGAACAATAATTACTAACATAGTTTTCTGGTACGAATACACAAAAAAAAATTAAAAACACTAAAATCGTATAAATGAAAATATTTTATAAAACTTTTCCACCATTACATAATTAGAAAAGTTTGACATATTCGAACATGCACCCACATCAGCATATACGCAAAACTTTATTTTTCTACCTAAACAGAATAATTTATATACAAGATAAAACAGGCAGCAACAAGCAAAACTATTAAATACAGAAAAGTAAATTAATATCGTATAGAAGACGCCCCGCAGAGACAAATCAATTTTGTGCGTCCGGTCCGTATACATGTCCTTGAGATAGTGATGAACTAACAAGGAAAGTAGTAGTGGCGTAACATGAAATTTTAGCTCAGGCATGCAATATGAAGACTGATAAACTGATAAACTTGATGAGCAAATTGTTTTAAAGGTATAATAGTAAATCGGTAGAACTCCTCAGATAAAATTCAACGTTTCATATTACAGTTACCAACATTTTATTTTCTATAATTTACATAAACAAAAATTTAATTAAATTGCACAAATTTTAATTCGCAATGTTCAATATAATTAAAATTTATCCAATTATTTAAAAATTAATTCTTCGTTTTTCTCGCAAAATATTTCTATTAATCAATCGTAGAATTTATCTTGATGTATTTGCAGACGATTTAATAATTCCTTCTCGATTAACATAAGGCTTAAATTATTTAGTCTTTCTTGGCCGATAGAACTGCGCTTAAAACCTTTAATTCGTTTTAAAGCGGAAAGCGTTCGTTCAACAGAAACAGTTGTTGATGGAATGGTGAGTAGCTGTTGGAAAACCTTATCCAATTCCGGAAAAGTTTCTTGGATTTTCAATTCTCTAAATATTAAAAATTTTTCGACAATGCTTTTCTCCCTAAATTCTGGTTTTCTGTATAAAAGACCTAATTCGCATTTCAAATTGTAAAAGTCAAATTCATCTGGATATGAATTTCCCCACTTATCTCCAAGAGAATACCCCCAAATTTTGCACAAACCTGGAATGGACCATTATTTATTTTATTAACATACTCCGATTTCCGGACAAAACATGAAAAGTGGTTTAGTAAAATAACATGTACAACAATCACCGTTCAATTTGATTTCAATAAGCACTAGATGGTGATTTTATAGTACTAACCCCACTTATCTCCAAGAGAATATCCCCAAATTTTGCACAAACCGGAGTTTTCCGCTTAAAATATTGAGTATTTTATATTTAGAGTCCATTAACAAGCACTCCCAGAGATTTGGGAAAGGTTCGACTATATAGGTCATATAAGCCAATGTATGGAGCACATAATCCAAAACAAGTTGTTCCAAACGGAGGATTTGGAATCTTGCTATTGGCAGTTCTCCGCTTAAAATATTGAGTATTTTATATTGAGGGCCCATTAACAAGGACTTCCAGAGATTTGGGCAAGGTTCGACTATATAGGTTATATAAGCCAAGGTATGGAGCACATAATCCAGAAGAAGTTGTTTCCAAACGGAGGATTTGGAATTTGGTTATTGGCAGTTTTCCACTTAAAATATTGAGTATTTTATATTTAGAATCCATTAACAAGCACTCCCAGAGAATTGGGAAAGGTTCGACTATATAGGTCATATAAGCCAATGTATGGAGCACATAATCCAAAACAAGTTGTTCCAAACGGAGGATTTGGAATCTTGCTATTGGCAGTTCTCCGCTTAA